>CM019709.1:9941301-10378384 GCA_009760885.1 Achatina immaculata | reverse complement strand
AGAGAGAGAAAGAGAGAGAGAAAGATAGAAAGAGAGAGAGAAAGAAAGAGAAAGAGAGAGAGAAAGAGAGAGAGAGAAAGAGAAAGAGAGAGAGAAAAAGAGAGAGAGAAAGAGAGAGAAAGAGAGAGAGAGAAAGAGAGAAAGAGAGAGAGAGAGAAAGAGCGAGAGAGACAAGAACAGATAGCACACGTGAAGAAGGAAACATTGAAGTTTTATAATTTTCATCAGCACGTCTTACCAGTTTAACTCTTTCATTCCTGAATTACCAGTTTCCATGATGTGTCAGAATAACTTTTGTACAGGAAGTTCGGTATAAAGACACCAGAACGAAGTTACTCTATCAGTATAAAGACACTAGAAGGAAGTTACTATGTTGGTATAAAGAAACTAGAAGGAAGTTACTCTATCTGTATAAAGAAACTAGAAGGAAATTACTCTATCTGTATAAAGAAACTAGAAGGAAATTACTCTATCTGTATAAAGAAACTAGAAGGAAATTACTCTATCTGTATAAAGAAACTAGAAGGAAATTACTCTGTCTGTATAAAGAAACTAGGAGGAAGTTAATCTACAGTTTTAAGGTTGGGTTAAGAATGTTTTGCTTTTCATCTTATTTAGACTTTCACTCTGAGGATCGACTCACATAAGGAAACAAGATTTCTTGCTCTCTCTCTCTCTCTATCTCTCTCTCTTGGTCTCTCTTTATCACTCTCTTTCTCTCTCTCTCTCTCTAATGATTTGTCTCTGTCTCTCTCTCTTGATCTCTCTCTCTCTCTCTAATGGTTCGTCTTGGTCTCTCTCTTGATCCTTTTTTGTCTTGGTCTCTCTTGATCTATGTCGCTCCCTCCTGATATCTCTCGGTCTCATTCTCGTTCTCTCTCGTGGTCTCTCTTGGTATCTCTCGTGATCTCCCTTGTGGTCTCTCTCTCTTGATGTCTCTTTCGGTCTCTCTCTTGGTCTCTCTAGGTATCTCTCTTGATCTCCTTTTTGGTCTCTCTCTCTTGATCTCTCTTTTGGTCTCTCTTGGTCTGTCTCGGTCTTTCCCTTAGTCTCTCTTGGTCTCTCTCTTGATTTCTCTCTCGCTCTCTCTCTTGATGTCTCTCTCGGTCTCTCTCTTGGTCTCTCTTGAATTACCTCTTGATCTCCATTTTGGTCTCTCTCTTGATGTCTATCTTTCTCTCTTTATCTCTCCTGATATCTCTCTTGATCTTCCTTTTGGTCTCTCTCTCTCTCTCTCTCTTGATGTCTCTTTCAGTCTCTCTCTTGTTCTCTCACTTTTGGTTCTTTCTCTCTCGGTCTCTCTTTCAGTCTCTCTCCTGATCTCTCTCGATCTCTTTTAGTATTTTTCTCTCTCTCTCTCTCATGGTCTCTTTCTGTCTCCATCATGGTGTGTTTGGAGAAAAAGGGTTAATGCAGATTTTTCCCCCACAGTTATCGTTCTTGAGCACTATGAATCAAATACTACACAACACGTACCTCTCCAGAAAGCACATTCCCATGGTGATTATGATGATAACAATAATAATAATTTCAAACAGAACAAACCACACTAACTTTCTCTCAACCTCAACACCCCCGCAACAAAAAGTGTGAGCCCACATTTCAAACACATCCACGAAACAAACAAACAAAAAAAAACGCCTTTATACCAAAACGGAAAAAAAACCCAACTCTGAAGACAAGACATTTCGGCAAAGGTTACAAAAACTAGTTCAACATTCCAGCATAGTCTCTTGTTTTGACTTAAGAGATTCCTACCTTCATCTTTCTACCCGCTCACCTACCCGAGATGACAGTATCTCCCACAGATTAAACTGCCAGAATAAGCTGGCGCCGCGGATCGTAAACATCTCAGTTAACCTTCATGGTGTGCCATATTTTTTTCCCCTTCCAAAATAGGTCTAAGCAAAATCGCACAGCATTTAATTGTAGGTCGAACAATTCAGAGAGAAAACTGGCAGTAGGGTTGCCAAATCTAACGAGAAACATCTTGAAATGGTAAATGAAGTTAAATTCTAGCGAGTATAGATATTTCTTGCAAATATCTGTTACAGAAAAAAAAAATGGGAATATCAAGTTCAGAATAGATATAAAATGGGATAATTGGTTTATGTAAAACAGGTACATTTAGATCTAAGGTAGTTTTAAGAAAATAAAACAGAAAGAGGTTAAGAGGTTACTTATCTTTTGCCCTTGATCAAAGCATTTTTGACGAAATACCGGGTTGCTGTTTTTCACAACCATTTCGCTGTTTGTTTTAAAAAATGGCGAAGTGGTTAGCGCACTAGTCTCTCATGGCGAAGGTCGGGGGTTCGAATCCGGCTGGAGGCACCCCAGTCACCCAGCTGTAGAAATGGGTACCCGACTTCTTCTGGAGTTGGGGAAGGAAAGGCGGCCAGGCGTGATAATGACCATATCATACTCTAGTGTGCTGACAGGTCAAGGAAAATATGGGCACTAACACCATATCCCTATGTGCCTCTAAGGCATGAGAGGATTACCTTTACCTTTTTTTAATTCATGCATACAAATCTGTCTATCTCTTTGTCTGCCTGCTTGTCAGCCTGTCTGTTTGTCTGTCTGTCTGTCTTGTCTGTCTGCATGTATCTCTATATGCTGTCTGCTGACAGTCTCTGCAATATTCATCTTCCGCTTCAGAAACTATACCAATATCTTTTATGAACACCAAAATACTCATATAGTGTACCGTAGACTGCCTGCACTCTGCACCAAAAGCTTCGGCCATAAGCAGCTTACACATGGCTATAAATACTTCACAGTCAACACGTAACGTAATTATCACACTTGCCATCTTCTTCTTCTCTCACCCACTCCTATCATGAGAAGATAAGCCACCTGGCAGTTCGCGTGACCTGTGACCTTTATGTGTGCTCGTTCAGGATTACTGTCTGCTTCTTCCTTGATAACTTCTACAGAAGAAACCTTCGTACAGCTCGTACTTATTCTTCTTCTTCTTCGTTCGCTTCTACCATCAAGATCGCCCGTGATCCTACTGAATTTACTCCTGTGGTTCTCGTGATAGTCTCATTTAGGATGGAAGCTCAGAGCATCGTGGGGCTTTGGCCTATATTCTCGGTGGGTCACAGAAGCGGGATGCGTGACACTGTGGTTTTCGTTGTATCAGTTTAGTCTAGAGTTGGACTTTCTCACCTTTCTTTCGACGTGGTTTGGATATGAATATCCCCGCCAGGTGAGAGGTGGTTGCCTATCCAGACTAGAGTTGGACTTTCTCATCGAAAAACCTCGACGTGTTTTGAATATCAGTATATCCTCGCCGGGTGAGAGGTGGTTTCTCATCCAGTCCAGAGCTGGACTTTCTCACCGGAAAACTTCAGCGTACAGCTCGTACAAAACTTCTCTAGATCAATTAAAACAAAAGTTTTCTTTCGTGTTTTCCGCTAGTGATGTTTTCTGTCATGTTTTATGTTCTTCACTTGACTTCTACCAGTCAGTCATTTGCGTGTCCCTTGCGGAACTTTGCCTCCCTAACAGCTCTTCTGTAGGCCTCTTGGTTGTAAGCGAGATGGCTTGCTGCTGTTGCATCCATTAACTTGACTTCTATGCATGCAGAAAATTCTCTACTGTAAAGAGCGGAACAACAACACAACTCCTTCAGATCATCAGAGGAAATCGAATTGCAAAAGCAGCATTGATCTTCAAGAATCTTGAGAACATATGGCATTCAAAAGTTATAAGCACAAAAAGCAAGTTAAGATTATTCAATTCAAATGTAATATCCACCCTCATTTATGCATGCGAAAGCTGGAAATCAAGTAAAGAAACAGACAAGAAATTAGACTCTTGTGAAAACAAATGCCTAAGGAAAATACTTGGTAAAAAAGTGGAATGAATTTAAGAACAACGCAGAGATAAGACAGATGAGTAAACAACAACATGTTCCATGAGTGATCAGAAAAAGAAGATGGACATATTTAGGCCATGTAATGAGAAGAAACAATCAGAGAATCCCAAAACAAGCTATCAAGTGGAACACAACAGGGCAAAGAAAAAGAGGTCGACCGCGTGAAATTCTAAAGAGGACATTGTTAAGAGAAGCCAGTTTAGTGGGCATAACATCCCTTGAGAAGACTGAAAAACTCAACGAAGACAGGATATCTTGGTGAACTACCATGCGAGCCCTATGTGACGTTTAACGGCACGGGAGAGATGTAAGGTTACATATCATGAAATTCAAAGCTAATGAAACAAATTGTCAAAAACAGCAATGAACTGAGAGTAGATAATAAGTTAATGGAGGAGGTCAATGAATTTATATATCTTGATAGTAGAGTAGTAGAAGGTGGAGACAGCACAGAGGATATCAACATTAGACTTACTAGAGCAAGCCAGGCTTTTGTGATGCTGCAGACAATATGGAAATCTAAAAAACTAAGCACGAAGATCACCAGGAAAATCACTAGAACTAGAGAAAACAACCTGAACTTGACTAAATGTTTACGAAGGATCTCTAGGCCAAACACAAAAAGAAATAACATCTTGTTGGCAGAAATGCAGATGAAGCTGCTGGCATCCATTATTGAGGAAAGACGCTGGCGATAGTTGAGACATGTGCTCCGGATGACTCATTACCAAAAATAGCAGTAAGATGGGCACTGCAAGGGAACAGAAGTAAGGGTAGACCACAGGAGACACGGAGAAGAACAACAGAGAGGACGTTGAGCAATAGAAGATTCATGTGGGCAAGAGCAGAAAAAAGACAAAGGACAGACGTTTGTAGAAAACCCTCGCGGAAATCCCATGTGCCCTGGGCATTAGGTTTCAAAGAGATTACATTTCATCAAATGTGATCAATGATGATTACCCTTTCATGCTTTGTGATATTTCATCAAATATGATCAATGGTGGTTGCCCTTTCATGCTTTGTGATATTTTATCAAATGGGATCAGTGATGGTTGCCCTTTCATGCTTTGTGATATTTCATCAAATATGATAAATGGTGGTTGCCCTTTCATGCTTTGTGATATTTCATCAAATGGGATCAGTGATGGTTGCCCTTTCGTGCTTTGTGATGCCAGTCTGTTACGACTGTGCTGCTTCATTACATCAGTTGTGAAGCCATCATTCCAAATACTTTCGTGCTGGAGTTAGCTGATTAGTTACGTACAGATTATTGCCTGTCCACTTCGTAGGTCATCACTTCCTTCTTCTGCTGTTGTTGCTTTGTTATTCTTTCATTGTTGATGTAATTAATGTCTAATTGGTAATATGCATTTGCTACATAACTTGTAGTTTTCTACTGAAACGTAGTGTATAGCCAGTTATCGATTTACGATGCTCCAAAATAACTGTTTCGCATTCATATCATTGAAAAATTAGGGAAATATTCTCCATATACATCAAATAAATTCACGCTTACATCGTTTCAACAAGATTGCTCATACAAGCAAGAACACTCATCTAACAGGAACACCCATCTAAACAGGAACATTCATGTAAGCAGAACCAGTTATGTCAACAAGAGCGCTCACGTAAACAGGAATGCTCATGTAAACAGGAACAATAATGCAAACAGGAAGAATAATGTAAACAGCAACAATAATGTAAACAGTAACGTTCATGTAAATAGGAACACTCATGTAAATAGGAACACTCATTTAAACAGGAATACTTATGTAAGCAGGAATGCTCACGAAAACAGGAACACTCATGTAAACAGGAACAGTTATATAAACAAGAACACTCATGTAAACAAGAACACTCAGGTAAACAAGGAACAGTTATATAAACAAGAACGTTCATGTAAACAAGAACACTTATGTAAACAAGAACGCTCATGTAAACAAGAACACACATGTCGAACACTCATGTAAACAAGAACACACATGTCGAACACTCATGTAAACAAGAACACTTATGAAACAAGAACACTCATGTAAACAGGAACGCTCGTGCAAGCAGAAACACTCATATAAGCAGGAACAGTTATGTAAACAAGACCGCTCATGCAAACAAGAACACTCATGTAAACAGAAACATTCATGTAAGAAGGAACACTCATCTAAACAAGAACGTGCATGTAAACAAGAACAGTTATGTAAACAAGAACACTCATGTAAACAAGAACACTCAGGTAAACAAGAACACTCATGTAAACAAGAACGCTCATGTAAGCAGGAACACCCATATAAACAACAACAGTTATGTAAGCAAGAACGCTCATGTAAACAAGAACAGTTATGTAAACAGGAACGCTCATGAAAGCAGGAACACATTTATGTAAACAAGAACACTCATGTAAACAAGAACACTCAGGTAAACAAGAACACTCATGTAAACAAGAACGCTCATGTAAGCAGGAACACCCATATAAACAACAACAGTTATATAAGCAAGAACGCTCATGTAAACAAGAACAGTTATGTAAACAGGAACGCTCATGAAAGCAGGAACACATTTATGTAAACAATAACGCTCACATGAACAGGAACGCTAATGTAAACAGGACTACTCATGTAAGCAGAAACACTCATGTAAGCAAGAACAGTTATGTAAACAGGAAGAGTTATGTAACCAAGAATATTCAAGGAAATAAGAAGGCTCATCAAAGCAGGAACGCTCATGTACACAAGAATGCTCATGTAAATAGGAACATTTATGTAAACAAGAACACTCATGTAAACAATAACGCTCATATAAACAAGAACGTTCGTGTAAAGAGGAATGCTCATGTAAACATAAACACTCATGTAAACAGGAACACTTATGTAAGCAAGAACAGGAACGATCATGCAATCAGGAATACTCATGTAAACAGGAACACTCATGTAAACAGGAACGCTCACGAAACTAGAACATTCGTAGAGAAAGGAACACTCACAAAAAGAAGAACATTCACAAAAACAGAAACGCTCACAAAACAAGAACACTCAGAAAAAACAAGAACACTCACAAAACAAGAACACTCACAAAACAAGAACACTCACAAAAAACAGGAACACTCATAAATTTCGCTGACAGTGGACGAAAGAACGTCGACGACTGACAGGAACAAGCGCTGGTGATTTTCAGTATCGTAACCGCGTATTCTGCAAAAGAACACGATGTGGCAGTTCTGTGGATATAAGAATAAAGAAGAACAGTATCACTGATTCATTTGAACTAATTATCATTTCCTACATGACTTAAGAGAAAGGAAAGATAACTCCAGAAGTGGTATTTCCATTTTGCTTGTTTGCGATTACTTCCCCGAAAACATGCAACATTTAGTCAGGAAGCAACTGGGCTATTTCATATACAAGTTTCCACCAATCAGAAAATGGACCTGACAAGAAATGAGGCGAATTTTTCAGATATGACCTCCAAAATGTCCCTTATGTTGGTCGTCTGACCATAATCTTCTTCAAAAATCAAAAGGTTAGCACCAGCTAGATTTCCTGCAGGACGTTGTCTGTTTCTGGAGGCGACAGTCAATGTAAGATCATGGTTCTAATATCCTGAGCAAAACAAGAGGCCGCTGCTTAGATGATGCGATGAGGCACAGCTTAATGTTCATCATCATCATCATGTGTCATCTCTAGTACGAAGGTTGGTGGCAATGAATCTCCAAATTCTCCCTAGTCTTGACATTGTACTCAGCCAGGCTGCGTCCTGTCCGTTCTCGTATGTTATCTTCCCATCTACATCTCTGTCTGCCCCTCAGTCTTATTCCTTCCACCTTTCCTTCTAGTATGACCTTCAGTATATTGTTATGTCTTTGTTCTGCAACATGTGCATGTATCCTACTTATTCTCCATGATAAGTGCTGTAATTTTCTGTAGATCCACATTTTTGCTGCATTAATCTTTCTCTCTGACTTTTTTTGCTTAGAGTCCAGATTTCTGCTCCATATAGTAGAACAGAATAGATCTAGCATTTTGCAAATCTCAATGTTGTTTTTATGGGCAGATTCCTGAATAACAAGATTATTTTCATGGCGTTTTGCTATCCCTATTCTTTACTTTATCTCCATCTCACACCCCCCCCCCCCCCATCTTCAGTTAGTGTATGCCCTATGTAGCTGTAGTTTGTCATTTGTTTCAGTTTCTCCTTGTTTACAGTTATGTCCATCTGTGGCTTTTGATCTTTTTTTTTTTTGCTGAAAACTATTACTTTGGCCTTCTTCATATTCATCTCTAGCTTCATATTACGAGCATAATATTAAAAGTAAATCTGTGACGTCGTTGCAGACAGACCTAGGAAATTATATTTAGATATTAGCAGTTACTCTGTTTCTTTTGAAATCATTCATAATCAAGACTGTTTCTTTTGAAATCATTCATAATCAAGACTTTTACAATTAGACACAATAATAAATGACGATATTTTTCTTCTTAAAAGCCAGTTTTTGAAGCAGGGAGACAAAAAAATCCAGATTCACTCGGGAAATTGTTACGGAGCAAGCGCCTTGTCATTGTTACATTTTCCTCCCTTGGGCTTTGGGACGCTGGAAAGTGAACAGACTACAGAGCTTTCGTCGTCAACCGCCTTAGGGTCCTTACCTCCGTTTAGGGTTTGCTCGAGAAGTCTGATTGTCCCTATCCACCCACAAATCACAGGGTTTGACAGGGACTGGTGGCAACGCCTGCCACCAAAAGTTAGCAGACTAACCTGACGAGACCCTGGTCTTTAAAAAAAACAAACTGGAATGAACATTATTCGTTCCTTAAATTTATGTGTTTCATTTCACTTTTTTTTCGCATTTCAGTATTAGAAAAAAGCTGGTTTTATTCTTATTTATTTATTATTCTTTAAATTACTAATTCTTCCCGCTTCACATCCAGATCTGATCTGTGTATGGTAGATGATCAAGACCCGGCTTCACTTTTAACAATCTGGTCAACTTAGAGCTGATCAAGACCCTACTTGCCGCCGTACCTTTACGTGGTTATAGATAGCGTCATATAAAAGAGAGTGGGAGTCGAGTAGTGGAGCAAGGAGTGAGGCCTGTCGCTGCAGCAACATTTCAACCTTCTTGTGTAAGTTCCAAGTCGATGCTTCCTTACTTCTTTTTCTCGCCAGAAACGGCGGGTGTGATCCTGAACCTCCACCCAACAAGCTCAGTCACACCAGGACCGGTGAAAAAAAAATATTTGAAAACACTGAAGCTCTACAGCACTGCAACAGTTCTTCTTCTTCTTCTTCTATCTTATATCCTTCCCGTGCCGTTAGACGTCACACAGGGCTCACAAGCTAGTTCGCCAATTTTTTCTGTCTTCGGCGAGTCTTTCAACCTCATCAAGGGATTTTATGCCTGTTAATTTGGCCTCTCTTAACAATGTCCTCTTTAGAGTTTCACGCGGTCTGCCTCTTTTTCTTTGGCCTGTTGTGTTCCACTTGATAGCTTGTTTTGGGATTCTCTGATCATTTCTTCCCATCAAGTGACCAACATATGTCCATCTCCTTTTCCTGATCACCCATGAGACTGGTTGTAGTGCAACAGTTAGCTGGTACTATCTCAGTGCCTTTAATATGGTGTAAATTAGTTAGCTAGTACTATCTCAGTGCCTTTAATATGATGTAAATTAGTTAGCTAATATGGTGTAAATTAGTTAGCTAGTACTATCTCAGTGCCTTGAATGTGATGTAAATTAGTTAGCTAGTACTATCTCAGTGCCTTTAATATGATGTAAATTAGTTAGCTAATATGGTGTAAATTAGTTAGCTAGTACTATCTCAGTGCCTTTAATATGATGTAAATTAGTCAGCTGATACTATCTCAGTGCCTTTAATATGATGTAAATTAGTTAGCTGATACTATCTCAGTGCCTTTAATATGGTGAAAATTAGTTAGCTAGTACTATCTCAGTGGGTGTCTGAGTGGCGAAGTGGTTAGTGCACTGGTTTCTCATGGCGAAGGTCGGGTGTTCGAATCCGGCCGGCGGCACCCCAGTCACCCAGCTGTAGAAATGGGAACCCGACTTCTTCTGGAGTTGGGGAAGGAAAGGCAGCCAGGCGTGATACTGACCATATCACCCTCTAGTGTGCTGACAGGTCAAGGAAAATATGAGCACTAACACCATATCCCTATGTGCCTCCAAGGCATGACAGGGTCACCTTTACCTTTTTTTACCTTTTACTATCTCAGTGAGTTTAATACGATGCAAATTAGTTAACGGTACTTTTTCTCAGCCTTTAATATGTTGTAAATTAGTAAGCTGGTACTATTTCACTGTCTTTAATATGTTGTAAATTAGTAAGCTGGTACTATTTCACTGTCTTTAATATGTTGTAAATTAGTTAGCCGGTACTGTTTCACTGTCTTTAATATGTTGTAAATTAGTTAGCCGGTACTGTTTCACTGTCTTTAATATGATGTAAATTAGTTAGCCGGTACTGTTTCACTGTCTTTAATATGATGTAAATTAGTTAGCCGGTACTGTTTCACTGTCTTTAATATGATGTAAATTAGTTAGCCGGTACTGTTTCACTGCCTTTAATATGATGTAAATTAGTTAGCTGGTAATATTTCACTGTCTTTAATATAAATTTACTGCTAATCATTAAAAATTATGTATAAATGTCACTTCATAATAAGTGAACATTGATCATATCTTCTCGTGACCCTACCTCAGACTCTCAGCGACCCCTACCTCAGACCTTCAGCGACCCCTACCTCAGACCTTCAGGGACCCCTACCTCAGACCTTCAGCGAACCCTGGCTCAGACCTTCAGCGATCCCTGCCTCAAACTTTCAACGATCCCCACCTCAGACCTTCAGCGACCCCTGCCTCAGACTTTCAACGATCCCCACCACAGACCTTCAGCGACCCCTGCCTCAGACCATCAACGATCCCTGCCTCAGACTTTCAGCGACCCTAACTTGGGTGCCTGGAACTTCCCGAATAAAACAAATACAGCGAGGACAAGTTCTGGCCTCACTCGTGACCTACAGTCATCTACAGTCGCTGTCTAAGAGGGCGATGACGCTGTTGGACTTGACACTGTTTTATATTATCATAGATATGTTGTTGTTATTGTTGAGCTTCTGTCTTCCTGTATTGTCATCTTCGATAATCTCCGTAACCAATCTTTTTTTTTTTTTTTGGTCTGCTGCAGTAAACACTAACCCATTTAGCTTTTATTTTAGCACATACAATGTCCGAAGAGTCGGATTTATTACTATTTATTACTGTGTCATATATTTGCTTTATAGGTGGTGCACTACAATACACAGTATTTTATGACGCCATTTATATTGTAGCAGTGGGCAGAAGAGACTCTAATTCATGCCCTTGCGCAAGCCTATTGTCTTATATTACACTACAGGAGAAGTAGTTTCACCCGCCTTTCATCCTAAAAGTTTTACAAGTCAAGCTGTAAACTTGATATTTCTCCTAAATGTGTGCATTTTTTATCAGCATTATTGTTTACATTATTTTTCACTGTTTTAAACAGATAACACACTTTGTGTGATCCTGGCATAACAAATATATCTCTTATTTCCCTTGTTTAGATTTTTTTTTTTGCCGATAGTCTGCGTGTATTTTGTGTAGTTCATGTTCGGAAGTTTGGAAGTTTGGAAGTCAATGCGGGGGTGTTCAGACAAACCCATAACATATTTCTTTCTGAAAATTAAATTGTAATGTTTAAAAATAAAGACAATCATTTATTTTAGACTGACGTGTTGATTATATAGCTGATTAGTCATTTAGTTAGTTGGTTAGTCAGTCATTCATTCAGTCAGTTAATCAGTCAGCTAGTTAGTGACTCAGTCAGTCATTCAGTCAGTCAGTCGTCAGCTAGTTAGTCAGTCAGTCCGTCAGTTAGTCAGCTAGTTTTTCGGTCAGTCATTCAGTCAGTCAGTTAGTCATTCAGCTAGTTAGTCAGTCCGTCAGTCAGCTAGTTAGTCAGTCAGTCAGTCAGTTAGTCAGCTAGTTTGTCGGTCAGTCATTCAGTCAGTCAGTTAGTCATTCAGCTAGTCAGTCAGTCTGTCAGTCAGCTAGTTAGTCAGTCAGTCAGACAGTTAGTTATTCAGTCACTCAGTCAGCTAGTCAGTTAATCAGTCAAACAGTTAGTAATTCAGTCAGTTAGTCACTCATTCACTCAGTTAGTCACTCAGTCAATTAATCACTCAATTATTAGTCAGTCAGTCATTTAATCAGTCAGACCGGTATATACAACAAAAATGCATACAAGGGAATGATAAAACAGAAGAAAGTGTGGACATGTGTTGAAAGTAAGTAACTTTACTCAATTCACTATCAATGCATCACAAGACACACTGAGATAGCAGTTTTAGAATTATTTTCTAGCCTTTTTTTTTGTCCTAATTCGAGGGCTGGGCTATTTTCTTCGTGAAGATTTGCCTTAATTGTTTCTTTACTCAGCATTAGCTAGAACTGTTTCTTTATTGAAGAATTGCTTTAACTTTTTCTTTACTGACGGGTTTCTTAACCATTTCTTTACTTAAGAGTTCCTTTAACTATTTCTTTATTCAAGAGTTGCCTCAAATGTTTCTTTACTAAAAATTTACCTTAACTGTTTCTTTACTGAAGAACTGCCTTAACTGTTTCTTTACTTAAGAGTTGCCTTAACTGTTTCTTTATTCAAAGAGTTTTCCTATATTCTTGAATTATTTCTTTATTAAAGAGTTGCCTAAACATTCCTGTACCATCTCTTTCACCATCTCTTTACTCAAACATTGTGTGAACTATTTATTTGGGGGAAAGGTGCATTGTCTATATCTTTACTGAAGAGTTACCTTGACGAATTAATTACTGAAGAAGTGCTTTAAAGCCGTACTAACCTGCATTCAGGCCGTTAGATTAAGCTTGATAAGGACGCACGAAATCTCCTACCTATACCGCCCATCCCTTAATATATGGCCTGATACCCCTGAAATGTGATCTATAACTGTGTTATTATATATCTCTATGTTACACAGTCCTCTATTATTATTATATAACTTTGTGCTACACAGACCCCTACTATTTTTATATACCTTTATGTTACACAGATCCCTACTATTATTATATACTTTTGTGTTACACAGACCCCTACTATTGTTATATAACTTTGTGTTACACAGACCACTAATACTGTTATATAACTTTGTGTTACACAGACCCCTACTATTGTTATATAACTTTGTGTTACACAGACCCCTACTATTGTTATATAACTTTGTGTTACACAGACCCCTACTATTGTTATATAACTTTGTATTGCACAGACCCCTACCATTGCTATATAACTTTGTGTTACACAGACCCCTACTATTATTATATAACGATGTGTTACACAGACCCCTACTATTGTTATATAACTTTGTGTTACACAGACCCCTACTATTGCTATATAAAGTTGTGTTACACAGATCCCTACTATTATTATATAACTTTGTGTTACACAGATCCCTACTACTGTTATATAACTTTGTGTTACACAGACCCCTACTATTGCTATGTAATGTTGTGTTACACAGACCTCTACTATTGTTATATAACTTTGTGTTACACAGACCCCTACTATTGCTATATAACTTTGTGTTACAAAGACCCCTACTATTGCTATATAACTTTGTGTTACACAGACCCCTACTATTGCTATATAACTTTGTGTTACACAGACCCCTACTATTGCTATATAACTTTGTGTTACACAGACCCCTACTATTGTTATATAATTTTGTGTTACACAGACCCCTACTATTATTATATAATTTTGTGTTACACAGACCCCTACTATTATTATATAATTTTGTGTTACACAGACCCCTACTATTGTTATATAACTTTGTGTTACACAGACCCCTACTATTGCTATATAACTTTGTGTTACACAGACCCCTACTATTGCTATATAACTTTGTGTTACACAGACCCCTACTATTATTATATAATTTTGTGTTACACAGACCCCTACTATTGTTATATAACTTTGTGTTACAAAGACCCCTACTATTGCTATATAACTTTGTGTTACACAGACCCCTACTATTGCTATATAACTTTGTGTTACACAGACCCCTACTATTGCTATATAACTTTGTGTTACACAGACCCCTACTATTGTTATATAATTTTGTGTTACACAGACCCCTACTATTGTTATATAACTTTGTGTTACACAGACCACACATAAATGATACGCTAGTGTCACTTGTTTATTTAATGGCACACTTATTGCTTTTTTAGCAATAATATATTTTATAAAATATTATATATATAAAATATTTTCAGAAAACAGAAGTTTATATTTGCTGTTTGTATTTTTTTCTCCCTTTCAAGTCGGGCCACTTGACTTTAGAATGTACTGAAGTAGTTCTTAACCTTTCAAGTCGGGCCACTTGACTTTAGAATGTACTGAAGTAGTTCTTAACATTTCAAGTCGGCCCACTTGACTTTAGAAAGTACTGAAGTAGTTCTTAACCTTTAAAGTCGCGCCACTTGACTTTAGAATGTACTGAAGTAGTTCTTAACATTTCAAGTCGGGCCACTTGACTTTAGAATGTACTGAAGTAGTTCTTAACATTTCAAGTCGGGCCACTTCACTTTAGAATGTACTGAAGTAGTTCTTAACCTTTCAAGTCGGGCCACTTTACTTCAGAATATACTGAAGTAGTTATTTCAAGTAGACCTTTCAAGTCGGCCCACTTGACTTTAGAATGTACTGAAGTAGTTCTTAACCTTTCAAGTCGGGCCACTTGACTTTAGAATGTACTGAAGTAGTTCTTAACATTTCAAGTCGGCCCACTTGACTTTAGAAAGTACTGAAGTAGTTCTTAACCTTTAAAGTCGGCCCAGTTGGCTTTAGAATGTACTGAAGTAGTTCTTAACCTTTTATGTAGGGCAACTTGACTTTAGAATGTACTGAAGTAGTTCTTAACCTTTCATGTAGGGCAACTTGACTTTAGAATGTACTGAAGTAGTTCTTAACTTTTTATGTAGGGCAGCTTGACTTTAGAATGTACTGAAGTAGTTCTTAACTTTTTATGTAGGGCAACTTGACTTTAGAATGTACTGAAGTAGTTCTTAACCTTTTATGTAGGGCAGCTTGACTTTAGAATGTACTGAAGTAGTTCTTAACCTTTTGTTTACACACATTTCTAGCCTGAAAACAGCTCGAGACCATCCCTCCCCCACCCCCACCCCTTCTCCCTTTTTTCTGGTCTGAGAACAGCTGATTTCCACTCATTATACAAATAGAGCAATAAAAAGAACGCATGTGATAACGGACCATGAGTTATTAATAGCAGACATGAAGATAAAGATGAAAAAAGACAGTTAAGGGATCAAGACCACTCCGCTTTGATCTTACAAAAATACCAGAACAACACTGTATAGAAGTGAAGAACCGTTTCAAAATCCTGATGGCTGTACAGGAGGAGATGACACCAGATAAATTGGCTACGCAGGCCAGAGATATCTTAATAACAACAGCTAAAGACATGGTTCCAGTAAATAAAACACAAAAGAATGGATGGATTACACCAGGCACGCTAGAACTAATTAAACAACGTAGAGAAATGAAGACGAAATGGAAAGTGACAAACAACAACAAAGAGGAATATAAAACTTTAACAAAAGAAGCAAGAAGAAAGAAAAGTAAAAAAAAAAAACAATACATATAAGACTGCTGTGAAAGAATAGAAGGACATCAGAAGTGTGGAAGAGATAGTGAAATGTTTAAAGAAATGAAGACAATAAATATCACACCTAAGTTAAATGTAATTTGTAACGAGATGGGGAATACCTTGACAGAGACAGAGGAGATTCTAAAAAGATGGAAGGAATATTGCAGAGGAATTATGAAACAACTGACTGTGAAAGCAGAAATCAACAGTGTGAATTATTATTGGAGGAGAAAGAACCTGAACCGACAACTGAAGAAGTTTTATGGGCAATAAAGAATCTGAAAAATAGTAAATCACCAGGATGTGATAAGATAACAGCTGAACTTATTAAAGCATGAGTAAAGGAATGTGCAGCATTCTATCATGCATTATGTAAAAAGATATGGCATTCAGGTATTTGGCCAAAAGAATGGAAAAGAACTGTGTTCATACCACTGCCAAAAAGGGGTAACCTGAAATTATACACAAACTACAGAACCATTGCCTTGATTAGTCATGCCAGTAAAATTCTGTTAAAAATCGTAATGGGTAGACTTAGAAAGAAAATAGAAGAAGAAGTCAATATGGTCCAAGTCAAGGAAGAGGACCAAGAGAACATATATTCAATATAAGATTAATAATAGAGAAATGCACAGAATTTAATGAGAATCTTTTATCTTTTATAGACTATTCGAAGTCATTTGATAGTGTAAAACACCAGAAACTTTGGGGTAAAATAGAAAAAATAGGATCTCCAACACATTTGATACAGTTAACATCACTGCTGTATCCAGACCAACAAGCAGCAGTAAGAATAAATGGTGAAACAACAACTTGGTTTGACATAAAACAAGGGGTCCGTCAGGGGTGCATATTGTCGCTTTATTTATTTAACCTGTATACTGAAAATATAATGAGGAATTTTAGGGAAGATGTAGACAAAGAATGTTACGATGCCATAAAAATTGGAGGTTATGAAATACAAGAGATTAGATATGATGAAGACACAGTATTACTGTCACCGACACAAAAAGGAATGGAAAAACTAATTATGTCAGTCCGTTAGAATAGTGAAGAGCAAAACCTCTATTTTAATGCAAGAAAACTAAACTGATGACAACTGACAAAACAAACAAGGCAGCTGTAATATGTATCAATGAGGAGAAATTGGAAGAAGTGGAGAGTTTTGAATATCTTGGATCACTGCTAACTAATAATGGAGATACAATGAGGGAAATTAAAAGGAGGACATCTATCGCTCTTCAGAAAGTAAAACAACTAAAGAATCTGTAGAGAGGAACAGACAGAACTACAATAATAAGATTTTTAAGGGCATGCATCTTTCCCATTGTAACATATAACTGTGAGACCTGGACTTTTAACAAAACAGCTGAGAAACACATAAATGCCTTTGAATGTAAATGCTACAGAAGAGTTCTTCAAATATCATGGACACAGAAAAAAACAAATATATCTATACTACAAGAACTTAATATTGAAGAAGGCTGGCTAGTAAAGGGGATTAAAGAGAGAAAACTTAAATATTTTGGACACATTAAATGTCATGATATCTAGAGAAGATCGTCTTTGAAGGGTGCATAATGGGAAGAAGAAAGAGAGGAAGACCAAGGCGAAGGTTGCTGCAAGACATCGTTGATGATCTGCAAATGGATGCATCAGAAGCACGGCATCTTGCTCACAACCGAGAGGCCATCAGGAGAGCTGTTAGGCAGGTAAAGTTCCGCAAGGGACAAGAAAATGACTGACTGAGACATCTACAAACAAAGAGTTCCTCAAAGAAGTTTCAAAACAGCGAAAAACAATTAAAATGATAAAAAAAACAGTCAAAATTTCTTGAATATGTCATGAGAAGACAGAAGTTGGAGAACTTAGTAATCACTGGAAAATTAAAAGGAAAAAAAAGAAGCGAGGATGGCCAATAAAAGAACATCTCAGTGGGCTGCCCAAGTGATATCATTCATTCATTCATTCATTTGCATGTCCCTTGCGGAACTTTGCCTCCCAAACAGCACTCCTGTAGGCCTCTCGGTTGTGAGCAAGATGGCCTGCTGCTGTTGCATCCATTTCCAGATCGTCAACGATGTCTTGCAGCCATCTTCCCAAGTGATATAGAAAACAGAAAAACATGTGAATTAATCCGAAACATCAATCAACGCACAAGATCGACAAGCATGATCGTCTACGCTATCCTGCGCGGCACATAATAATAACAGTAATAATCATCATCATAATTCTTAAACTTTCTTGCCTGACTAAGACATTTACTGAAACTGTATTGTTCTGTGTTTAGTTCCAAAGTAAAGTTACTCCAGTATTTTGCATCATAAATATCACATTTTTGTTCAGACTGTGAAGTAAGAGAACGCAGTTTTGTAGGGTTAGACCTCGAACAAATCGTAGACAAGGCACTTTAGTGAGACGTAAGAGAAAGAAAAATCACAAGAGAGTTACCTGAGATTCGAACACGAACTCTGGGAGGACGAGCTGCCGTCTAACCTCGAGAGAACAGCGTACTATCAAACTGCGCCAACTAGCACCTCCAAAAAAAAGGTGTTTGTAAGCATAGTCATTAGCAACTTTTCAGTAGACACGAGGGATCGTGACACCTGGATAGAAACGAGGTCATGACACAGAAATTCCGTAGCTTAGATTCAGTCTCTCTAGCAGGTACAAACCTTTTCGACAAACATACACACGATCTTCTGCCATGGCTGGTGCATACTTGAACAACTACAAAAGAACGAATACTTATTACATGAAGTTAGTTTCAGGTATAGATTCAGGAACATTTTTTTTTATAAATAGGAAACAACGAGACTTTCGAACGGCAAAGTAAGAGAACACAGTTTTGTGGGATTAGACCTCGAAAAAATCGTAGACAAAGTACTTTAATGAGATGTGGGAAAAATCACAGGAAAATTACCTGGGATTTCAGGCTGTCCAACTTAGTGCATGAGGGCCACAACTGTATCCATCAAAATCGCCTAATTTTTTTATCGAACAGGCGTGATACTGACCATATCACCCTCTAATGTGCTGACAGGTCAAGGAAAATATGGGCACTAACAGCATATCCCCATGTGGCTCTAAAGGCATGAAAGGATTACCTTTACCTTTTACATAACTTCGGGAAATTTTATTACTGACTGCACAGACTTTTGGAGCTATCCTGAGTTCTATTTTTCACAGCATAAATCGTCGTTTTTTGCTAGCAACCTTAATTTTATAGAAATAAATTACATTTTTGTTATACCCTCGGGCACTTAAAAAGAAGGTTCATCGTGCCACATGTGGCCTACGGGCTCTGACTTAATGTCTAGTATTTTATTGTACGAAGCTACCTTTTTGTTTCTGTATCCTGACAAAAACAGTAGACAGCTAAACTTTATACAACATACAAAAGAGGCTAACAGGTACTTTTACATCTAAAGAAAGACCACTCCTTAGCAAAACTGGCACACTATTAACATTGAGTGAAGTCTAAAAGCAAAGATGGGCTGAACACTTCCAAGAAATACTTAATCGACCACACCCAAAAGAATTGTTAAACCTTGAAACTGACTTACCAGCCTCACAACTAAATGTCAGTCTAGATGAGATCACATTGCATGAAATTGAAACAGCAGTGAATTTAATGGCTAACAAGAAAGCTGCAGGTGAAGATGAAATAACATCCAAAATGTTAAAAGCAATCAACAGCGACAACATGAGACAACTACAGAGAATGTTTAATAATGTTTGGAAAGAAGAAAAGGTCCCTTCTAAACGGATAAAAAGGAATCATTGTTAAAATACCAAAAAGGCAACCTTAGTGACTGTAACAATTGGAGAGGAGTAACCTTAATTAATATCAGTTGTGTCAAAAGTATTTTGCAAGGTCATTTTGAATAGACTTAAAGATAGAGTGGATATTGCAATGAGAGAAGAACAAGCAGGATTTCGAAAAGGGAGAAGCTGTCTCGAAGAGATCTATACTCTAAGAATAATACTTGAAGAACATATTGAAAAACAGAAACCATTAATACTGAACTTCGTAGACTTTACAAAAGCATTTGACAACATACACAGAGAATCATTGTGGAGAATTTTAAGTCTATATGGAATACCATCTAAAACTGTCAACATCATTAAGGACTTCTACAATGGATATGTTTGTCCAGTCAAAACAGAAGAAGAGATGAGTGAATGATTCCAGATTGAAACAGGCGTGAAACAAGGATGTATACTGTCTCCTTTGCTTTTTAGACTTGCAATAGATTTCATAATGAAACAATGCTGCACAGGTAACACAGGTATTGACTGGGTATATGGGATCCAATTAGAAGATCTTGATTTTGCTGATGACATAACTCTTATCAGAGTGTTAAGACGGTTTAGGCATTCTGCCCCACTATGGGTGTATATAGGATGTGGCCGGCTTCTAGAGCAGAGGTGCCGTGATTTGAGTAGCCCTAACCTTGAGACTACTGGTTACTTCCTTAATCCTTCCCATCACCTTTTCCACGGCGGCGCCGCGCGGCAAACCTAATTGCATTTTTCTTCCCGGAGGAGTTTCACCCAACGCACAGAAGCTGAAGAATCTCGCCTGCAGCGAGTTTTAAATCAGTTTTCCTTCTCCTAGATGAGCTACCAAATATGACTCTCATTTACCCGAAACGTCTGGTTTTCAGGCGCCAGATATTCGCCTTCGCCTCTTCTACTGTCAGTTTGAACAGTTCCGCCACGAGAAGACCAGGAGCTGGACTTGGACTGTCAGAGGCTGAGACGCACGCCTTGGAGATATTTAAGTGGAGTGGAGAGCGTAAGGAGAACTAAGACGCCTCCTTACCTCCGTCAGTCTACGAGACACTCTTGGGCAAGGTGGAGTACCTGTATAGCCCACCGATTAGGGTGACGTGAAGCCATGGGAGCAGGTGGTGGATGGAATGGGAGAGCAGCTAACAGATAATGTTGGTTATGGTCACCATTCTATGATAGTAAGCAGATGATCTCAATGTAGGGACAATGGCTACGATCAATGACTAGTACAGTCACTGCCCGGAAGGAAAGCAATGGTAAACTATCTTCTGGAAATATACCAAGAAACCCAAACAGCAACATGGGAAGTCAAATAGGAAAAAGATCTGGTGGTGAGACTCCCAGGCCAGATAGATCTAATTTTAACACTGGGGAAGAGTGTGAGGCAGAGGTCAGTACTAGTAATTGTGATGATGGACAAAATCCTGACAGTGTTACCAAGAAAAACCCTGCATCAAACTAAAAAGAAAAATAAGAGTAGGAACATGGAATGTAAGAAGTATGTATGAGGGAAAATATCAAGTAATAAGTGACGAGATGAAAAGAACGGGGATACACGTTTTGGGAATCTGCGAACATCGATGGAAAGAACAGAACACTTTAAGAGCGAGAATGATAATATCTTTATATACTCTGATGGAGAAATAGGAGGAAAGAATAGAGTGACTTTTTATTTGGACAAATCAACATCAAAAGCGTTACTAGGCTACAATCCAGTAAGTGATAGAATCCTAACAATCAGATTTAAGGGCATTCCTAGAAATGTAACAATAATCCAGATATATGCACCTACATCAGCAGCAGAAGAAGAGGAAGTAGAAAACATTTATAACACACTGCAAACGACAATAGAACAGGTACGGGAAAATGATATTGTATTAATAATGGGTGATTTTAATGCAAAGATTGGTACAGAAAGAGCAGAAGATGAAGGACATGTTGTAGGGAAATTTAGCATAGGACATAGAAATGAGGCAGGTGACAGCCTAATGGCTCTTTGCATGGGAAATGAGCTAATGATTGCTAACACACTTTTTAAACAACATCAAAGAAGATTTTACACATGGACATCACCTGACGGGAAAACCAAGAATCAAATAGATTACATTTTAGTGCAAAGAAGGTGGAGGTCAAGTATAACATCAGCAAAAACTTTACCAGGTGCTGATTGTGACACGGAGCATGAGTTATTAATAGCAGACATGAAGATAAAGATAAAAAAGACAGTTAGGGATCAAGACCACTCCGCTTTGATCTTACAAATATACCAGAACAATACTGTATAGAAGTGAAGAACCGTTTCGAAATCCTGATGGCTGTACAAGAGATGACACCAGATAAATTGGCTACGCAGTCCAAAGATATCATAACAACAACAGCTAAAGACATGGATCCAGTAAAGAAAACACAAAAGAATGGATGGATTACAGCAGGTGCACTAGAACTGATAAAATAACGTAGAGAAATGAAGACGCAATGGAAAGTGACAAACAACAACAAAGAGAAATATAAAACTTTAACAAAAGAAGTACGAAGAAACATAAGAAAAGACAAAAAACAATACATACAAGATTGTCGTGAAAGAATAGAAGAACATCACAAGTGTGGAAGAGATAGTGAAATGTTTAAAGAAGTGAAGACATTGACGAGAAGTGTCACACCTAAGCTAAATGTAATTTGTGACGAGATGGGGAATACTTTGACAGAGACAGAGGAAATTCTAGAAATATGGAAGTAATGTTGCAAAAGAATGTATGAAACAACCGACTGTGAAAGCAGAAATCAACAGTGTGAATTATTGGAGGAGAAAGAACCCGAACCGACAATAGAAGAAGTTTTATGGGCAATAAAGACTCTGAAAAATGGTAAATCACCAGGATGTGATGAGATAACAGCTGAATTTATTAAAGCAGGAGGAAAATAATGTGCAACAACCTATCATGCACTATGTAAAATGATATGGCATTCAAGTATTTGGCCAAAAGAATGGAAGAGAACTTTATTCATACCACTGCTAAAAAAAAAAACAAAGGGTAACTTGAAATTATGCACAAACTACAAAACTGTTGCCCTGATTAGTCATGCCAGTAACATTCTATTAAAAATCATAATGGGTAGACTTCGTAAGAAAATAGAAGAAGTCAATATGGCCCAAGCTGGTTTCAGACAAGAAAGAGGATCAAGAGATCATATATTCAATATAAGATTAATAATAGAGAAATGCAGAGAGTTTAATGTGAATCTATATTTATCCCTTATGATTTGATTGTGTACAACACCAGAAACTTTGGGACATAATGGAAAAAATGGGATTTCTAACACATTTGATACAATTAACATCACTGTTGTATCTAGACCAACATCAGCAGTAAGAATAAATGGTGAAACAACAACTTGGTTTGACAAAAAACAAGGGGTCCCTTAGGGGTGCATATTGGCACCCTACTTATTTAACTTGTATACTGAAAATATAATGAGGAATGTTAGAGACGATGTAGACAAAGAATATTACGATGCCATAACAATTGGAGGTTATGGAATACCAGAGATTAGATATGCTGATGACACAGTATGACTGTCCACAACACAAAAATAAATAGAAAAACTAATTATGTGAGTTCGTAAGAACAGCGAAGAGCAGAACCTCTATCTTAATGCAAAGAAAACTAAATTGATGACAACTGACAAAACAAACAAGGCAGCTGAAATATGTATCAATGAGGAAAAACTGGAAGAAGTGGAGAGTTTTGAATATCTTGGATCACTGCTAACTAATAATGGAGATACAATGAGAGAAATTACAAGGAGGGCATCTATCGCTCTTCAGAAAGTAAACCAAACAAAGAATTTGTGGAGAGGAACAAACAGAACCACAAAAATAAGATTTTTAAGGGCATGTATCTTTCCCATCGCTACATATGCCTGTGAGACCTGGACACTTAACAAAACAGCTGAGAACCACATAGATGCCTTTGAATGTAAATGCTACAGAAGAGTTCTCCAAATATCGTGGACACAAAAAAGAACAAATATATCTATACTACAAGAGCTTAATATTGAAGAAGGCTGGTTAGTAAAGAGGATTAAAGAGAGAAAACTTAAATATTTTGGACGCATTAAACGTCATGATAATTTAGAGAAGACCGTATTGGAAGGATACATAATGGGAAAAAAGAAAGAGAGGAAAACCAAAACGAAAATGGCTGCAAGACATCGTTGACGATCTGCAAATGGATGCAGCAGCGGCAGCCCATCTTGCTCACAACCGAGAGGCCTACAGGAGTTCTGTTTTGGAGCCAAAGTTCCACAAGGGACTTGCAAATGAATGAATGAATGGAGAGCCTATCCCCCATCCCAGCTCCGGCTATAGCAGTCCTTAGAACCTTTTTCTCAGCTGTTTTGTTAAGTGTCTCAGAGGCATATGTTGCGATGGGAAAGATCCATGCCCTTAAAAATCTTACTTTTATAGTTCAACTGTAAATGGGCGTCGTTGTCAAGAATGAAGGATTTCTTATCTTATATCTTATATCCTTCCCGTGCCGTTAAACGTCACATAGGGCTCTCAAAGTAGTTCGCCAATTTTTCCTGTCTTCGGCGAGTCTTTCAACCTCATCAAAGGATTTTATGCCTGTTAATATGGCCTCTCTTAATAATGTCCTCTTCAGAGTTTCACGCGGTCTGCCTCTTTTTCTTCGGCCTGTTGTGTTCCACTTGATAGCTTGTTTTGGGATTCTCTGATCATTTCTTCTCATCAAGTGACCAACATATGTCCATCTCCTTTTCCTGATCACCCATGAGACTGGTTGTTGTTCAGACATCTGTCTTATCTCTGCATTGTTCTTGAATTCATTCCACTTGATGCCGAATATTTTCCTTAGGCATTTGTTTTCAAAAGAGTCTAATTTCTTTTCTATTTCTTTAGTTGTTTTCCAACTTTCGCATGCATAAATGAGGGTGGATATTACATTTGAATTGAATAGTCTTAACTTGGTTTTTGTGCTTATAACTTTTGAATTCCATATGTTCTTAAGATTCTTGAAGATGCTGCTTTTGCAATTCTGATCCTAACTTCCTTTCTAGTGTTACCATCCTGGTCTATGTAGCTGCCAAGGTATGCAAATTGATTGACTTCCTCAATATCTGTCCCTTCTATGTGAATTTTTCCATTTTGATTGAGAGGAATTTTCATTATTTTTGTTTTGTTCTTGTTAATTTCAAGTCCTATTTTGCTAGCCAGTGAAGACAGGGTATATGTTTTTTCGTGCATGGAATTCACATTGTTACTGATAAGAGTTATGTCATCAACAAAATCAAGATCTTCTAGTTGGGTCCATGTACCCAGTCAATACCTGTGTTACCTGTGCAACATTGTTTCATTATGAAATCTATTGCAAGTCTAAAAAGCAAAGGAGGCAGTATACATCCTTGTTTCACACCTGTTTCAATCTGGAATCATTCACTCATCTCTTCTTCTGTTTTGACTGGACAAACATATCCATTGTAGAAGTCCTTAATGATGTTGACAGTTTTAGATGGTATTCCATATAGACTTAAAATTCTCCACAATGATTCTCTGTGTATGTTGTCAAATGCTTTTGTAAAGTCTACGAAGTTCAGTATTAATTGTTTCTGTTTTTCAATATGTTCTTCAAGTATTATTCTTAGAGTATAGATCTCTTCGAGACAGCTTTTCCCTTTTCGAAATCCTGCTTGTTCTTCTCTCATTGCAATATCCACTCTATCTTTAAGTCTATTCAAAATGATCTTGCAAAATACTTTTGACACAATTGATATTAATTAAGGTTACTCCTCTCCAATTGTTACAGTCACTAAGGTTGCCTTTTTGGTATTTTAACAATGATTCCTTTTTATCCGTTTAGAAGGGACCTTTTCTTCTTTCCAAACATTATTAAACATTCTCTGTAGTTGTCTCATGTTGTCGCTGTTGATTGCTTTTAACATTTTGGATGTTATTTCATCTTCACCTGCAGCTTTCTTGTTAGCCATTAAATTCACTGCTGTTTCAATTTCATGCAATGTGATCTCATCTAGACTGACATTTAGTTGTGAGGCTGGTAAGTCAGTTTCAAGGTTTAACAATTTTTTTGGGTGTGGTCGATTAAGTATTTCTTGGAAGTGTTCAGCTCATCTTTGCTTTTGGTCTTTATTTGATGTTAATAGTGTGCCAGTTTTGCTAAGGAGTGGTCTTTCTTTAGATGTAATAGTACCTGTTAGCCTCTTTTGTATGTTATATAAAGTTTTGCTGTCTCCTGTTTTTGCTGCTTTTTCTGCCTCTTTCGCCATATTGTCTATGTATTCTCTTTTATCCCTTCTAGCTGAACTTTTTACGTTTTTGTCTATTTCTTTGTATTTTGCTTTTGCCAAATCTTTTTCATGATCTGTTTTTGCATTCAACATGTCTAATTTGACTGCTCGTCTTTCATATATATACTTCCATGTTTTATCTGATATCCATGCCTTTCTATTTTGTTTTTCCAGTCCAGCGCTTACTTTTGCTGCTGTGATCATGGCTGTGCTGTAAGAATTCCATAACTCATCTATACCTATCTCCTCAACTTCACTGGGTGTTTTGGAATGATTGGCAAGTTCCTGATTGAAATTAATGTTAATATTTTCTTCTTGTAGGCTGTGGCTGTTTATCTTTCTGTGTACTATTTTCTTGTGTTGACTTTTCAGTTTTAGTTTTATTTTCCCTATGCACAGGTTGTGATCACTGTTGACATCTGCACCCCTATAAGCCCTTACATCTATAAGAGATGTTCTGTATTGCTTTCTAATACAAAAATGATCTATTTGGTTTCTAGTTCTATCATCTGGAGATATCCACGTTGTTTTATGTATCTCTTTGTGTGGGAATATTGTGCCTCCAATGACCATGCCCTCTGTTAGACATACTTCAATTAATCTTTCTCCATTCTGATTAACCATGTCAATTCCTTCTTTCCCCATCACTTTTTCAGCGTTGGTATTATCCTTCCCTACCTTAGGATTGAAGTCCCCCATAGCAGTTAGGATGTCGTGTTTAGGAACTTTGTTGATGATTTGTTGTAGTTGGTGATAGAAGTCGTCTTTCACATCCTCATCTGCATCGTTCGTGGGTGCATAACACTGTATTATTGTCATTCTTCCGTGTCGTAGGTTGTATCGTGCTCTTATTATACGACTGTTCACCGGTTCCCATTCAAGGCTCTTTGCAGCTACATTTGACATAATAATGCCCACCCAATCCCGGATTTTATCATCATTTCTGCCTGAATGTATTATTAACTTACCGTTTTCCGCCGATCTTTTACCTGCTTCTGGCCATCGCATTTCGCTGACGCCCAGTATGTCTAGATGGTATCTCTCCATTTCTTTGATGACCTGAGTAGTTTTTGTTGGTGCTGCCATTGTTCTCACATTCCAGAATCCAATCCTTGTCACTTGTTTGGGCCCGACGAATGAGCTCTTAGGAGTTGGCATCCCTGATGCTCGGTTGGTTAATGAAGGATTTGGGTGGCCAAAATTGAACGATTCATCAAGAGATGGTCAACCAACAAAGAACGGGTGTAGTCATTTATTGTACGCTGAAGGAGATACTAAAGAGGAGATCGAAGCTGGAATGCTGGACAGTGAATCTCGGTAATACGCTATTCTCCCGTGGTTAGACGGCTACTCGCCCTACCGGAGTCCCTGGTTCAAGTCCCAGGTAATTTCTCTTGTGATTTGTCTTTCTCTTACGTCTAAAAAGTGCTTATTCTACGAATTTTTCCAGGTCTGATCATACAACACTGTGTTCTTTTACTTTACTGTTCCAAAGCTTCGTTGTTTCCTACTTGTAAACTTTGTATGTGAGTGTATAGAAAGGTATTCAACAATATTGTTACAGAAGAGCACAAAAGTATGCATACTATTCCATAGTCTGACGGGAATGCCGCCATTTTCTAAGTCCAACACTTCCAGTCTTTTTGTGTGTGCGTTTATTCATGAGGCAAAGATCTCTTCGGCCATCATCATCTTGTACCATCTCTACATGAAAGAGAGGCTGCCTTGGATCATTAGTTTATTAAGGTTGGCTACAGTGGATCATTAGTTTATTAAGATTGGCTACAGTGGATCATTAGTTTATTAAGATTGGCTACAGTTGTTCATTAGTCTATTAAGATTGGCTATAGTGGATCATTAGTTCATTAAGACTGGCTACAGTGGATCATTAGCCTATTAAGATTGGCTACAGTGGATCATTAGTCTGTTAAGATTGGCTACAGTGGATCATTAGTTTATTAAGACTGGCTACAGTGGATCATTAGTTTATTCTCTCTTTCTCCTGTTTTATCTCTCATTCTTGTTCTCCCTCTCTCTCGTTGTAACTCTTATTGTTATTCTCTCTCTTGTTCTCTCCCTCTCTCTCTTACCGTCCCTCTCTCTTGCTCTCTCTCTCTTTCTCTCTATTTTTCCATCGCTTTCTCTATCTCCCTCTGTCGCTTTCTGTCTCACTATTTCTCTCTGTCTATCACTCTCTCTATTTCTGCTCTCTCACTCCCTTTTTCTTTCTCTTTCACTCTTGTTTTTCCCTATCTCTCATTCTAACTACACTTATGCTCTCTCTGTTTTTCACTCCCTCTTCTCTCTCTCTCTCTTTCCCTCTATCGTTGTAACTCTCGTTCTTATTCTCTCTCTTGTTCTCTCATTCTTGTTCTCTCTCTCTCTTACTGTCCCTCCCGCTTGCACTCTCTCTCTCTATTTTTCCATCGCTTTCTCTCTCTCCTATTCTTCCATCGCTTTTCCTAATTTAATTTTTATTTTTTTACTAAATCAAGTGTGTGGGAAGAATGAAAGATGGAGTGATGAAGGGCAGAATGTAAGACGGGCCTGCGTGCCCAATTCTTTACCCTTGAAAAATAAAGATTATTCATTCATTCATTCATTCTCTCTCTCTATTTTTCCATCGCTTTCCTTCTCTCTCTGTCGCTTTCTGTCTCACAATCTCTCTCTTCGTCACTCTTTCTCTCACTATTTCTGCTCTCTCTCTCTCTCTCTACTTTTCCATCGCTTTCCTTCTCTCTCTGTCGCTTTCTGTCTCACAATCTCTCTCTAGGTCTTATTATTGACCAACATCTGACCTGGAACTCTCATGTGCAATGTCTAACAAAACGCATCGCACAAAAAGTATACCAATTAGCTAAAATTAAGCACTTCATAGATCAAGACACTAGGAAGACATACTACATAGCTCATATACAAACACATTTAGACTACTGCTCAACAGTTTGGGATGGTTGCTCAGTGTCAAATACAAAAAGGCTTTGCTCACTCCAAAAGCGAGCAGTAAAGCTTATTAGTGACAAAGATCAAACACAAACAACTAATCATCACAAACGTATCAAAATACTACCTCTTAAGAACAGGTTCCTCTTCAACAAGGCCAAGTTAGTACATCAAATTCTTTCACGGCATGCCCCGCCTTATCTATGGAACCTGTTTAAATTTAGCCCAAAGTGCAGCCAACGCTTGAACAACATATGTCTTCCAAAACCTAGACTTGATCTTTACAAGAAAAGCTTTAGTTATTCTGGAGCTCATCTTTGGAATACCCTCCCATCCTATATAAAAAATATAAATTATACTCCTTCCTACAACTACAAGCTTTCCCAATATCTATTTGATGTCGACTACATGCCTCCATGAATTATAAAACTTAAAAGTTATCTTAAGCTGCTCTTACAGACACCGAATGCAATTAATTGTTTTCTGAATAGTCCCGAAAATTTTGTTTAGTAGATAGTCATTTATAATGTATGTGGTTACTTCTGTACTGAGTGAATGTTTAAGAGCGAAATGTAAATGTTATATTTTATTTTATGTCTCTCAGATTCAATGTTAGTTATGTTTGTTATATGAACAGCATATTTGTAGAATGTCTGGAATAGAGTGAAAGATGTATGATAAAGGGCAGAATGTGAGACGGGCCTGCGTGCCCAATTCTTAACCCTTTTGAAATAAAGATCAATCAATCAATCTCTTCGTCACTCTTTCTCTCACTATTTCTGCTCTATCTCTCTCTATTTTTCCATCGTTTTCTCTCTCTCTCTCTCTATTTTTCCATCGCTTTTCTTCACTCTCTGTCGCTTTCTGTCTCACAATCTCTCTCTTCGTCACTCTTTCTCTCACTATTTCTGCTCTCTCTCTCTATTTTTCCATCGTTTTCTCTCTCTCTCTCTATTTTTCCATCGCTTTCATTCTCTCTCTGTCGCTTTCTGTCTCACAATCTCTCTCTTCGTCACTCTTTCTCTCATTATTTCTGCTCTCTCTCTCTCTCTTTCTTTCGCTCTCTTTCTATTTCACTTTTGTTCTTTCTCTCTCTCTCTCTCATTCTAACTACTTTTATGCTCTTTCTGTTTTTCTCTCCCTCATCTCTCTCTCTTTTTCTCTCTCTCTCCCGCGCGCGAGCTCTAACTCTCCCTCTTAAACTCTTTCTCCCATTGCCTCTCTCTTGCTCTCTCTCTTTTTCTGTCGCTCTGTCTTTCTCTCTCACTATCGCTCTTTCTCTCTCTCTCTGTCGTTCCTCTCTCTTGGTCATTCTCACTCTCGATTTCTTTCTCTCTTACCTCTGCTGCTGCTGCTCTCTCTCTTTCTCTCTATTGTTGTCGCCCTCTCTCTTTGTCGTTCTCTTTCTCTCTATTTCTCTATTGTTGTCGCCCCTCTCTCTTTGTCGTTCTCTCTCTTTCTATCTCTCTATTGTTGTCGCCTCTCTCTCTTTGTTGCTCTCTCTCTTTCTCTCTATTGTTGTCGCCCCTCTCTCTCTCTCTCTCTTTGTCGTTCTCTCTTCTCTCTATCTCTCAATTGTTGTCGCCCCTCTCTCTCTCTTTGTCGTTCTCTCTCTCTTTCTCTCTATCTCTCAATTGTTGTCGCCCCTCTCTCTCTCTTTGTCGTTCTCTCTCTCTTTCTCTCTATCTCTATATTGTTGTCGCCCCTCTCTCTCTCTCTTTGTCGTTCTCTCTCTCTTTCTCTCTATCTCTCAATTGTTGTCGCCCCTCTCTCTCTCTCTTTGTCGTTCTCTCTCTCTTTCTCTCTATCTCTATATTGTTGTCGCCCCTCTCTCTCTCTCTTTGTCGTTCTCTCTTTCTCTCTATCTCTCAATTGTTGTCGCCCCTCTCTCTCTCTTTGTCGTTCTCTCTCTCTTTCTCTCTATCTCTATATTGTTGTCGCCCCTCTCTCTCTCTCTCTTTGTCGTTCTCTCTCTCTTTCTCTCTATCTCTCTATTGTTGTCGCCCCTCTCTCTCTTTGTCGTTCTCTCTCTCTCTCTTGCCATAAAACACTTTTCCAACCTACTTTTTATCCATACATCCATATCAGCATGACGTTCACAATAACAAGATACAGCTATTAATCTCCACAAAACACATTATCTAGTATTTGTTCCTGTTTGTTGCTTACTCCCGCCTTGACAGCCTGTCTCCTTCTTAAGCTGTCGAAGATTAATGGTTTTGCCTTACTTCATGCAAATGTAGGTTTAATTGATTCTTAAAATAACCTGTAGAAATTAGCCTCGAATATAATTACTGATTCTGCAGATAATTCTCAGATACGGTTTATGAATGAAATTCTTAAGGCCTGTAACATTTAACTTGTCAGCGCTCTTAAAGTAGGCCAAAATCTAGGGCTGAATGGCTTTATATCCCCACTTTCCTGTGCGCTACACATTAGGGTAATTACGCAACACTGTCAGTTGTGTTCCATTTCGATCAATATTCTACAGCCAGTGCATACAACAGATCTGTAACGCTCATTGTGCTGTAACTACATCTGGTTTTTACAAATCCAGTATTTTGTTGCATGATAATAACAATTGTTTTCCTGTGAACAGTTCTCTGTGCGAGTATTCGGCTGTCACGTGCTTCGTATTATTGTTTACTAGCAGGTTAAACATCACGTGACTTCATAACGTCCTTCACCTACACAAGAATAATGATTTGTGTCATCCCCGGCTTCCAGTGTTATTTCGCTAAAGTGCGTGGTTGAGAATGCTAGATTTTGTACTTTATTCTACGTGATATTCCATCGTGGAAGGTTTGATTCATAATAAGCCGGAAAGTGTTTTATTTTTCATTGATCAATTTAACCTTGAGTTGTGGCCTAGACACAAGGGTCTAGGTCGTCGTCCTTGTAGAGGGTAGGACGGGCGGCTAAACCAGTGGGTGATGTTTTAGCGAGAAGACACTGTTGTGTTTATCTCGTCGGCTGAGATTTTCGTGTCAACAAGAGCTCGGTTGAGTGTACATTCTTTGTGTGTACACAACGTGAAACAGGACAGAATTCAGTCAAACATTATAATCAACAGTGATTATAGGATTTTAAAAAAACGTGTGTGGTGTAGGGACTTAGACTGTGCTGTAGCGTGTAGAGGCAAGAATGTACTGTCAGCAGCAATAAATGTAAGGCATTGCCTGTAATGTACTGTCGCTGTAAGTAGCTTCAACTGCAACATCTGTTTATGAATCTTGTTTTCCTAAAGCGAAGCAGTTTCCAACTCGGCCACTCACACATTACCCAAAATCTTGGGCAAGACACTTTCCAGTTTCAACAGATCTGCCATCTTCCCGAGCCTCGTTTTACTGTTCGCTGTGTTGTCTGAATCTGTTTATTGTTTACTACTGGCACAAAATCGCAAGAAGGTCACCTTTCATCCAGCAATCACGCACACCCGACGTGGAACCAGACCTGTACGTGAAATATGACCTAGTTTGTTGGCACGTGAGTACTAAAATATGCGTTTTAACACAGGCACGCAACAATGCCTCTTCGCCAGTCTGCGCGTTTTATTTATTTTTCAATGTCTTTAAGCAAAATTGTCCTTTTTCTGTTTTACAAGCAAAGTTTTCCCTTCACAATAGATGTTTCAGTTTATTCTTCCTGTCGATATTTCAACTACATTGGCTGTATTCTTCCTGTCGATAGTTTAACTACAGTGGCTGTATTCTTCCTGTCGATAGTTTAACTACAGTGGCTGTATTCATCGTGTCGATAGTTTAACTACAGTGGTTGTATTCTTCCTGTCGATAGTTTAACTACAGTGGCTATATTCTTCCTGTCGATAGTTTAACTACAGTGGTTGTATTCTTCCTGTCGATAGTTTAACTACAGTGGCTGTATTCTTCCTGTCGATAGTTTAACTACAGTGGCTGTATTCTTCCTGTCGATAGTTTAACTACAGTGGCTGTATTCTTCCTGTCGATAGTTTAACTACAGTGGCTGTATTCTTCCTGTCGATAGTTTAACTACAGTGGCTGTATTCTTCCTGTCTATAGTCTAATTATATTGACTGTATTCTTCCTGTCAGTAATGTATCTATAGTGGGTGTATTCCTCCTGTGAGTTGTCTAATTATATTGACTGTATTCGTCCAGTCAATAGTGTAACTATAGTGGCTGTATTCTTGCTGTTGATAGTCTAATTATATTGACTGCATTCTTCCTGTTCATAGTCAAATTATACCAGCAGTAAACTTCCTGAAAATTTGCAGCCACCAGAAGTTTGTTATTCATGCTGAAATGTCTGCATCTTCAAAGCCGTATTTCTCCATAGTTATATCACTTGTTGTAATGAAATGTTACAGATAAAGATAGCAGTCATAAGATTGTTACTAGTGTTAGTAACAGAAGTGGTTCTAAAATGTGGGATAGCAGCTTTAGTTGTAGAATTAAAAATACTGCATAACTCAGATAGTGAATGTACCAACACTGTTCTGAAGAAGTGATATTCATGTTAATGATTGTTTGAATGTTAAAGTAGCATTATATATAGCAAAAATATAGGAGAGTAACATTATATGAAGCAGTAGATGTAGGAGAGTAAATGTAGCAGTAAATATATGAGAGTAACATTATAAGTGTAGTAAATATAGGAGAGTAGCATTATATGAAGCAATAAATATAGGAGAGTAACATTATGTGTAGTAGTAAATATAGGAGAGTAACATTATATGTAGCAGTAAATATAAGAGAGTAACATTATATATAGTAATAAATATAGGAGAGTAACATTATGTGTAGTAGAAAATATTGGAGAGTAGCAATAAATATAGAAGAGTAACATTATTTATTGTAGTAAATATAGGAGAATAGTAGTAAATATAGGAGAGTAGCAGTAAATATAGAAGAGTAACATTATATATAGTAGTATAAATATAGAAAAGTAGCAGTAAATATAGAAGACTAACATTACATGTAGTATTAAATATAGGATAATAGTGGTGTGGAAGCCATAGTGGCAGAACAATGGCAGTGATAGTATTCATAGTCGTAGCTGTAGCAGTAGTAGTAGTCATATTTGGTAATAGTACTAGTAGTAGTATTAACAGTAATAGTAGTAGTAATAGTAATTGTAGCCATAGTAGTATTAATAGTAGTGGTAATAGAAAATAGTAATAGTTTCATCTGGGGACGAAAAGCAACCACTCACAAGACCTCTGGAAGTCATGACCCAGAAGGGCTCACCTCCCTAAGAGTGTCAAGAGTTTAATAGGGCCAAAACACTTGTCTGGGGGGGGGGGGGTACTTCCTCTGATGATCTGAAGGAGTTGTGTTGTTGTTCCGCCCTGTACAGTAAAGTTAGTTTCCTGCATAGCAGTAGTAGTATCAGTGGTAGTAATGATAGTAGTAATAATAGTAGTGAAAGTAGTAATAGAAATAGTGGTAATAGTAGTAGTAGGTGGAGGAGGAGGAGAAAGAGGAAGGTGAGAGACAATAATACTGACAGGAGTATATGTGGCAGTAGTAGTAGTAGTAGTAGTAGTAGTAGTAGTAATAGTAGTAATAGCAGTAATAGCAGTAGTAGTGGTAATGGTAAAAATGATAGTAGTACCTGTTGTAGTAGCAGCAGTAATGTGGTAGTAGTAGTAGTATTAATAGTAGTAGTAGTAGTAGTAGTAGTAGTAGTAATAGTAGTAGTAATAGTTGTAGTACTAATGATAATGATAGAGGAAAAAGAAGCAGTGAAATAAGTGATAGTACTAGTTGTAATGGACATAGGCGTTGATTGTAATAGCAGTCATGTAAGTAAGAACGGTAGTAGTTGTGATAAATGCAGGGGAGGAAATGGAGGATGAGTTATACTAGTAGGATCTATAGTAGTACCAGTGGTACTAGTAGGATCTATAGTAATACCAGTGGTACTAGTTGTAGTAATACTAGTAGTAGTAGTAGTGTTAGCAGTGGTAGTATTTGTAGTAATACTAGTAGTAGTAGTAGTAGCAGTGGTAGTGGTTGTAGTAATACTAGTAGTAATAATGATAACAGTGGTGGTAGTTGTAGTAGCGCTTGGAGTAGTAATGGTAGCAGTGGTAGAAGTATGGCATTAATAGTGGCATCAGTGGTAGTGGTTGTAGTAATACTATTAGTAGTAATGGTAGCAGTTGTAATAGTGCTAGGAGTAGTAATGGTAGCAGTCATAGTAGTTGTAGTAGTTCTAGGAGTAGTAATGATAGCAGTGGTAGTAATGCTAGGAAAAGTAATGGTAGCAGTGATAGTGGTATGACATTAGTAGTAGTAGCAGTGGTAGTAGTTGTAGTAGTGCTAGGAGTAGTAATGATAACAGTGGTAATGGTATGACATTAGTAGTAGTAACAGTGGTAGTAGTTGTGGTAGTGCTAGGAGTAGTAATGGTAGCAGTGGTAGTAGTTCTAGGAGTAGTAATGATAGCAGTGGTAGTAGTTGTAGTAGTTCTAGGAGTAGTAATGATAGCAGTGGTAGTAGTTGTAGTAGTTCTAGGAGTAGTAATGATAGCAGTGGTAGTAATGCTAGGAAAAGTAATGGTAGCAGTGGTAGTGGTATGACATTAGTAGTAGTAGCAGTGGTAGTAGTTGTAGTAGTGCTAGGAGTAGTAATGGTAGCAGTGGTAATGGTTGTAGTAATACTAGTAATAGTAGCAGTGGTAATGGGTGTAGTAATACTAGTAGTAGTAGTGGTAGCAGTGGTAATGGTTGTAGTAACACTAGTAGTAGTAATGGTAGCAGTGATAGTAGTTGTAGTAATAGTAGTAGTAATGGCAACAGTGGTAGTAGTTATAGTAATACTAGTGGTAGCATTGGTGGTAGTTGTAGTAATACTAGTAGTAGTAATGGTAGCAGTGGTAGTGGTTATAGGAGAACATGGTAAAGTAGGATCTGCAGTAATAGTAGTTGTCGTAGCATTTGTGATATCTTATCTTATATCCTTCCCGTGCCGTTAAACGTCACATAGGGCTCTCAAAGTAGTTCGCCAATTTTTCCTGTCTTCGGCGAGTCTTTCAACCTCATCAAAGGATTTTATGCCTGTTAATTTGGCCTCTCTTAACAATGTCCTCTTCAGAGTTTCACGCGGTCTGCCTCTTTTTCTTCGGCCTGTTGTGTTCCACTTGATAGCTTGTTTTGGGATTCTCTGATCATTTCTTCTCATCAAGTGACCAACATATGTCCATCTCTTTTTCCTGATCACCCATGAGACTGGTTGTTGTTCAGTCATCTGTCTTATCTCTGCATTGTTCTTGAATTCATTCCACTTGATGCCGAGTATTTTCCTTAGGCATTTGTTTTCAAAAGAGTCTAATTTCTTTTCTATTTCTTTAGTTGTTTTCCAGCTTTCGCATGCATAAATGAGGGTGGATATTACATTTGAATTGAATAGTCTTAACTTGGTTTTTGTGCTTATAACTTTTGAATTCCATATGTTCACAAGATTCTTGAAGATTGATGCTGCTTAGCATTTGGGATAGTAGTGATATTATTATTATTATTATTATTATTATTATTATTATTATTAGTAGTAGTAGTAGTAGTAGTAGTAATAGAAGGAGCAACAATAGTGCTATTAGAAGCCGTAATAGAAATAGTAACATAGTAGTGATATGAGTAGTATTAGTAGTGATGGTAATTGGCAGTGTAGCAGTAATTTAAGAAAAGTAGAAATACTAATAAGAGCTGTAAGTGCATAAAGTAGCTTGCATCAGTAGCAGTAATGCTAACAGTGATAATGGTAGTAGTAGTAGTAGCAGCGTTAGTAGCAGTAGTAATTATGTAAGTGATACTAATGCTTGTAGAAACTGTAGAAGATGCGTTAGTTGTTATGTTTGCCCCCATAAAATGCATCAGCGACAAGCGGACGTACAGACTCATGTCGGTCGACTTGGACTGGAAGTTTCACTCGACTCGTTATAAAGACTCGACTTGTCGACTAACTCGTCGGACTCGGACTTGTGACTAGACTTTTGTTAGTCTTTCGACTCGGCAGCGTTACCACAGAGCGGTTTTAGTCAAAGACAACGCATGTTTCAGTGGTGCCAGTGTCTTGTGCGCTTTCCTGCATGTTTTAATAGGAATCTACGGTTTGTTTAGTTTTACCTCGTGCACGTTCTAGTCATTATACAGTAGTCCATCTGTTTTAGAAAGTAATGACGGCAAAGACAAGGGAAGTGCGAACTGCGCGTAATGTACAGCTGATGGGGGGGTGGGGGTAAACTGAAGTTGTAATAACAGTTATATCAACAGTTGTAGTAACAACAGTTGTATCAGTAGGCAGTTGCAGTAACAAAAATTATATCAAGCAGCAGTTGTAGTAAGAACGTCTTTATCAGCCAGTAGGTGTATTAGCAACAACTGTACCAACAAGCAGTTGTTGTAACAAAAGGTATATCAACCAACAGTTGTAGTAAAACAAGTTATATCAACCAACAGTTGTAGTAAAGCAAGTTATATCAATCAACAGTTGTTGTAAAACAAGTTATATCAACAAACAGTTTTAGTAAAACAAGTTATATCAACAAACAGTTTTAGTAAAACAAGTTATATCAACCAACAGTTGTAGTAAAACAAGTTATATCAACCAACAGTTGTAGTAATGCAAGTTATATCAACCAACAGTTGTAGTAATGCAAGTTATATCAACAGACAGTTGTAGTAACACCAGTTGTATCAGGCAGCATTTGCTATAAAAACAGTTATATCAGTCAATAGTTGTAGTAACAATAGTTACAGCAAAAAGCAGTTGTAGTAACAATAGTTACATCAAAAAGCAGCTGTAGTAACAATAGTTACAGCAAAAAGCAGTTGTAGTAACAATAGTTACAGCAAAAAGCAGTTGTAGTAACAATAGTTACAGCAAAAACCAGATGTAGTAACAATAGTTACAGCAAAAACCAGATGTAGTAACAATAGTTACAGCAAAAAGCAGTTGTAGTAACAATAGTTACAGCAAAAACCAGATGTAGTAACAATAGTTACAGCAAAAACCAGATGTAGTAACAATAGTTACAGCAACAGGCAGTTTGAGAAGAAACTGTGGCATATGCGAACAGTTGTAGTAACAACAAAAGAGCTATTACCATTTAACATTTCCAGCAGTTCAGACATCAGTCGGGGCACTGGGTAGATAATAAATGGCAAAGATACATTGTTAGCCTTCCAGAACTCTATCCTCTATTACCCCTTTCACAACACAGCATACGTAAGACACATATATACAACACACGCATACTGAGCACGCATACACTACACATACACATCGCAGGCATATACAACACACATATATACACAGCACTCGCATAAACAGCACACACATATATACAACACGCGCATACACAGTACACCCATACACAATACACATGCATGTACACAGCACGCATATATACAACACACACAGCAGTCGTGTATATATATATATATATATATATACACACACACAACACACACCACTCATATTTATACAACACACAGCAGTTATATATATATATATATATATATTATATATAAAACAGCACGTATATATACAACATACAGCACGCATACATACAATACACACACCACTATATATATATATATACAGTATATATACACACACAACGCACAGCATGCATATATATATATATATATATATATATATATATATATATATATATATATATACAGCACTCATAAACACATAGCAGGCATATATACAAGGTCCGACAATTAAGTAATGAGACTAATTACAGAAAAATAAAATAAACAACAGCTGAAGATACAACCTGCATTTTATTCAAAGTAAGCCCCTTGTGCATTGATATAGCGAGTGGCACGATCTAAAAAACTCTGGAACGACCTCTACAGTTCTTCTGTTGGTATGGCCCTTAAACTCGATGTCATCAGTATCGTCAAAGAAGCGTTCTTTCAATGGTAACTTTAATTTTGGGAATAGAAAATAATCACAGGGAGACAAATCTGGGGAATAGGGTGGATGGTTGGGAACACACACTTGTTTTGGGGCCAAAAATTCCTGTACAACTACCACCCGGTGAGCCGGTGCATTATCATGAAGAAAATAAAAACTGCCAGGCGTTGAATACTTGGGTCGGACTCGGAGAATCATTTTCAATAGGCGTTTCAAAATACTTATATAAACTTTGGCAGTTACAGTCTGTCCCTCTGGAATAAATTCTTAGATAATAACTCCTTTGACGTCGTAGAAGTATACCTGTCTCAATGGCACTTTTTCCGAGTTTTTAACTGTTAGCTGTTTGCTCCATGCTGATTACGTAACAATGCACCTCTGACTAGGTCAACAAAATGGCGGCTTGTTTGTTGTCTGCTTATGGGGCGGCGATGAAAAGTTGCCAGATCATAGATGAAGGTTGCCTCTTTAGATTCCATGCTTTGCTTCATAGATGACATTTTTGTCTTGGCCATAATAAAAGTAGTCTCAATAATTAATTGTCGGACCTTGTGTGTGTGTGTATATATATATATATAATATATATAACATACAACACTCATGTATATATACAACACACAGCATTTTATATGCAAAACACAGCACGCACATACATACAACAGACACAGCACGCATATATACACAACACACAGCATTTTATATGCAAAACACAGCACGCACATGCATACAACAGACACAGCACGCATATATACACAACACACGCAGCACGCATATGTACACAACACACGCAGCACGCATATGTACACAACACACACAGCACGCATATATACACAACACACACAGCACGCATATATACACAACACACACAGCACGCATATGTACACAACACACAGCACGCATATGTACACAACACACACAGCACGCATATGTACACAACACACACAGCACGCATATGTACACAACACACACAGCACGCATATGTACACAACACACGCAGTACCCATATATACGCAATACACACAGAACGCATATGTACACAACACACGCAGTACCCATATATACGCAATACACACAGCACGCATATGTACACAACACACGCAGTACCCATATATACGCAATACACACAGAACGCATATATATATATATATAACTCACACATACGTAACAGACCTAGACGCCATATTCATACACAGCGCATCCATACTCAATAACACACGCATGCATAACACATACATAACACATACCTATATAAAACCCATGCATACACATATACCATAGCGGCTTACAAAACACACTTATATGCAGATCACACGTATACACAGCACAGATATATTCACATCACGTGCATACACATCCAATGCGTACATACTCACAAATCACACATACGCAGCGCATATAACAGTACATACATATACGCAACGCACGCATATACACAGCACATGTATCACTATGCATACATACACAATCGACATACAACAACAAAAGACATACATAACACACGCATACACGACGCACATTCATATATACAACACACACGAATACACAACACACACATACCACAGAAAACACATTCACAGCACACACGTACACAACACACCTTTGTGAGGAAAGTTGTACGAAATGCTACAAATGTTTATGCATCAATTTTAGTTACTAGTTCAACTGTCTGTTATATGACAGTCTGTGTTAGCACGCCTCTGATAGTCTAGTGGCCAGTTCCATTGTCTGTTATATGACAGTATGTGTTAGCACGCCTCTAATAATCTAGTGGCCAGTTCTACTGTCTGTTATATGACATGTGTTAGCACGCCTCTAATAGTCTAGTGGCCAGCTCAGCTGTCTGTTATATGACATTATGTGTTAGCCACGTCTCTGATAGTCTAGTGGCCAGCTCAGCTGTCTGTTATATGACATTATGTGTTAGCCACGTCTCTGATAGTCTAGTGGCCAGCTCAACTGTTTGTTATATGACATTATGTGTTAGCCACGTCTCTGATAGTTAGTGGCCAGCTCAACTGTCTGTTATATGACATTATGTGTTAGCCACGTCTCTGATAGTCTAGTGGCCAGCTCAGCTGTCTGTTATATGACATTATGTGTTAACCACGTCTCTGATAGTCTAGTGGCCAGTTCAACTGTTTGTTATATGACATTATGTGTTAGCCACGTCTCTGATAGTCTAGTGGCCAGCTCAGCTGTCTGACATTATGTGTTAGCCACGTCTCTGATAGTCTAGTGGCCAGCTCAGCTGTCTGTTATACAACATTATGTGTTAGCCACGTCTCAGATAGTCTAGTGGCCAGCTCAGCTGTTTGTTATATGACATTATGTGTTAGCCACGCCTCTGATAGTCTAGTGGCCAGCTCAACTGTCTGTTATATGCCATTATGTGTTAGCCACGCCTCTGATAGTCTAGTGGCCAGCTCAGCTATTTGTTATATGACATTATGTGTTAGCCACGCCTCTGATAGTCTAGTGGCCAGCTCAGCTGTTTGTTATATGACATTATGTGTTAGCCACGCCTCTGATAGTCTAGTGGCCAGCTCAACTGTCTGCTATATGACATTATGTGTCAGCCACGTCTCTGATAGTCTAGTGGCCAGCTCAACTGTCTGTTATATGACATTATGTGTTAGCCACGTCTCTGATAGGCTAGTGGCGAGCTCAGCTGTTTGTTATGTTACAGTCTGATAGTGTACACATGGATATAGTTATGTTTACACCACGGTCGGGACGGGCTGACAATAAAACTAAACCTTTCACGTAAACATATTTTCAGTGGCGGCGTATCCACATTATGTGCAGGTCGTGGTAACCTCATCATATTGGATATTGAAAACATATTTTGGAAGTTGTGAGGGGGAGATGGGAGAGAGAGGGAGGGAGGGGGGGGGGAGAGAGTGGGGGCTGTACGTGATGGAAGAAAGCTAAGGATGACATCATGAAAGTGTCTGTTGCCTCCGTCCGTCCGTCCGTCCGTCCGTCTGTCTGTCTGTCTGTCTGTCTGTCTGTCTGTCTGTATGACATACGATGTGATACTAGTTGTAACCCTTCAAGAAATGATGGGAGAAGAAAGTCGGAACTACAAAATTTCTTTGATGTAAGTGTGTTATGCCAGTGTAACTCCTAAGTCGCCATTTCAGCCACATCCACTCGCCATTTCAGCCACATCCACTCGCCATTTCAGCGACAGTCCTCTCGCCATTTCAGTGACTTGTTTGTGCTAAACTTGTCCGTTTCGTACCCTCCCTGGCTGGTGTTTACTATGTTCAAGGAAAAGAATTGAGAGGAAATCGATTGTGAAGAATCGATGATCTAAACCAAGAGCAGGCGAGCGACTACAGCAGGGGGGGGGGGGAGGGGGGAGCGCTTTGCTTGCACGATCTTCCGAACGTAGAACATTGCCGGGTGGAATTTGCAGTAATTCTCTTTGCCACCTCCGCACGAAAAGGAGCCACCGTTTTTCCCCTCTTGCTTTTCAATCCTATCACTTTTATAGATTTCTACGAAAACTGCTACTGTCTGACAATGCATTTCTCACATTCTATACTCTTTGTAATACTGGATGTTATTTTTTTAAAAACTGTACTTACCCTGTAATTTGATATAAGTGGAACTGAGTTGTTCGTGATATATTCTTATCTTTTACCCATTGTTAACTTTATGCTTTTTATCTGCCTAAGATCCCTCTGATTTCAGACATTCCCTGCCTTCGAGGGGGGGGGGGGGGAGAGGGGGGAATTGTCCTCGACTATGAGTGTCGAGTGCCCGCTTCTACTGCTGAATCGACTAGACATTTACGGGCAGGCGATCCCTGGTCTTCAGCCAGAGAGATCTTCCAGCAATCAGTCCTTGTCTGTCATCGTCATCTTTCAGCTTCTAGATTTTTGTTTTGTGTTTTACCTTGGGAGACTCGCTGAATGAGAACTATTGCTTTATAATAAAGCTGTCTTAAAATCTTACGTTGATCACAAAAATTGTTAGAGACCTTGTGAATCATATCATTCACAGCTACTGAGCTTGTTGGGTCGAAGTTTGTTCCAGCAGCTTTGCGATCTCGAGTTCTCTGCGTTGGACACAACAGAGAAGGTCATGAAACATCATGGGGAAATCCGAAGTAACAGCCTGTTTTCCCTGGAGCATCTGCTGAGGTAGGACAGGCTGTTTGCCTGTTCAGGATTGTTGGCTCTGATCGCTGCTAATATTTCTGACGGTGGAGTCTCTCCCTGCAAGCCTTTACTAGCACGATAATCCTTCACAGTAAACATGGAGCTTTGTGAAGTGTGAATGTAGTGTGAATGTGGTAGCGGACATCGTGAAGTGTGAATGTAGTGTGAATGTAATAGCAGACATTATGAAGTGTAAATGTAGTGAGAATGTGGTAGCAGACATTGTGAAGTATGAATGTCGTAGCAGACATTGTGAAGTGTGAATGCAGAAACAGACATTGTGAAGTGCGAATGTAGTAGCAGACAATGTGAAGTGTGAATGTAGTGCAAATATAGTAGCAGACATTGTGAAGTGTGAACGTAGTGTGAATGTGGTAGCAGTCATTGTGAAGTGTGAATGTAGTAGTAGACAGTGTGAAGTGTGAATGTATTAGCAAATATTGTGAAGTGTGAAAGCAGAAACATACATTGTGAAGTGTGAATGCAGTAGCAGACATTGTGAAGTGTGAATGTGGTAGCAGACATTGTGAAATGTGAAGGCAGAAACGCATATTGTGAAGTGTGAATGTGGCAGCAGACATTGTGAAGTGTTAAGGCAAAAACATACATTGTGAAATGTGAATGTAGTAGCAGACATTGTGAAGTATGAAGCTAGGAGCAGATATTGTGAAGTATGAATGTAGCAGCAGACAGTGTGACTTGTGAAGGTAGAAGCAGACATTGTGAAATGTGAAGGTATTAGCAGACAAAACCGTCAGAGAAAGTAAATACCTGAAAGTTATTATTTCTGACGTGTGCAACCCGTGGATGTGGAGCCGGAGTGGAAGTTGAAGCATCTTGACTCCGGAGCACCGTGCACTTCACTGCTCACGCTAAACTTCTGAAGAGTGAAGGTGTAACACTCCTCTAAACCGCGCCACATTAATTTGGCAGGATGCCAGCTCTCACAGTACTTCCTGCTAGTTTATGGCGAGGCGTCATACCCTTTGGCTCCATTCTGGTTGGTCGAAAAAAAATAGGTCTCTGAGTATCAGAACAACCTACACAAAAGTTCTTTGTCTGTACAATCTAGTGCTTATACATGCAGTGATCATTTCTTATGTAAGGACACACTATCTATAGAAGGCCTGTCATTACAAATCCGTCTAGGACTATAGCGCCCAAAGGTTTGTCTGAAACTTGGAATAGCTCTTTGTCAGGTCGTTGTATTGTCGTGTTAATCATGGTGGCACGGCCACTTTCAACATTTTCGTTTTTTTTTTTTTTTATTGACGTGACATATATTCATGTACGTAATTTGTATGCACGCATTCAGTACGTACATCACACTGTGCGCAAGGACCGAGGGCACCACTTCAGAGACAGTATCTGACACACAGGGAGCAAAGACGCTGTCTTATCTGGCAGTCAGGCACCCACAGCTGACCAAGACCCTGTCCCACCTCTCCATTGTTGCTCCCCCCCCACCCCAGTAACAGGTCTAGCCTGGCTAACGGAGCAGGGATAGCCATAGTCCCTATGGCGGTGGAGCCTGCTAAAGAAGTACCGCACGCTCCCTGCTTTTTTTTTCTAGGCTCTTGCCCCTCAGGGAGTGAAAGAAATAGCGACGTAGCTCGCTCCCGAGCCTACTCTCTGCTGGTCCTCAACATTCTCACCGCACCAGCTGCAAGGAACACGAGCTAGCAGTTATAGAGCGAGAGTAAAGAAGGAGAAGAAGAAGAAGGCACCTGCTTTCGTCATCTTTTTGTAGATTACATCTTAAGAGCAAATAAACGAAGTTAGTTCTTGTACAGCGAAACCTCCTATTACACGTTAATTTCATTCTCTTGTAACACTCGCAACACAAGCAACCCTCACCAAAACCCGCTTATAACATAGAACTTGCTTTTATAACATGGAACTTCCTTATAACAAGGTACTTGCTTATAACATGGAACTTGCTTATAACATGGAACTTCCTTATAAAACAGAACTTGCTTATATTATGGAACTTCCTTATTAACACAAAACTTACCTATAACGTGGAACGTGCTTAGAACACAGAACGTGCTTATAATATAGAACTTGCTTATAACACGGAACTTGCTTATAATACAGAACTTGCTTATAACATAGAACTTGCTTATAACACAGAACTTGCTTATAATACAGAACTTGCTTATAACATAGAACTTGCTTATAACACGGAATTTGCTTATAACACGGAACATGCTTATAATACAGAACTTGCTTATAACACAGAAGTTCCTTATAACACGGAACTTGCTTATAATACAGAACTTGCTTATAACATAGAACTTGCTTATAACACGGAACTTGCTTGTAACACGGAACTTGCTTATAACACAGAAGTTCCTTATAACACGGAACTTGCTTATAATACAGAACTTGCTTATAACATAGAACTTGCTTATAACACGGAACTTGCTTGTAACACGGAACTTGCTTATAACACATAAGTTCCTTATAACACGGAACTTGCTTATAATACAGAACTTGCTTATAATGCAGAACTTGCTTATAACACGGAACTTGCTTGTAACACAGAACTTGCTTATAACAGAGAACTTGCTTAAAACATGGAACTTGCTTATAACGTGCAACTTCCATATAACATATAACGTGCTTATAACATGGAACTTCCTTATAACACAGAACTTACTTATAACATGGAACTTCCTTATTAACACAGAAGATGCTTATAATATGAAATTTGCTTATAACACAAAACTTGCTTATAACATGGAACTTGCTTATAACTTGGAACTTGCTTATAACATGGAACTTGTTTATAACATGGAGGTTCCTTATTAACACAGAAGTTACTTATAACATTGAATTTGCTTATAACAGAGAACTTGCTTGTAACATGGAACTTGCTTACAACATGGAATTCTGCTTATAACATGGAACTTGCTTATTATTTTCATAGCCAGCATTGTTCAAGCACTTTCTCAGTACATGCACTTTACGTGCACTGAAAATATATACACATGCAACATATGAATAAAACAAGGAATAAAAATAAAAGACGCGTAATACCATTAGCAGTAATTTGTTAACAGCATTTTTTAAATTTAAGAAAAAGTTAACATCAGACTAGTCAAGCTCAGTTATGAGGCCATGAAGTCGCTGATCACGGTGGCACCAGAAGAAAGAAGGACACAGACCTGGAGTGTAGTTTTCTGTCAAATAATGTCATCACCATCTTGTGCGGTCTACCCAGAGAGGATTACAATGAATCTCCATCTGGCTTCGTCTTTTGTTTTCAGTGTGTACCTGACCAAGCCGAATCTTGTCCATTTCTTCATTTTGTCCACCCATCTGCCAGAATCTTGTCCATTTCTTCATTTTGTCCACCCATCTGCCAGAATCTTGTCCATTTCTTCATTTTGTCCACCCATCTGTGGTTAGAGCACTCGTCTAGCAACCGAGTAAAATGTGAATGTAGTAGCAGACATTGTGAAGTATGAAGGTATGAGCAGATATTGTGAAGTATGAATGTAGCAGCAGACATTGTGACTTGTGAAGGTAGAAGCAGACATTGTGAAGTGTGAAGGTATTAGCAGACAAAACCGTCGGAGAAAGTAAATACCTGAAAGTTATTATTTCTGACGTGTGCAACTTGGGTCGAGGGTTCAAATCCCCAGGTGAGCGGGATGTTTTTCCAACCAATACGGCCCCGAGGTCGACCCAGATTCTTAAAATGGGTACCAGAGAAAATCTGGGAAGGAAAGGCAGCGGAGAAAGGAACTGGCCACCCTACCTCATACGCTGATGGCCCAGCATAATGAGGTCTCTAACGCCTCATCCCCTACGGCATTTGCTGTGGGACTACCTTTTGCTTGTATCACGAATTCTCATAACATGAACCATTCGTAGATCGGGGGTTCACATAACTCTAGTTTCTTTGTTTTTTTTTTCTTCTTCTTCATTATTGCCGCTATTATATTTTTTCTTGTCATTTTAAAATAAACACAGTTTACAGCTGATGATAGGCAAGTAGTTCTTAGTGAAAATATATTCACATCCGAAGTAAGACGTGGTTTTATGTGATCTCGGGGTTTGCGAAAAAGTCACTACCAGTTTTATCTATCATTTTCGTTCGCTGATGTTTTTACTTCCTTCTTGGTAAGTTTGCTGTATCTACATATTCTCTTAGCCTCGTCAACATTCTTCTTTGTCTGTGTTACGTATTACCTGCCAGGATCTTGGCTTGGTTCCCTTCTTTTCTTTTCTTTTTTAACACGTTGCCAGTTGCTACGTGACTTTCTGCACAGTTCCTCACTTTACGTAATCCGGGGAATTCCCTTTTGCGTGCCACTGGGAATTCCAATTGTAAAAAAGAAAAAAAATTTTATGACGTAACAGCGAGGGGAAATCAAAGGCAAAAGGCAATGTGAAAATTACTTGGTAACCACTGCGCATAAAAGCTGACGCGATACAGCACGTTCGAACACGCGCTGCGCAGTGATCAGTCCTTAGTCAAGTTCTCTGATTCTTAACCTGGGGTCTATAGACCCCCACCCCCAGAGAGTCCACGAGAGTATTTTTGAGGGTCCACGGACCAGCAAATAGACTGACTCAGTTTTAAGAAACAAAACTGACTTAACATCATCCAGGTTCTACTTATGACTTTATTTTTATTGAGGAGTCCACCGATGTTCTTAGGCCGAAAAAGGGGGCCCAAGGCCAGAAATGTTAAGAACCACTGGTATAGTTGAAGCCAAGATCAGATACACTTGGACGATCCGCCGCAGGATTGCACCATTTTTGGACAACGCGTCGGGATGATATTTCTTTGAACAGAGGGAAATTCACCCGCAGAAGTATGGAAGATAAACAACATGATTCCACGGAGAGTTTATGAGTGATGGAAGTTAAACAACATGATTCCACGGAGAGTTTATGAGTGATGGAAGATAAACAACATGATTCCACTGAGAGTTTATGAGTGATGGAAGATAAACAAGTTGATTCCACGGAGAGTTTATGAGTGATGGAAGATAAACAAGTTGATTCCACGGAGAGTTTATGAGTGATGGAAGATAAACAAGTTGATTCCACGGAGAGTTTATGAGTGATTAGAAACGCTTAAAGCGTGAAGAAGAAGAAAAAAAAACACCTCAATCTGGTAGGCCTTCAAAATCGCACACAGAAGCCCACATAAGCTCACATCAACAGCGCAATACCTCCGGATCTGAACGTCTTCCTCCTCATCATGAGAGACAAGTTACTAACCACTTTGCCGCTCCAGCGCCCATTTTTGTTCTGTGTTGTTCCAGGTCCTTCGCCACAGCAGCATCTGTCAAGAACATCTTCTTCTTCTTCGTTCGCTTCTACCACCAAGACCGCCCCGTGAACCTACTGAATTTACTCCTGCAGTCCCCGATAGGTCCCATGGTCCCCGAGAAGACCACACGAGATCCCCGAGAGGTCCACAAGAGGTTCAGAGTATCGCAGGGCTTGGGCCGGTATTCTCGGTGGGTCGCAGAAGCGGGATTGCGTGACACCGTGGTTTTCGTTGCACCAGTTTAATCTAGAGTTGGACTTTCTCACCGGAAAACCTCGACGTGTTTTGGATGTCAGTATATCCGCTCCGGTGGTTGCCCATCCAGTCCAGCTTTGGACTTTCTCACCGGAAAACCTCAGCGTGATTATGATATGCATACATCCCCGTCGGGTGAGAGGTGGTTGCCTATCTAGACTGCACTGGTCTAGTGCCTCCGACTTCAGCATTTTGTGATCGTGGCCGTTACACTTCCTAGTTGTGACCAGGATGGAGCTTTTGTCCAGGAGGACGAATCCTCGCCACTAGTAGGTTTCACCCCTAGGTTGAGCCAGTTTAGGCGTATTATCCCAGTATGGGCGTGTTTAGGGCGTGACCGACCTCTAGAGCAGAGGTACTGTGACATGAGTAGTCATCAAGTTTCACCCCTGGGGTTAAGCCGGTTTAGGCATGTTTCACCAGTATTACCAAGAACTTGTTTCTCTTTTCTGCAAAATATTATAAGAAAAGAAAAAAGATCAGGGGCGGGGACCGCTGAAAGACATGCGTATAGCGCAGGAATACACTAAAGCGACAATAGAAGATTTTATAATAGATAATAATAGGAGTGCTGTTAGGGAGGCAAAGTTCCGCAAGGGATATGCAAATGAATGAATGAATAGATTGACGGGTCGTGAACTGCATGTTTCTATGTAATACGCTGATCGGCACTGTATACGCTGTGGTACCTTGGGTTCAGGTAGATGTTCGGCATTTGAGATTAGGAAGACGCGTGGCATAACAAAGCTAACAACAGACTCGTGAACAGGGTAAATCAGTCAGTCAGTCGTTTCCATGTCCCTTGCGGAACTTTGCTTCCCTAACAGCTCTCCTGTAGGCCTCTCGGTTGTAAGCAAGATGGCCTGCTGCTGATGCATCCATTTGCAGATTATCAACGATGTCTTGCAGCCATCTTTGCCTTGGCCTTTCTCTCTATCGTTTTTTCCCACTATGTACCCTTCAAAGACTGTCTTCTTTAGATTGTCGTGATGTTTAATGTGTCCTTCTGGAATTCCACTCGAAATCGTCGTTGCACAGTCGCAACGAACGAGGTTCTTGCATATGTCAAAACATAAAATGATTGCTCACGTTTAATTAAAGCCATATTTGCTATTGCTGCCTCCTAGCGGCAAACCACGGGAGCTCTGCACGTTCCTTTATTTTAAAAAAAACCTTGAAGGGTTTCTCTCTCTCTCTCTCTCTCTCTCTCTCTCTCTCTCTCTCTCTCTCTCGGCTTAAGAATAATAATGATCCGTTACGTAGTTTATTTGTTGAGCTTTTGTGAAAAGTTTCAAGGACTCAAAAATAACCCTTTATACAAGCAGCTTGTAGAATGCGTAGATACAAGGCAATGGAAAGTGTAGATCCTGACCGCGCGTGAAAATTTGAACTCTGAACCCTATCCTGGGGGCACTCAGGCTCTCTTCCGACCCTTCTTCATAAATCCACACTCCTGGAAACGGCAGTTTCGTGCGCTTTGTTCAGTTCTGTTTACATCAAGATTATATCTCCTGCTCCCCCACCCCTCCGTTCTGTTTACATCAAGATTATATCTCCTGCTCCCCCACCCCTCCGTTCTGTTTACATCAAGATTATATCTCCTGCCCCCCCCCCCTCCGTTCTGTTTACATCAAGATTATATCTCCTTCTCCCCCCTCCGTTCTGTTTACATCAAGATTATATCTCCTGCTTTTCCCCTCTCATTTCTGTTTACATCAAGATTATATCTCCTGTTACATTTTTTGTTCAGTTTTACTTACATCAAGATTATATCACCTGTTACTTTTTTTTCAGTTTTATTTACATCAATATTATCTTATCTTATATCTTATATCCTTCTCGTGCCGTTAAACATCACACAGGGCTCGCAAAGTAGTTCGCCAATTTTCTGTCTTCGGCGAGTCTTTCAACCTCGTCAAAGGATTTTATGCCTGTTAATTTGGCCAAGATTATTATCAAGATTATATCACCTGCTTTTTCCCCCTCAGTTCTATTTACATCAAGATTATATCTCATGTTACTTTTTTCAGTTCTGTTTACATTAAGTTTATATCTCCTGTTCCCCTGGGAACAACTGTGTTAAGAGCACTTATCTTAACATAGTGTTTGTGAGACAGGGAACATAGATCTGTTTGCTTAAAAACTCTGACCTACCTCTGTAGCCCAGAAAATTGTAGCAATCAACACTAATTGTAACTGTTATTTTTGCAAAATGTAATGTCAGGTTGGTGGACAGATGGGGACATGGAGATCTCTGGCGGGGACGAGGGAAGTCTGGTGTGAAACCAATGAATCCAGGACGTGACAAGCCTATGGGTCTTTACAACAATGGCTATCAGAATGATGTAAACAAAACAGAGCCAGTAGACTATGGGTGGCGGGGAATGGATATCGTTGAAGCACTCATCAGATTCCTCATCTCAAAGTCAGAGTGTCTTTGTGGAACTGTCTCAAAACCATCTGACATGGAGAAGGGGCTTATGTACAGCCACCAGAGGCTGGAAAACAAAGTTTTGGCCAGGCCAGCCACACTGTCTTCATGGCAGTCCGAGCAAGACCACAGTCTGCCCTAGCAAGGAAAGGTGCTGAAGTCGGAGTTACCCAGCCAAAAGGCGCATCGCAAAAATCAGGGTAACACGCATTATCGCTAATGAAATGTCTCTATCTGCAGTTTTCAAACATGGTGCTCGCCCTGTGAAGACTAACCAGGCAGGTGCAGTGCCGGGCCCCCTGCCTCGAAAGGGTCCACCCAATGCTACTGGATGTCCTCTCAGTTCGTCTTGTGGAGTCAGGAGACATGAGAGTAGAGCTACTGGCCAAAAAATACAGCAGAAGAAAACAGCCAAAAAGCAAGAACTTAAAATAATGCAGTGGAATGCTGAAGGTGTCAGCAGTGTTAGAGATGGCTATAGCAAAAAGGTTGAACTAGAGAACATACTTTTTGCAGAGCAGGTAAGTATATGCCGCATACAGGAGACACACCTAACCAAAGATCCCGCCTTTAAAATCAGAGGCTACCAGTGTTTTAGATCAGACCGACAGGACAGAAGAAAAGGAGGAGTACTCACACTTGTTAAGAATAACATCAGCGCATGTCAGGTGGGAGTGTACATGGAAGGAGCCGAATACCAGATGATTCATCTAAAAAGTAGTAATACAGATTTCCACCACCTTAACTATTACTGTCCTAATGACCGCCCACTTGCTTTAGGAACAATCCCACACAAAGAGAGACTGATGGTCTGTGGTGATTTTAACAGTCATTCCCAGAGCTGGGGCTATGACCACATAGACAAGAGAGGAGAGGAAGTTGAGAGCTGGCAGGATGATAATGGACTTCTCCTGATCAACCAGCCAATGGATCCCCCAACATTTTACTCAAGGGCTTGGCATACAAAATCAACACCAGATCTGGCATTCCACTCTCCAGATCTGAAGTGGAACATTACACGTGAAGTTGGAAAACAACTTGGAGGTAGCGACCATCGACCAGTCTTCCTGACAATAGAAAATGAACTCCTTAACACCAGTAGCCCTCTCCCCAGATGGAACTATAAAAAAGCAAACTGGGCAATGTACAGATATCGTACAGGTATCCTGGTGGGACAGCTGTCCATAGAAGGTAAGGATATTAACAGCATAGTGAAGGAATTCAATGCTTGTATCCTTCAGACCGCTCGTGAAACCATTCCCAGAGGAGCTCGCAGGGACTATAAACCATACTGGTCTAGTGAGCTGGGAAAACTCCATGATGACGTGGAAACAGCTCGAAAGCAAGCAGAAAATAGACCATGCCAAGAACACCACAATAATTACCAACATTCTAAGGCCAAATTTCAGAGAGCAAAGCTGCAAGCCAGACGGGAAAGTTGGAGAGAGAAAACAGAGTCCCTAAACTTTGAAAAGGATGAAAGGAAACTGTGGAAACTAATCAAACAGTTAAATGATGAGAGTACTGGAAGAAGTACAAAGGTTACACTAATAGAGGATGGGAAAACTCTTACAGGTAAGCAGGTAGCAGATCACTTTGCTCGCACGTTTGCACAGGACTGCAACATTGATATCCATCCAGAGAAGGAGCGTACAGTGCGCATCGAGCCACAGAAAGAGGAGGAACAAGTCAGAAAAGTGGAGGTCATGGATGCACCAATCACACGCAGCAAGTTAGACCTAGCAGTTAGTAAACTGAAACCAAGGAAATCACCAGGACCAGATGGAGTGTCCAATGAAATGATCAAGAACCTGGGAATGGCAGCAGTGGGAAAGCTGTTGGATATTTTCAATATGTGCTGGAGCACAGGTAAGTTACCTCAAATCTGGAAGGAAGCAAGCATGGTACCACTGCTAAAACCAGGGAAAAACAGTGATACTGCCTCCAGCTACAGGCCAATCAGTCTTACTAGCTGCCTATGCAAAACGATGGAACGCATCATTGACCTGAGGCTAAAATGGTACCTAGAAAGTGAAAACCTTCTCATTCCACAACAAGCAGGATTTAGGCAGTACTACAGTACGGAAGATCAAGTGACCTATCTCTCTCAAAAGATTGAGGATGCATTCCAAGAGAAAAACCTTGTACTAGCAGCGTGGATAGACCTGAAGAAAGCCTTTGATAAAGTATGGAAAAAAGGTCTGCTGTGGAAACTAAGAAACTGCAATGTGAATGGAAGACTGTACAACTGGATAAAGTCCTATTTACACAATAGAAGAGCTAGAGTAGTAATGGATGGACACAAAAGCCAGAAAGTACTTCTGCGACACGGTGTACCACAAGGAGGAGTCCTTTCGCCTACACTATTCCTTGTATTCATTAATGACCTGATCAAGGAACTTCCCTATGGAATCAAAGCGGCACTGTATGCAGATGATCTGGTCATGTGGTGTACAGATGAATATGCGACAGTTGCTACACAGAGACTCCAAAGAGCAGCAGACATCTTGACATCATGGACAAACAAATGGTGTGTAAGTATCAACACAGAGAAATCAAGTACCACTCTGTTCACCCTCTCATCTAAACAGAAAGCAGGTAAGATCTTTGTAAATGAAATACCCTTAAGGATGGACAACCAACCCACTTACTTAGGAGTGACTCTTGACTCAAAACTGACGTGGAAGCAACACATCAACAGTGCAGAAGCAAAAGCCAGAAGAAAACTAGCCATATTAAGAAAATTGAGTGGAACCACATGGGGAGCTAGTGAAAGAATCCTCAAGAATGTATATCAGCAAAGTATTCTACCACATTTAGAATATGGCTCAACATCTTGGTGCACAGCATCAAACACTACGCTGCATAATCTAGACAAGGTTCAAAATCAGTCACTACGGATTATCACAGGTGCCATGAGGTCCACACCAATAGTAGAAATGCAGAAAATAGTTGGTGTTCAACCGCTAAAGGAACGTAGAGACACAAAGGTCATGACCATGGGAGAAAAATTCCTTAGCTCTGTAAGCCATCCCCTGAAGGAGAGATTCAATAACTTGGCATTAGGACGGCTTAAAAGAAGCAACTTCATTCATCAGGCCAAGCGTATGCGTAAGCTGATACCTGACCTTCCAACTGTAGTCGCTCCATTATCATCTGTACCAGAGCATACACCATGGAAAGAAGCAGATTATACACAAATAACTATTCAAACTGAAGTGAAAGGTGTGCAGAATGGTGAGATGCAGAGCAGTCTTGTAAGATCAACAGCCACACTTAGTGTTCTAGATGACAAATATCCATGTGACACCTGGATACGTGTGTATACAGATGGATCTGCACATAATGCCATAAAGAATGGAGGGGCAGGAGCATATATTGAATATCCAAACAACACCATTGACAAGATTTCCATACCCACTGGTAAATACTGCAACAACTTTGATGCAGAAGTTAGGGCAATTATTGCTGCAGTTGAAAAACTATCAGACTCCAGAATTGATACATGTCCTGTAGTAATTCTCACAGATGCAAGATCAGTACTGGAAGCTTTTCAGTGCAACAAACTACCAGACCTTAAAGATGCCTTGTCAAAAATTGGCTTACAACATGGAGTCACTTTGCAATGGATTCCCTCCCACTGTGGGATACCAGGCAATGAGAAAGCTGACCATCTGGCCAAAGAGGGCACTGAAATGGAGCAACCAGACATACCAGTCACCTATAATTAGAAGAAAAGCATGATAAAAACCTACAGGAAGCCACAAACACCACCACATGATGACTGTCACATGCTAAACAGAAAGGAACAAGTCACCATCTTCCGTCTCCGAACAGGACACAGCCGACTACGAAGTCATATGTATACAAAGTTTAAGGTTGGTACTACTAATCTATGTACATGTGCCCAGGTGCCCCAGACTGTGGAACATATCCTCCAGAACTGCACCAACTATGAGACACTGAGAAATAATTACTGGCCCAGTGAAACCACTAAAGAAGATAAGCTCTACGGTTCCATACATGAGTTACAAAAAACAGTGAAATTTATCCAAGAGACAGGACTGCAGATATAGACAGACAATGCGAACGAAGAAGAAGAAGATATCTCCTGTTATTTTTTTCAGTTTTTTTTTAACCTCAAGATTATATCTCCTGCTCCCCCCCCCCCCCTTTAGTTCTATTTACATCAAGATTATATCTCCTGTAACTTTTTTTCAGTTCAATTTACATCAAGATTATATCTCCTGCGGATTTTTTTGTTTTGTTTAGTTCAATTTACATCAAGATTATATCTCCTGCTGATTTTTTTGTGTTTTGTTTAATTCTTTTTACATCAAGATTATATCTCCTGCTGATTTTTTTTGGTTGTGTTTAGTTCTGTTTACATCAAGATTATATCTCCTGCTGATTCTTTTTTTCAGTTCTATTTACATCAGGATTTAGGATTATATCTACTGCTATTTTCCTCAGTTCTATTTACATCAAGATTATATCTTCTGCTGATTTTGTTTTGTTTTGTTTAGTTCTATTTACATCAATATTATACCTTCTGCTGATTTTGTTTTGTTTTGTTTAGTTCTATTTACATCAATATTATACCTCCTGCTTTTTTTTCTTGGGAGGGGGTGTTGTTCAGTTACATCAAGATTATATCTGCGGCTGCCTTTTTTTCTTCATTATGTTATCTTCTAAAAATCTACATTTCACATATTTATAATTTGCCTTAAAGAAGTAATGCACAATGTTTAATGCTTCGCTTATTAACGAAAAACAACAGACTATGGTGGCTCGGGCATTTAAAGAGAATGGAGGAGGAGAGACGGACAGTTAGGACCTATACAGAAGTGAGGAAAGGGCATAGACCAAGAGGAGGACCTAGACAACGACGGCGAGACAACCTAGAAGAAGATATACGTTCTTTTGGAATCGACAGCTGGAAAGAATTGATCTAAAAAAAAAAACAGAGAGAAATGGAAACATGTCTTATATGCTGCAGTGAGCTTCAGTGGCTGGGAAAGCTGCTGAATTCAGTAGTTGCTGAAAGAAGAAGAAGAAGAAGAATTTGCCTCAGTTTTAGTTTCCCCGTACTAAATATTCCCAGGCGCGTGTTTTTCTCCATAAACTCCAGAACAGTGTTTCTCGGCGTGGGGCAGTTAGAACACTTTTATATACTTTCTAGAACTTGGTTGACTATTATGCTGCGACATTTGGTGGAGGAGGGGGGGGGGCCGCAGAGAGGGGGTGGGATCAAAATCTTTGAGGTGGGGCATGGTCCAAAAAGATTTTGAAACACTGCGTTAGAACTAAACCTGGTCAATGTTTCAAAGTATAAATCCTCTCTTCCTGTGATCTTTGATAACACTGCCACATCCGGCAAAAAAAAAATAAGTACAACAATCACTGAAACTATTCACTATGCATATATAGTTTATATCCCTGTATATTTTTTTGCCCTCGTACGTTTCCTCGTTATGTAGCACACTGCGTAAATAGCGCGGGAAATGTTAACATTCCTCATTTTCTCCTTATTCCCGTCCAAAATTACCCACATTATCCCGCGCAGGTCGCAGTAGCGATGCTGTCTCGTCAGCGATTAGTCGTTTTCGCGAATTGATGTATTCGTGTTTGAAATATCAGGAGGCTGATTCAAGATTTTGATATTTCGATTTGCCAGTCAACAAATCCACTTATCCTTGTGGTTTAGAGTGTCCGTGTTGCATCTGTTTATACAGCTGCACGCAGTCCAGTATAAGCAACTCTTCTTACATCCTTACGTCACATTGGGCTTGCATGGTAGTTCGCCATGTTTTCTTGTTTTCGGCGAGCTTTTCAACCTCATCAAGGGATTTTATACCTACTAATTTGGTATCTCTTAACAGTGTCCTCTTTAGAGTTTCACGTGGTCGACCTCTTTTTCTTCGGCCTGTTGTGTTCCAGTTGATACCCTAGAGACAACAAAGAAACAACTCGGGCATCTAATACAGTTCCGGTTCCTTGCTAGCTGTAACAGCTGTGGGCTTCAAAATCTTACAAGTTGCAAATCTTCCCAGTTTGGTTTGTAAGGATAATAACGTTTGAGTGATAGATTATCATGTCCTGGATAAATGTTTCTACTTACCTTAACTTGGATTATCTATGATGCCTTAGTTAAATGTTTCCGCTTTTCTTAACCTTATCTTTTCCTCCCTTTTCTTTAAATTCATCGCCCAAGTAAGAGGAACTTGGGGGTGATTCTACAGATCCCATCGCCATACCAAAAGGAACTTGGAGGTGATCTACTTATCCCATCGCTATACCAAGAGGAACTTGGAGGTGATCTACTTATCCCATCGCTATACCAAGAGGAACTTGGAGGTGATCTACTTATCCCATCGCTATACCAAGAGGAACTTTGGGGATTAATTGCTGTTGCTTACAGTTTATAAAAAAAGAATGCAGTCAGTTTTGTCACGGGATAAATATGATAGTAACTGCTGTAAAACTGATACTAGTAGATTAGACGGGAATGGTGCAGTTTTACGAAAAGAGAAAGGGAGAGAGGAAGGAATGGAGGGAGGAAGGAATCTGATTTGTCTTCTATGTTGTCTTTGATAAAGGCACTTTTGCCGAAATATTGGTTACTTATTGTTGTTTTTTCATAACCATTTCATTGTTGCTGCTGTTTCAGTTAACTGAAGCGCACTTCAGTCATGATACTGTCTGTGGAAAGAATTATTATTGAATTGTTTTGCGGGACTGTAGTTAAAACAGAGAGAGAGAGAGGGGGGAATAGAGAGAGAAAAGAAGGAGGGGAAGGGAGACTGGGTGAAATAGAGTAAAAGAAAGAGAGAGAGAAGAGAGAGGTGAAGAGAGAATGAGAGAGGGAAAGAGAGAGAGGTGAAGGGAGAATGAGAGAGGGAAAGAGAGAGGGGTGAAGAGAGAATGAGAGAGAGAGGGGTGAAGAGAGAATGAGAGAGGGAAAGAGAGAGAGGGGGTGAAGAGAGAATGATAGAGGGAAAGAGAGAGAGGGGGGGTGAAGAGAGAATGAGAGAGGGAAAGAGAGAGAGAGGGTGAAGAGAGAATGAGAGAGGGAAAGAGAGAGAGGGGGTGAAGAGAGAATGAGAGAGGGAAAGAGAGAGAGAGAGTGGTGAAGAGAGAATGAGAGAGGGGGTGAAGAGAGAATGAGAGAGGGAAAGAGAGAGAGAGGGGGGTGAAGAGAGAATGAGAGAGGGAAAGAGAGAGAGATAGGGGTGAAGAGAGAATGAGAGAGGGAAAGAGAGAGAGAGAGGGGTGAAGAGAGAATGAGAGAGGGAAAGAGAGAGAGAGAGAGGGGGTAAGAGAGAATGAGAGAGGGAAAGAGAGAGAGGAGTGAAGAGAGAATGGGAGAGGGAAAGAGAGAGAGAGGGGTGAAGAGAGAATGAGAGAGGAAAGGAGAGAGAGGGGTGAAGAGAGAATGAGACAGGAAAAGAGAGAGAGGGATGAAGAGAAAATGAGAGAGGGAAAGAGAGAGAGAGAAGTGAAGAGAGAATGAGAGAGAGAAGGAGAGAAGGGGGAAAGAGAAAGGGAAAGATTAGGAGAGAGAGAGAAAGAGAGACGTTTTCTTCATTACAGCCAGTGTCTGAGTATCCTGTACAATAATGCCTAGAGACTTTCATACATCAAGTCTTGCTGTAAGGTGTTGCAAGTAATTATGTACCCCTAGATGATGAAGGAGGGTCATCATTTGTCATCAAACTACAGGCTCACCGGAACCCACAGGGGACATCAGTTTGTCTGCCACCAGGATCGGAACTGATGAGTCCTTTAAGGTCATGGAGCTCTCCTTGGAGAGGCTTTGGGGAATAAAAAGAAAACAGTCACCAGTCCGAACTAATACATATTTTCAAGATCTTCATAAAACTGATGCTGTTGTTGTTGCAAACAAATCGAAGGATGTTATCATCTGATTGAACTCAGCTTCGTTTCCCATATTGATCATCAGCCAGTCATTCATCATTGTTTTAGTCTTATTGTTTTGTTTCTCTTTGCTTTGCCAGATGCTTTTTTTTCTATTGAAATGTCATGGACACCATTCTTGCTTCTGTTCACAGGCACCGCCCACTCTTCCAGTCATAAAAGTTACTGGTTCTGACTGCGACAGGTGACTGCATCCACCCCAGCAGGTGACAGCCTCCAACTCCACCAGCTGACTATGGGGAGCAGTGCTGGAGTCATGTGATTTCTCCAAGTGACGGACGGGAAACTGATAAATGAAGACTGGCTTCCAAGAGTGTATTACAACTTGAGCACACAAGTGACTTACAGCGTGACTTACACGTGTGATTTGCCCCGTGCATGTCAAGAACACTCCCGCAACTAAATCCAGTATCGACTAACATAGATGAATCAGTAATGTCATCCAGGTATAACAGATGAATCAGTGACGTCATCCAGGTATCACAGTTGCTTCACATTAAGAACCTCTAGACCTCCTAATGAAACAAATGACAGGGTAAAAGAACATATCTGCACAATCACATCACGTTGCACACTTCCACAGCTGTCCCGAAACTATCTGATCCAGTTCCAACTATATCCACGTGACGCGTCATTACAAGATACAAACTCCAACCACCTGGTGAGTCACTGCACCACCAAGCCGCTGTATCAGACCACATACACTCTGTTTTGATTAAAAACTCATCAAAATCTGTTATCTCAGATCAACTTTCGGATCTGGCAGTTATTTTCCTTTTAGGAATTCATAAAATAAATGTATGTTAAATATGCATATACTCAATATCCAGGCAATAATGATTCTCCCCACCACTCATACAGACTGATTTTTATATGGCCAAGAATATCACCAGGGTTTTACATCTTGAAGTTGAGACCAGGAGCAGAGAACATAGGACTGGAAGTGTTGCACAAGTTTTCCTAAATTAGATTTCAACTAAATTTGTGTAGAACGGTGGGGGAACCATTTTGAGAATGTTTTGCTTTGCAGTACGCCAAACAGCCTACGGGAGGACAAAGATCTGTGTTAGATCTAAGCTGAACACAGAATAGATCATATCTGGAAGAAAAAAAACAACGCAACTATCAAAACAGCAGTTTTCATTTAGATAAAAAAAAAAAAAAAATATATAATCGTCACGTGACTCCCACATTGCGCATCACGTGATCATCTCGTCTAGTCAGCCTCCGCTGACGATGTATTTTTGTCCGTGCTCGTACAATGACCCAGTTGACCCCGAGACGGAAGAAAACGCCTTCTTTTCCCTGCCTCGCAACCTCTCCTACGTTCAAGACAGTTACCTGGACCGCTACAGCGTGAGCGCTCGCTTCGTGCATAATCCCAAAATAGAGCGGTGTATTCAACACCAGCAAGGTCAAGAGTGGAAAAGCAATGTCGAGGACGAAACTCTGGGCTTGTTGTCCGCCATAACAGCTCAGGAGTTAAGCGGTAGATGTGATGGTGATTTCGAATCTGTGACATCTTCTGGATTTGTTTTTCCTCGGCCGGATTCTCCAACAGAATCTGTATATTCAAAGTGCTCAACTGAACCCGCAACGGTCAGGTCAGTGGGCCAGTCTTCACCCTTCTCAGCCTCGTCCTTGTTGCATCCGGCTTCTTTGGTCGCGTCCAAGATCTCCTCTTTTCTCCATTCCCCTCCAAATGAATCCATGGACTCTGCCAGGGACATAGGGAGCAGCGTTGACGGGGATAATCTTATTTCTCTGATATCTAAGACTGCTGCAAGAAGCGATCTGTCACCGGTGGACTGTCCGGACAGTTCTGGCGAGGAGATGGACAGAGGTGGCGGCGTCTTCTTTTATTCGTCCAGTCACTCGGACAGCGACGTCGAGGAGCACAATGCCGCGGTTGATCATGTAGACGTTCACAGCGATGAAAGTGCCGGTGATGGAACAAACATCAGTGAAATGATTCAACACTGTCAGAACCCCGACCATCAGCCTGACACCATCAGTGACCATGCCACAGGTACGCAAGATGATTGGTCGAATTCATCAAAAGTTCAAGCTAATCTAAAGCCGTATGGTTCAGGAGGTAAGACTCATTTTCATAAGCCGAATAACGATGATGATATTAACGAAGAAGGAGCTGATGAGACAACAAGTACTGCGAGTTCCAGTTACTCATCTGAAACTTCGCATTATCCAGCACTGAAGTCTTTGGATGTTGAAAGCAAAATCTATAGTCCACAGGAAAACATACTTCCAAAACGTGAGAAGGAATATCCTGCTGGAATGATCACAGGCGGCGGTTCCAGTTTGTCCTATGGATCCCCAGATTCTGACGGCTTCAGTGAGGAGGGTGTTTTCGTAAATATTGATGATCTTGACAGCACCACAGAGAAGTCAACCAATGTCAGTGACACCAGCGATGACACTTGTGTGTCCGCAGACTCCATGTTCCTTAGCCCCGAGGAATGTGAGTTTGAAGAAGATAGCCAGGAACCCTTTCGGAAAATGACTTTAGAAGAGGCAATAAGTCGCGCGGCGACCGATCTTACAAAAATGAGTCTAGAAATCTACGGGAGTGGGAAAGCTACAGCCGCGACATCAGAGAGCAGCTCCAGTGCTTCCCTGGATATGTCCGAAGAAGACTCTGGCTTCTCAGTTTTAACCTTGAGAACAGCGGGCAGGACCTCTCCTGTCCGAGTTTCTAGTGGCTTAAAGATAAAAATCACAGATCCGAACGAGATGGAGACGTCAAGTCGTTTGACGGACTCATCAACTACTCTGAGCGATAGCCCCATGTATTCTGAACACGAGTTCAACTTTAACAGGGTTGAACTCCGAAAGTCCTCGTCTCTGAAAAGCAACAAAACTCCCCCTGGAACCCCACACCGGAAGAAGGTCGTACGCTTCGCCGACGCCATGGGCTTGGATCTAGAGTCTGTCCGGCATGTACTGAACATGGAATCACCGCCAAAGATCCCTCCTTCAGCTCTCGCAGATCTGATGAAAGGTCTAAATGAAGAAAGTAGGGAAATTGGCTCCAAGTATCTATGTGCATGTTTCAACCAGCCGGGGGCTGCCGACAACTTTTTCCAGAAAGTTCGCGATCTAAAGGTCAGTCTAGAAAACGCCATCATTAATGACCTGACAATCACTGGTTTCATACGGGTCGCTAACATCTCCTACCACAAGAGTGTACGAGTGAGGTACACCCACAATGGCTGGTCCACCTTCCACGATATTGCTGCAAGTTACGTGCAGAACTCCTGCGATGGTCCCACAGATCGTTTCTCATTTAGCATCGTGGCACCGCCCTACTTTGGCCAGGGTTCCCGCCTGGAGTTTGCCGTGTCCTACAGCGCTGATGGCTGCGAGTACTGGGACAACAACGACGGCAAGAATTATGTATTCGAGTGTTTCGCCAAATCGATACCTACGGACAGCGAAACGGCCTGGTTGCATTTCTTATAACAGTATCGACAGATCCTGGGAATTCTGCGTTTCCTACGTTAAGATACCTCACAAGGAAGACAGATTTCTACACCCGATTCCAAAAGATCACAGAACATGACGGAACTTCAGTAAACGGTCACGTGATAAACACAAAAACTGTGTTAACTTAATGACATACTCTCGTAGACTAGACCTGACCTCTTGATGTACGTTATCCGCTTCTGTGTCGCAAATTTAACACTTTAGAATCTTTTTCTTTGCTTTTCTCCACGTATTGCTTGTTTTCTGTGACCATAAAATGCTTGCAGATTTTAATGGTTGTGTAACTATATTTTTTTGTTCTTATTTAGATGTAAGACATTAGTCTAGTAGTTTGTGGCTTTGTTGTATTTATAGTGAGACTCGTTTTATTTATTACTTAAGGGCCCATTTGTCTTGGGTTCCATGCGTTCTTTTTCTTTCTCATATTTAAATATGTGAATGTGATTTTTTGACAAAACTAAGGACATGTACCCTTGTGGAGTAAACGAGCGAAGGTGAGGAAGGCATGAGACCTTGTATGTGGTCACAGAATCTCAGTAGAATGTGTCTTTCAGAATTGTAACTGTTCGTTATGCTGGATATATCCACATAAGAGTTTGCCAGGATTGAAAATGGAATATATCCACAAGTGACATGTTGTAGAATGAATATGTCATCATAGTGACAGCTCTACACTGGTTATGTAAACATGGTGACAGCTCTACACTGGTTATGTAAACATGGTGACAGCCCAACACTGGTTATGTAAACATGGTGACAGCTCTACACTGGTTATGTAAACATGGTGACAGCTCTACACTGGTTATATAAACATGGTGACAGCTCTATACTGGTTATGCAAACATGCTGACAGCTCTGCACTGGTTATGAAAACATGGTGACAGCTCTACACTGGTTATGTAAACATGGTGACAGCTCTACACTGGTTATGTAAACATGGTGACAGCTCTACACTGGTCATGTAAACATGGTGACAGCTCTACACTGGTTATGTGAACACGAGGACACCTGGAAAATTAATCTGTCATCATGAGAGCCATATACCTAGAAACAACAGCTGTGATAGTGATGAACAATATTTTTTCTAAAATGTATGAGCATATGGAGGAAATACATGAACTCCAGAACCTATTCTACAAAAAAAGAGTGGTGCAATTTTTAATACTAGATACATCATGCTCTATTAAACTCATCTTTGAAAACTTGCTGCTTGTATTAGACAATTTTTTAAAAATAAATACAATTTATTCACGCAAGGAGAGGCACACCACCAGACATTTTCATACACTTCTCACTAACCCTTTTATGTCCAATATTTTATGGTTGAGAATTTACTGGATCAGAACTGATTTATTTATATTTTAGCTTATTTTTTTTCTTCACACTTTTGCCAGTTCATGTGTTAAGATGCAGAATTAAGAACACCTGTAATGTATAGGCTATGATTTAAGAACACCTGAAATGTCTAGGGTCTGATTTAAGAACACCTGAAATGTTTAGGCTTAAATTTAAGTCACTTGAAATATTTAGGCTCAGATTTAAGAACACCTGAAATGTCTAGCCTCAGATTTAAGAACACCTGAAATGTCTAGCCTCAGATTTAAGAACACCTGAAATGTCTAGCCTCAGATTTAAGAAAACCTGAAATGTCTAGGGTCAGATTTAAGAAAACTGGAAATGTTCAGGCTCTGATTTAAGAAGACCTGAAATATCAAGGCTCATATTTAAGAACACCTGAAATGTCTGGGGTCAGATTTAAGAACACCTGAAATGTTTATGCTCAGATTTAAAAATACCTGAAATGTTCAGACTCAGACATGAGAACACCTGAAATGTCTAGGCTCAGAGTTAAGAACATCTGAAATGGCACAGATTAATTAACACTTGAAATGTCTAGGGTCTGATTTCAGAACACCTGAAATGTTTAGGCTCAGACATGAGAACACTTGAGATGTCTAGGCTCAAATTTAAGAAAACTTGAAATGTCTGGGGTCTTATTTAAGAACACCTGAAATGTCTAGAGTCTGATTTAAGAACACCTGCAATGTTTAGTCTCAGATGTAAGAATACCTGAAATGTCTAGGCTCAGATTTACAAATAACTGAAATGTCAGTAATCTAATTTAACAGCACATGAAATGTCGAGGGTCTGATTTAAGGAAATCTGTAATGTCTTGGCTCAGATATAAGAACACCTGAAATGTCTAGGGTCAGATTTCAGAAAGCCTGACATGCCTAGGCTCAGATTTATGAACACTTGAAATGTCTAGGCTCAGACATAAGAACACCTGAAATGTCTAGGCTCAGATTTAAGAACACCTGAAATGTTTAGGCTCAGACATAAGAACACCTGAAATGCTTAGGCTCAGATTTAAGAACACCCAAAATGTCTAGGCTCAGATTTAAGAACAACTGAAATGTTTATGCTCAGATTTAAGAACACCTGAAATGTTTAGGCTCAGACATAAGAACACCTGAAATGCTTAGGCTCAGATTTAAGAATACCTGAAATGTCTAGCCTCAGATTTAAGAACAACTGAAATGTTTATGCTCAGACATAAGAACACCTGAAATGTCTAGGCTCAGACATAAGAACACCTGAAATGTCTAGGCTCAGATTTAAGAACACCTGAAATGTCTAGCCTCAGATTTAAGAACACCTGAAATGTCTGGGGTCTTATTTCATCTGAAATGTCTATGGTCTGATTTAAGAACGCCTCGAATGTCTAGACTCAGATTTAAGAACACTGGAATGTCTAGGCTCAGATTTAAGAACGCCTGAAATGTCTAGGAACAGATTTAATAAAATCGGAAATGTCTGTGCTGCAATCACGTTATAATTTTTTTTTAATTTTATATATCAAAAGCAAGGAATGTTGGTTTTCAGATTATAGAAATGTGTTAAGAAGCTGCCATTTATAGAAGAAGCCATTTATGAGAAGCTGCCACAAGAAAGTTGGAAGACCATGAATAAATTATCTTCCCCCCCCCCCCCCCCCCCGACATGGAAGATTTATAAACAGAAAACACGTGCAAGAATCAAAGCATTTGATTGGTGACTTTTAGGTGGGGGGGGGGGGGAACACGAGGATTACATTCTGAGACAATATAGAAGTCTCCCATAATGGAAGAAAATAATACTTATTCATTACACGTAGATTTCCGAATGAAGTTTTTGTATCACACACTGAATTTATTGTTAGGTTAAACTTATTTAGCACCCATTGACTTCTGCTCTGATTACAACTAAAGAAATAGAAAAGAAATTAGACTCTTTTGAAAACAAACGCCTAAGGAAAATACTCGGCATCAAGTGGAATGAATTCAAGAACAATGCAGAGATAAGACAGATGACTGAACAACAACCAGTCTCATGGGTGATCAGGAAAAGGAGATGGACATATGTTGGCCACTTGATGAGAAGAAATTGTCAAAGAATCCCAAAACAAGCTATCAAATGGAACACAGCAGGCCGAAGAAAAAGAGGCAGACCGCGTGAAACTCTGAAGAGGACATTATTAAGAGAGGCCAAATTAACAGGCATAAAATCCTTTGATGAGGTTGAAAGACTCGCCGAAAACAGGAAAAATTGGCGAACTACTTTGCGAGCCCTATGTGACGTTTAACGGCACGGGAAGGATATAAGATAAGATATATAAGATTGACTTCTGCAGTTCAAATTCTGGTTCACTTTTCTACTTGTTCATTCAAGAATTATCAGAACGGGTGCATATTTTTTTGAGTAACCTGCTTTTTTGTTACTCATATTTTCTGATAAGAGTAGCGAAGTGGTTAGTGTAATCGTCTTTCATGACGAGGACGTTCCAGTCCCCAAGTTTGCGAAACTGAGAACTTGGACACTGAAGGTGGAAAAGTAAAGGGCACCAGCCATGGTGCTGACCACATCACCTTTCATTGTCGCCATAGATGAAGAAAAATGTGGACACCACATCTCTTGCTTGCCTGAATGGTATAACAGGGCTAATCCTAATTTGCCAGATTTCCTGATAGAATATATACTTTGTCATTTTCCTTGTCCTTGTAGCTCCACACATTAACCTATAGTAACATAACTTACGCTTCTTATACAGTCTTGCAGACTGCTCGATATCTTCTTGTGAAAGTAATGAAACCCATCAGGTGAATGTTTTGCTACAGTCTGAACCTCCTTTACCTGTCAGCCGGTCTCTGTGAGATAACCGGATAAATCTATTGGTTTAAAATATGAAATGTACCAAGAGATGTGTTTTTTTTTTTAACAAATAAAACTGTCATACCTTGTAAATACCTCTGACTTTTTAAAACTTGCCTGACAACAGTTTTCTTTAAATGCCTTTACAACGCGTAATTGTATCACAGGCAGTCCCCCGAGTTACGAACGAGTTCCGTTCCTAAACCTCTTTGTAAATCAAATTTGTACGTTAAGTCGAAAGAGTTGGGTGCGGTTCGCATCTAAGCTCTGTTGTATAATACTCGTATACAACGTTCGTTCGGTGTTCATTCATGCGTTCATTCTATGCATAAAAACATTAAACATATAATACATTCGTAACTATTGGTGGTACGTAGCAGAACGTTCGTAACACGGGGAATATCTATATATGGCTTTGTAGCATGTAATACTGACTGTTACGTTTATGACATGTCTAGTAATATTGATTGATAAATTTATAATATGTCCAGTAATATTGACTATTAAGTTTATAAACTGACTGGTAACACTAACTGATAAGTTTATAATATGTCAGTAATACTGACTGATAAGTTTATAACTTGACTGGTAATACTGATAAGTTTATAACGTTTAGTAATACTGACTGATATCATGTCTAGTAATGGACACTCGACACAGTACTGGAGGACCTTGACCTTGCCGATGACATTTGTCTACTGTCAAGCAGCCACAAAGATATGCAAGATAAAATAAACAAGCTAACTCAGAATGCTAACAATATAGGATTAAAGATCAATGTAGGAAAGACAAAGTTAATGAAGCAAAATGTGAACAACAGAAATGTACAGAGAGTAGATAGCAAGTTAGTGGAGGAGGTCAACGAATGTGTTTATCTTGGTAGTAGAGTAATAGACGAATGGAGAACATCAAAAGCAGACTTACTAGAGCAAACCAGACTTTTGCAGTGCTGCAGACTATATGGAAATCTAAAAAAACTAAGCACGAAGACGAAAATCAGGATATTTAAGAGTAATGTTCTAAGTGTACCAATCTATTAAATTGAATACTGGAAAATCACAAAAACTATAGAAAACAAGCTTAATTCTTTCCTGTCTAACTGTTTACGAAGAATTAGAAGAATACTTTGGTCAAACACCATAAGAAATATCATCTTGTTTGTAGAAATGCAGATGAAGCCATTGACAGCAGTTATTGAGGAAAGACGCTGGCGATGGTTGGGACATGTGCTCCGGATGACTGACGACTCACTAACAAAAATAGCACTAAGATGGACACCACAGGGGAACAGAATTAAGGGTAGACCAAAGGAGACATAGAGAAGAACAACAGAGAGGATGTTGAGCAATAGAGGGCTCACCTGGGCAAGAACGGAAAAAAGACAAAGGTCAAGGGTTTGTGTAAAACCTTTGTGGAAGCCTCATGTGCCTTAGGCGCTTAAGGTTCAGAGAGAGAAAGAGAGAGAGATAAAGAAAGAGAAAGAGAGAGTAATAGTGACTGACAAGTTACTTGACTGGTAATACTAACTGACAAGTTTATAATATATCTAGTAATACTGACTGATAAGTTTATATCTAGTAATACTGATAAGTTTATAGTATATCTAGTAATACCAACTGATAAGTTTATAGTATATCTAGTAATGATTGATAAGTTTGTAATGTGTCAGTAATGCTGACCAACATGTTTAGAGTATGTCTAACAGTTTTTAAGTGATACGTTTATAACTTGACTGGTAATTCTAACTTAGGTTTCTAACATGTCTAGTAATACCGATTGGTAAGTTTATAACATGTCTAGTAATACAGACTGATAAGTTTATTGTTTTTTTCTGTATTGCTTAATAATATGTTTGTTAACATTAGCTGATTAGTTGTGGCCATGTTTAGCAACACTAGTTAACGTTAGAGCATGTCTCCTATTTTTTTGTGTGGGTTGATCTGAGAAATGTGCCTGTTTATATCAATACTTTGCGTTTGATTTAGTACATACAGCACTTATGTCCACATATAATGTGATGCATTTTTTCATTATCGAACTTCTGATCCATTTCAGTCATAGATTCTGACAGTACCTTCCCATTGTGTCTACAGTACTTCCCGAATGCATTTGTTGATATAACCCCCCCCCCCCGCCCCAATAATTTGTTGATTAAACCCCCCCACCCCCAGTAGTTTGTTGATTAAAAAAAAAAAAAACCCTGTAATTTGTTGGTTGTTGACTACTTCTTCACTGTGATACTAAATAAGAACAAACAAAAAGAAAACACGGTTCAGCATGAGAAAACAAATGAAAAACGCTTCATAATTAGTTTGCAAAGTTTTCTCATGGGAACTCCAAATTTGACTGATAAAGTTATAGAGCACACTGTTGCATGATTAGCCTTGGAAAAAATGTGGACAAAACACTTTAGGAGAAAGAAAAATTACAAGAGAAATACCTTTGACTTGAGCCACGAACTCTTGTAACGGGGGGGGGGGGGGGGGGGGGGTTGCAGTCGCCAAGCCAAGAGAGTGCCATCCTACTAACCAGTTTAGCCATCCTACTAACCAGTTTAGCCATCCTACTAACCAGTTTAGCCATCCTACTAACCAGTTTAGCCATCCTACTAACCAGTTTAGCCATCTAACATCTTGAGATACCGGAGTCCCCGTGGCTGAACTCTCAGGTAGGTCTCGTGACAGTTTTCTTTTCCCTCACGTCCTAAAACTGCTTTGTCCACGGTTTATCTAAGGCTAGCCCTAACATCGCTGCACTCCGTCGCTTTCACTGCGCGAAAGTCTCGTTGTGTCTTCTTTGATAAATGTTTACCTCACAACTTGACTGAGCACAGCAAATGCCGCTTTTGTAAATGACGCTTTTGCAAATGCCACTTTTGTAAATGCCACTTGTAGAATTCAGCCAAGCGCTGTTAGCGTTACTGATTAAATTAGTGCGTTCATTCACACTTTGCAAGACAGCTTTTGTAGACCTAGGAGCATATTTTCTTATATCTTATATCCTTCCCGTGCCGTTAAACGTCACATAGGGCTCGCAAAGTAGTTCGCCAATTTTTCCTGTCTTCGGCGAGTCTTTCAACCTCATCAAAGGATTTTATGCCTGTTAACTTGGCATATTTTGCTGTCTGCATTTATTCCAAACATATTCGTGTGATTCTAACAGAGGGCCAGCCTAGTATAGCTGTTGGGCAGAGTTTGCATCCAGCCTCAGAAGTTATCCAGTAGATTCAGCTAGAAAGCAGAGACTGAAGCTGAAAGTGGATGGTATTTTATCTTGTGAAGTTTTAATTAGTTCTTCGTAGTTCCTCTCACTTGTGGCTGGCCATGCCGTGGAACATTTGTTTCACAGCTGTTTCTATGTCAAATATCTGTTATAAAAGTAAATATTTCAACATATATATATATATATATATATATATATATATATATATATATATATATATATATATATATATATACAACTAAAGAAATAGAAAAGAAATTAGACTCTTTTGAAAACAAATGCCAAAGGAAAATACTCGGCATCAAGTGGAATGAATTCAAGAACAATGCAGAGATAAGACAGGTGACTGAACAACAACCAGTCTCATGGGTGATCAGGAAAAGGAGATGGACATATGTTGGCCACTTGATGAGAAGAAATTATCAGAGAATCCCAAAACAAGCTATCAAATGGAGCACAGCAGGCCGAAGAAAAAGAGGCAGACCGCGTGAAACTCTGAAGAGGACATTATTAAGAGAGGCCAAATTAACAGGCATAAAATCCTTTGATGAGGTTGAAAGACTCGCCGAAGACAGGAAAAATTGGCGAACTACTTTGCGAGCCCTATGTGACGTTTAACGGCACGGGAAGGATATAAGATATAAGATATATATATATATATATAAGTTTATGTTCGCGTTCTTGGAACTTTCAAATATATCACTGTTTCTTGTTCAGCCATTTATTTATAATTCGCATATGGTTCAGTTATTTAGGTCACAGAATGTATATTACTTTAACTAAAATTATATAAATTTATATTTGACTCACAAAGCACCTCAATGTATGTATTAGTCTGGTTATTCTAAATAAGAAAGCAGTGTTTGTTCGAGTTCTGATTCCCCAGTGTCCAGTGTTTGTTCGAGTTGTGAATTCCCAGTGTTTGGTCGAGTTTTGAATCCCCAGTGTCAGTGCTTGGTCGAGTTTTGAATTCCCAGTGCCTAGTGTTTGGTCGAGTTTGGAATCCCCAGTGTTTGGTAGAGTTTTGAATCCCCAGTGTCAGTGCTTGGTCGAGGTTTGAATTACCAGTGCCTAATGTTTGTTCTAGTTTTGAATCCCCAGTGTTTGGTCGAGTTTTGAATCCCCAGTGTCCAGTGTTTGGTCGAGTTTGGAATCCCCAGTGTTTGTTCGAGTTTTGAATCCCCAGTGTTTGTTCGAGTTTTGAATCCCCAGTATCCAGTGTTTGGTCGAGGTTTGAATCCCCAGTGTTTGTTCGAGTTCTGTATCCCCAGTGTTTGGTCGAATTTTGAATCCCCAGTGTCCAGTTCTGGAACCAATCTCTTTTTAGCGAGCGACATTAAACATTAATATGGATATTGGTATGCAGTCAGTGTAGCTTGATCTACAACGACAAGGCCAAAAACGGCATAGACCTGCACGCAGTCACATGTTGTTGTTACGCCATGAGGGTAAAGATCTTTATATCCATCTGCAGTTTTTTTGTTTTTATTAATACAGCTTTGCATGATGAAATTATTGCCCTGCATAGTATTTCACATAAGGAGGCGTGCTGTAAGGTTGTTTATCTAAATGCACCACGCGTCCGTGTTACACAGATAATAGAGAGGTTGGTTCGGACAAAACTATTAATATTTTGTTACAAGAGACCTGAAGGGAAGATTTTTTTTTCTCCCTTGGCTAGATAACAGTTAAAAGACAAGACAATTGTTAATTGTCTGAAAGTGGCATTTACAGACATCCTTTCTTACGCCCTTGGCCGAATTGAAGTAACATATTGATGGAGATATAACTTGGTCTTAGCTGTCTTTTAGGCAGATATCGTTCTGATCGATTTTACTAGTGACAGTTACAGCCGGTGTAAAGCGTCGTTCATACTGTAGCACACGACACTACTTATAATGTTAGTCAGCATTCAAGCCAGAGACCAGCGGTTCTCAATCTCTCCTCTGTGGGGGCAGGGGGCACCCCAAACCAACAGTGGTATACTACCCATAAAAAAGATTAAACAGAAGTACCGAACTTTAAAAAAAATATTAACTAATTTTATTTCATTGCATTTAACATTGCATAACTTTCTTTTTTTTTTTTGAAAAAAAAATTAATTAAAAATGTTAAGGGAAAAAAACGACAAAAGTAAGACGAAAAAATTACAAGTCTTTTTCATTTACTGCAAGCTGTTCTGTTCGTTGTGTATATTATATATGTTGTATTTATACAACAACATTTCAGTGTATAGTAGCGAGGCAAGTGTGGCATAAGTATGAAAACATAAAAAAGTAGGATTGTCCTAAAATCCTGTCATGTTTTTTAAAAACTGTGTTACTTTTTATTATTACTGTTATTATTATTTTCACTAATTCTTCTCACGTTCCTACCTCATTCCCCCTTCCCTTGTGCCCCTCCCCCCGTCCCCAACGCAACCACAATTTTGGTCGCGACAAAGGAATACGACCCCTGCCTTAGACCAAATGTTCCTAAACTGCAAGTCTTGTAGAACAACTCTTAAGTTATACAGGAAACTAGAAATCTGTGAAGATTCGTAATTTGTTACCAAATAAAGTAAGAATGTAGATTAGATGATATTATTTCTTTACACGTCTTTAAAAATCTTCTGTTGTGATCGAGAGTCAAGCATTTCTGTTTCTTGCCATGTAAATTTGATCATGAAATGTAACTATATAAAATGTCATTACTTTGGCTTTTCGTGTACATAGATAAGAGAAACAGCGTTTTTACATTAAAAGACTGTTCGGCTGTCCTTTGTTTTGTTATTTTCGTGTAAACGAAAGGGGAAAGGAATTTCTTTTACTTTGTTCTTTTACTCGTATTTCTTTTACCTTGTTATTTTACTCGTATTTATTTTACCTTGTTATTTTACTCATAATTATTATACCTTGTAATTTTACTCATATTTCTTATATTTTGTTATTTTACTTGTATTTATTTTACCTTCTTATTTTACTCGTAGTTATTATACCTTGTAATTTTACTCATATTTCTTATACCTTGTTATTTTACTCCTATTTTAGAGTTTAATATCCTGCAACCAGTTCTCCATTATGGCCTGATGCTGAAATGTACAACACACAAAATTTGCAGTGTTTTTATTTCAAAATTAGCAGTTTTTTTGTGTTTCAAAATTTACAGGGTGTTTATTGCAAAGTTAGCAGGGATTTGTTTCAAAATTAGCAGGGTTTTTTGTGTTTCAGAATTTGCAGGGTGTTTATTGCAAAGTTAGCAGGGGTTTGTTTCAAAATTAGCAGGGTTTTTTTGTTTTTGTTTTTTTTTTTTTAATTTACAGCTTTTTTTCAAAATTTCCTGCTTTTTTATTTCAAAGTTAACAGGGTTTTTTTTTTTGGTTTAAAAATTAGCAGGTATTTTTTTGTTTAAAAATGTCCAGAGTTTTTGTTTAAAAATTAGCAGAGTTTTATTTCAAAATTAGCAGGGGTTTGTTTCAAAATTAGCGGGGTTTTTTTTTGTTTGTTCACAAATTAGCAGGTGTATTTTGTTTAAAAATTTCCATGGTTTTTGTTTCAAATTTAGCAGGTTTTTTGTTTTTGTGTTTTAAAATTTGCAGGGTTTTTATTTCAAAGTTAGTAGGGGTTTGTTTCAAAATTAGCAGAGATTTTTGTTTCAAAGTTAGCATGGTTTTGTTTCAAAATCTTTGCCCGGCATGGGTTTTATTTCAAAATTATCATGGTTTTGTTTCAAAATCTTTGCCCGGCATGGGTTTTATTTCAAACTTAGCATGGTTTTGTTTCAGACTTTGCAGGATTTTGCTTCACTGCCACACTAATTCAGTCTTCACAACTTTTGATAACGTTGAGCTAAGAAATGCAACAAGCTTTAATATATTATCCAGTACTTCCAGTGATCCATTAATCTGCAGCCAGAGAACAGGTTCATGAAAACCACATGGAGACTCGTAATCTACTGCATCAGTAATATTATTAATTATCTGAAGAAATTATAATCATAGTTGTAATTCTGGATATTAGCTATCAGTAGTCATAAGGTATTATCAAGTATACCATTTATCAGTAGTCATAAGTTATTATCAAGGATACCATTTATCAGTAGTCACAAGATATTATCAAAGATACTATCCATCAGTAGTCACAAGGTATTATCAAGGATACCATCTATCAGTAGTCACAAGGTATTATCAAGGATACCATTTATCAGTAGTCACAAGGTATTATCAAGGATACCATTTATCAGTAGTCACAAGATATTATCAAGGATACCATTTATCAGTAGTTACAAGATATTATCAAAGATACTATCCATCAGTAGTCACAAGATATTATCAAGGATACCATTTATTGGTAGTTACAAGGTATTATTAAAGATGCCATGTATCAGTAGTCACAAAGTATTATCAAGGATATCATCTGTCAGTTGTCACAAGGTATTATCAGTGATGCCATCTGCAAATAGTCATAAAGTATTATCAAAGATACCATCTATTTGTAGTCACTTGGTACTCTTACACATTATTATACACATGGTTATAAATATATGTTTTATATAAGACACAGTCAGACAGTCATTTGCATGTCCCTTGCAGGACTTTGCCTTCCTAACAGCACTCCTGTAGGCCTCTCGGTTGTAACCAAGCTGCCCTGTTGCTGATGCATCCATTTGCAGATCATCAACGATGTCTTGCAGCCATCTTCACCTTGGTCTTCCTCTCTTTCTTATTCCCATTATATACCCTTCCAAGACTCTTCCTAAATTCTCATGACGTTTAGTATGTCCAAAATATTTAAGTTTTCTTTATTTAACCCTCTTTACTAGCCAGCCTTCTTCAATATTAAGTTCTTGTAGTATGGATATATTTGTTCTTTTTTTGTGTTCACGATATTTGAAGAACTCTTCTGTAGCATTTACATTCAAAGGAATTTATGTTTCTCAGCTGTTTTGTTAAGTGTCCAGGTCTCACAGGCATATGTTGCGATGGGAAAGATGCATGCCCTGAAAAATGTTATTTTTGTAGTTCTGTCTGTTCCTCTCCACAGATTCTTTAGTTGTTTTATTCTTTGACATAAGACACACTGTTATGAAATGTGTGTTTACTTAAGACACATGATTATACATATATGTTTACATAAGACACATTATGAATATAAGTTTATAGGAGATATATGGTTATAGATATATGTTTATAAAACACACATGGTTATAATAATCATCATCATCATCATCATGTGCCGTGCCAACTGGTGTTGGCTATTATGCTTCTCCAGAGTACACAATCCTTCATGCAGGCCATCAGCTCAGTTGGTGATCTCTCACACCATCCCATCAGATTGTCCAGTATCATTTCTCTTGGTCTTCTTCTTGATCTTTTTCCTTCTATTTTTCCTGTTGTTATAATATTTTCAGTGTCCCCTCTTCTCATTGCATGTCCTATGAAAGTACATTGTCTCTCTCTTATCTTTTTGACAAGATTTTTTGTCTCTCCAGCTCTTCTCATACATTCTTCATTAGTTATTTTTGCTGTCCAAAGGATTTGCAACATTCTTCTAATAAACCACAATTCTGTTCTTTCCAATGATTTTTGTGCAGACTTGCCTATTTTCCATGATTCACTTCGATATAACAAGATAGGTTCAATATAGCATTTTAGGACTCGTTTTCTAATATTCATTGTTAAGGATGTGTTGCATAATATGTTTCTCATTGTCTGAAATACAGTCTTTGCTTGGCCTATTCTGTTCCTAATTTCTGTTCTGCATTTCCCATCTGAAGTTATTACTGCTCCAAGGTATTTGAATTTCTGCACCTGCTTTAGAATAGTTCCATTTAATTTTATACTGCATGTTGGTGGATTCTGTTTCTTAGATATAACCATAGTCTCTGTCTTTTTTATGTTTAAAGTAAGGCCTTTCTGTTCACTTCCTTTAGTGACTTTAGCCAAGAGATTTTTTTTTATAAATGTATGTTTTCAAAATATGCATGGTTATAAATATCTGTTCGTATAAGACAAATAGCTATAAATATCTGCTCGTATAAGACAAATAGCTATAAATATCTGCTCGTATAAGACAAATAGCTATAAATATCTGCTCGTATAAGACAAATAGCTATAAATATCGGTTCGTATAAGACAAATAGCTATAAATATCTGCTCGTATAAGACAAATAGCTATAAATATCTGCTCGTATAAGACAAATAGCTATAAATATCTGCTCGTATAAGACAAATAGCTATAAATATCTGCTCGTATAAGACAAATAGCTATAAATATCTGCTCGTATAAGACAAATAGCTATAAATATCTGCTCGTATAAGACAAATAGCTATAAATATCTGCTCGTATAAGACAAATAGCTATAAATATCTGCTCGTATAAGACAAATAGCTATAAATATCGGTTCGTATAAGACAAATAGCTATAAATATCTGCTCGTATAAGACAAATAGCTATAAATATCGGTTCGTATAAGACAAATAGCTATAAATATTTATTCACATAAAACAAGTAGCTATAAATATCAGAGGACATGACACAAATAGCTACAAATTTTTGTTTACATAACACAAAAAACTATAAATATATGTTTACATAAGACAAACAGCTACAAACATCCGATTGCATTAGCTGGTCGATTACAAGTATCAGTTTAAACAAGACAGGTACTTAAAACACTTAGTGTAATTTCTGTTTACGCGTCGCAGTTATTGTACATCTATTAGAGACTGAAAATATTAGAAACCATTATGCCGCTTCTCAGCGTCAGAGTAGCAAATTGGTTAGTACATTCGCGTCTCATGTCAAGAATGACTGCATCTCAATCACAAGTTCCTTTGTCAACCCACATGCATTTATGTTACAGTGTAACGTGCCTGAAAATAACACGTCTCAGCATAACACATCTCAGCATAACATGTTTCAAGATAACATGTCTCAGCATATGTCTGAAGATAACACGTCTCAGTATAACATGTCTCAAGATAACACATCTCAGCATAACATGTGTCATGATAACACATCTCAACATAACATCTCAGCATAATGTGTCTCACGATAACATGTCTCAGCATAACACGTCTCAACACTTCTGAGCATGACATGTCTCAAGATAACACGTCTCAGCATAACACATCTCAAAATAACACGGCATAACACGTCTCAAGATAACATGTCTCACCATAACATGACTAAAGATAACACGTCTCAAGATAACACATCTCACCATAACATGACTAAAGATAACATGTCTCAAGATAACACGTCTCAGCATAATATGTCTCAAAATAGCACGTCTCAGTATAACATGCCGCAGTGTAACATGATGTAAGATGTCTCAACATATCATGTCTCAAAATAACATGTCTCAGCATAACGTTTCTCAGTATAAGATGTCTCAATATAAGATGTCTGAACATATCTCAATATAAGATGTCTGAACATATCTCAATATAAGATGTCTCAATATAAGATGTCTATCTCAATATAAGATTTCTCAACAAAACACGTCTCAATATAGCTTGTCTCAAAATAACATATCTCAATATAAGATGTCTCAATATAAGATGTCTCAACAAAACACGTCTCAATATAGCTTGTCTCAAAATAACATATCTCAATATAAGATGTCTCAATATAAGATGTCTCAACAAAACACGTCTCAATATAGCTTGTCTCAAAATAACATATCTCAATATAAGATTCCCAACATAACATATCTCAATATAAAATGTCTCAATATAAAATATCTCAATATAACATGTCTCAATACAAGATGTCTCAGCATAACATGTCTCAACATAACAAGCAGCATCTAAAGATTGGTAATCTCTCCCCATAACTGCGAAATTGAATTCCTAACAGCTGACAAGCTCTGCCTCAAAAAAAAACAAAAAACCACGTTCTGAGCCGGACAGTGAGTGTATAAGATGGCGCACAGTTGCCAGGGTGAATCCGTGCAGATTCACTATCATCCATATCTCTCACGCCCCCCCCCCCCCCCCAAACACCGGTCAGGTTATTTAAAACTGCAGCGTGCACCCGGAACAAGCCCTCGAAAGTAACATAGGCGTGGCTTCTCCGTCTCATAGTTGGTATCACTTTCTTGTGATAATGTTGCAGTCACGTGTCATGTAGGAAGAGAGGCTTTCTTAACTCTTCCCGTGCCACAGGAAGAAACGTGGACGTTCAGTTGGATGCCAGAGTAAAAGCGCGGGTCTTGATATGTTAGGGAGTATAGTTGTAAAATGGAATAGAAAACAGTATTTCCATGTACTTCCGTGTACTTATTATATTTCAAAGTATAACTAAATGTATGAAAATGTCATAAATGCAGAGTTTTTTAGGAAAAAAGAAGTAATGTGATGTTTTTAGACAATGATTGTGCCCGGCTCACCATCGGCTAGGTCTAGATCTGCACTACTTACCATCTGAGATGTCTAGACTTGTCGATCTCGTGTTGTGATTCTATGTTGCATTCTCGCGAAATTAATATGATGTTACGTGTAACTAAACAGCGAGTTTAACCCATGCGAGTCCCGTAATGTGATATATGTCATCGTTTGCAAAAGATGCAGGATAACATATATTGGTGAGACTGGCCTCAGATTAGGGGACCGTATGCAAAAACATCTGTACGACATCGCCCAGCATGCTTCGAAACCAGTTCCAAATCATTTCAATGGCCCCCAACCACAGAGGCAAATCTGATTTTCTGGTAACAGCCATTAAACAATGTCACGCAGATGACACAAGCCGCCTGGCACTTGAGAACCGCTGCATTCAAAATTATGGGACGCTGGAACCACATGGGTTAAACTCGCTGTTTAGTTACACGTAACATCATCTTCTTCAATCATTATAGTACCTCTCCACTAAGTCCACCCCTTCTTACTTTTCAAACTTCTTCACAGCATCACTCTGCAACCCCTCTTCCCCAATCATCTGTTTCAATTTCTCCTAGCTAGGTCAACAATGCATCACTCTCTCTCCCCTCCCCGGTTCCCCATCCACCACCCCCAGTTACAACCCACTGACCACATGTCATAGGTCTCTATTTAAACAGTCTCCACGTTCTACTAAATCCATTCCTGACACACACCGCCGGACAAGTCACACCTTACAATTTACAGCTAAGTACTCTTTTTACAAAAATTTTTTTTGGTTGTGTTTTTTTTTAAAATAGTATTCATGTGAATCTATACTTATCTCCTCTCTCTATTTCTTCGTCCTGTATGTTTTTGTATGATTAAGGCTCACGCCGAAATGTCACAACTTTGTAATCGTTAAGTAATAAAGCTGCTCCTACTTTTTTCCTATTTTATACGTTCGTAACTAAGCACTCTTTCATCATTTTGAAAAGTGTCACCGGAAACGCGGACGAAATACAGGAATTAATTTATTGAACATAAGGACAAAAAAAAAAAAGCTACAACTAGAAAAGAGAATAACAGCATTTGAAATGTTTTAGAAGGGCACTTAGAATGTCGTGGATAGAAAGAAATAAAGAGAAACTGATGGGATACGGTGTCGCAGAAAACCGGCTCTTAAACATTAGCAGAATTAGCAAACAGATACTTCGGCCACATCAAGAGGCACAGTGGCTTTGAGAGCGTGATAGTAGGAAGCATTCTCTACGGCAAAAGAGACAAAGGGGCGATCTTGTTTTTTTTTTTTTTAGTGATTTGTTAAGTGTCCAAATTTACTCATCCTTACACTGCCACTGGGAACATGTAAGCTCTTAGTTTTCTTGTTATTACTTTACTACACATGTGTTGGAAATTCCATTTTTTCCCAATTATTTCCCAGAGTTTCTCAGGTTGTACACAATCAAATGCCTCCGAATAGTCTATAAAAGATGTGTATGTGTATATATATATATATATATATATATATATATATATATATATATATATATATTCATATTGAATTCAATACCTTTCTCTATTATTAATCTTATATTGAATATATGATCTCTTGTTTCTCTTCCTTGTCTAAAACCAGCTTCGACCATATTGGCTTCTTCTGCTTTCTAACGAAGTCTACCCATTATGATTTTTAATAGAATTTTACCGGCATGACTAATTAGGGCAACAGTTCTGTAGTTTGTGCTTCAGGTTACCCTTTTTTGCAGTGCATTTATACAAATGCATCAGTAGCGACATACAAAAAAGCAACTTAAGAACCACTTAGAGTCCTGTAAAATATAATTTCATTAATATTCTTAATATCTAAAATCAAACACTATAATGAAGCATAACATACATTTAAAAAACAGCGAAATGACTTCATGAAAACATCAAGGAAAAAAAAACCCAATGAAATGGCATTAAGAAAAACGTCATGAATACAGTTCTTTTCCATTCTTTTTTTAAACTAATCATGTCAGTCCATAAGAACAGTGAAGAGCAAAACATTTATCTTAATGCAAAGAAAACTAAATTGATGACAACTGACAAAACAAATAAGGCAGCTAAAATATTTATCAAGAAGTTGGAAGAAGTGGATTGTTTTGAATATATTGGATCACTAGTAACTAATAATGGAGATACAAGGAGGGAAATTAAAAGTAGGACATCTATCGCTCTTCAGAAAGTAAAACAACTAAAGAAGCTGTAGAGAGGACAAACAGAGCTACAAAAATAAGATTTGTAAGGTTATGTATCTTTCCCATCGCAACATATGCCTGTGAGACCTGGGCACTTAAGAAAACAGCTGAGAAACACATAAATGCCTTTGAATGTAAATGCTACAGAAGAGTTCTTCAAATATTATGGATAAAAAAGAACAAATATATCCATACTACAATATCTTAATATTAAAGAAGGTTGGCTAGTAAAGAGGATTTCATTAATTTGCATTTCTCTTGCGGAATTTGCCTCCCTAACAGCACTCCTGTAGGCCTCTCGGTTGTGAGCAAGATGTCCTGCTGCTAATGCATCCATTAACAGATCATCAACGATGTCTTGTAGCCGTCTTCGCCTTGGTCTCCCTCTCTAATTTTTTTCCATTTTGTACCCTTCCAAGACGGTCTCCTTTAGATTATCATGACGTTTAATGTGTCAGCTTATGAAACACTTCGTGAATAAGATGGCAAAAAATTATAGTTCATAAATTAAAGTTATAGGTATACAAAATAAGGTGACATAGTTCATAAATAAAAATTATAGTTATACAAAACAAGGTGGCATAGATCATAAATAAAAATTATAGATATACAAAACAAGGTGGCATGGCTCATAAATAAAAATGATGAAACGTTAAGTTACACAAATACATCAATACAAAAAAGCAACATATGAACCACTTCGAATCCTGTAAAATATAATTTCATTAATATTCTTTATATATCTAAAATCAAACACTATAATGAAGCATAACATGCATTTAAAAAACAGCGAAATGACTTCATGGAAACATCAAGGAAAAAAAAACAATGAAATGGCATTAAGAAAAACGTCATGAAAATGTTTTGTTTTTTTTTTAAACCAACGAAATGCTTAAGCGAACATCAAACTGCAAAAAAAAAACAAAAAACAACGAAATGCTAAATGCTTTAGAGAACATCAAAGAAACTGAATAAAAAAAACTAACTAAATACTTTAGAGAACATCAAACAAACTGAAAAAAAAACTAAATACTTAAGAGAACATCAATCAAACTGAACAAAAAAACAACTAAAAGCTTAAGAGAACATCAAACAAACTGAAAAAAAACCCAACTAAATGCTTAAAAGAACATCAAGCAAATTGAAAAAACAACTAAATGCTTTAGAGAACATCACACATACTGAAAAAAAACAACGAAATGCTTGAGAGAACATCAAACAAACTGAAAAAAAAACTAACTAAATACTTTAGAGAACACCAAACAAACTGAAAAAAAAAACTAAATACTTAAGAGAACATCAAACAAACTGAAAAAATAACAACTAAATACTTAAGAGAACATCAAACAAACTGAAAAAAAAACAACTAAATACTTAAGAGAACATCAAACAAACTGAAAAAAAAAACAACTAAATACTTAAGAGAACATAAAAAAAACTGAAAAAAAAACAACTAAATACTTAAGAGAACATCAAACAAACTGAAAAAAAACAACTAAATACTTAAGAGAACATCAAACAAACTGAAAAAATAACAACTAAATACTTAAGAGAACATCAAACAAACTGAAAAAATAACAACTAAATACTTAAGAGAACATCAAACAAACTGAAAAAAAACAACTAAATACTTAAGAGAACATCAAACAAACTGAAAAAAAACCAGCTAAATACTTAAGAGAACATCAAACAAATTTAAAACAAAATGAAGGGAATAGCTTGAATTCAGCAAATTTAAAACAAAATGAAGGGAATAGCTTGAATTCAGCAAATGTAAAAGAAAACCCCAAGAAATGATATGAATAAAAACACGAAATGACTCCATGTTTGACTGTAAGAGAGGGACAAACTTGAGTCTCTGTGCCTGGCGTGGCATAACCTTTCTTTAGTTGCCAATCCTGTTCTATGAACAAACACAAGTTCTTTACAGTTTAGAACACATGCTCCGCCATACTTCACCCTCCACAGTTAGAACCAACACCTGCATCTTTTATTTCAAAACGAAAAGTCTGTTCAGCAAGCACTAATGAAACATCTACACACACGCCCATATAAACATTATTTTCTACATTTCAGAACCAAGACTTTACATGAGTCTACACAAAACTGTAACAAACTCCTCATCCTTATCAGTTTTATCTTTAACATTCGGGAGTAAGACATGATATAAAGTCTCCTGGTTTCGGTTTCTCGTGCTCTGGTTTTATCATCACGTGTCAGTCTGGGATGTATTCGACTTCACATTCTGAGCTCGGGTATATTAGTGGATCGATGCTAGTAAATTATAAAACTTGGATTCATGGATAAGGACGATGAGGTTAAAAAAAAGATAAGACAAAACGGTAATAAAATGTCAATTAAAATTTGTCTAAAACAGGACAAATATTGTTTCATGCTTTAAAGGCGAGGAAAATAACAATGATGTGGCATGTATTAACAAAGACCAGCAGCTGTGTTACAGAAACTAGCGCAAATGAAGACCATGTAACAAGATACCGACAAGATAAGAAAGCTATGCTTACTAAGAGCTTACATATTCCCAACAGCACCGTACATGCACATTCTGGTATCACTAGAAAAGAGAACAACAACATTTGAAACGAAATGTTTTAAAACAGATTCATTCATTCATTCATTCATTCATTCATTTGCATGTGCCTTGCGGAACTTTGCCTCCATAACAGCTCTTCTGTAGGCCTCTCAGTTGTAAGAAAGATGGCATGCTGCTGATGCATCCATTTGCAGATCATCAACGATGTCTTGCAGCCATCTTCGCCTTGGTCTTCCTCTCTTTCTTTTTCTCATTATGTACCCTTCCAAGACGGTCTTCTCTAGATTATCATGACGTTTAATGTGTCCAGAATATTTCAGTTTTCTCTGTTTAATCCTCTTTACTAGCCAGCCTTCTTTAGTATTAAATTCTTGTAGTATGGATATATCTGTTCTTCTTTGTGCCCATGGTATTTGAAGAACTCTTCTGTAGCATTTACATTCAAAGGCATTTATATGTTTCTCAGCTGTTTTGTTAAGTGTCCAGGTCTCATAGGCATATGTTGCGATGGGAAAGATGCATACCCTTAAAAAATCTTATTTTTTAAAAGAAATGTCTTTATTAATAAAGGAAATATCAATTATATTATATTATATCACTTAGAATATAATGAATAGAAAGACAATCAAATAAAGATACAATGATGGGATTAGGTTTCGCAGTAAACTGGCTCGTTAACATCATGAGAATTAGAAATCTGAGATACTTCGGCCACAATCAAAAGACACAAAAGCTTGGAAATGTTGGTAGTAGAAGGCATAGTGCACGGCAAAGGAGAAGAGGGACGACCTCCCCGCAAGTGAACTCGGGACATCACGGAAGGTCTGAATGTATCACTGCGAGAGGCCCGTCAGCTTGGCGCTAGACCGCATTGCGTTCATGGAGGCTGTGAGAGGAACAACGTGCTGGAAAGGGCGCATCACATGAAGACTGGAGATGTTGCATGTTTCTGACACAAATAACTGAAGGGTAACAGAGTCAACAACCAAACGACAGTGCGCTGAAGATCGCTTGTTTCATGTATGGAAAGAAGATGAGAAAAGGAATGTTGGGTTCACTGAAGGTACCTTGTTTCATGTATACAAAGAAGATGAGATATGGAATGTTGGGTTCACTGAAAATACCTTGTTTCATGTATAGAAAGAAGATGAGATATGGAATGTTGGGTTCACTGAAGGTACCTTGTTTCATGTATAGAAAGAAGATGAGATATGGAATGTTGGGTTCACTGAAGGTACCTTGTTTCATGTATAGAAAGAAGATGAGATATGGAATGTTGGGTTCACTGAAGGTACCTTGTTTCATGTATACAAAGAAGATGAGAAAAAGGAATGTTGGGTTCACTGAAAGTACCTTGTTTCATGTATACAAATAAGATGAGAAAAAGGAATGTTGGGTTCACTGAAAGTACCTTGTTTCATGTATACAAAGAGGATGAGATATGGAATGTTGGGTTCACTGAAGGTACCTTGTTTCATGTATAGAAAGAAGATGAGAAAAGGAATGTTGGGTTCTCATGCTAAATTCACTATATCCTGAGTTATCAAAAACACATGAAATATCAGAGAATTATTATGGGCTGTACCGAATAGCGTTGTCGATCATGCTTTGTCATCTAGTGCTGCCCCCTGGTGTTCCCGATCAGTTCATATGCTTTTCTATTTGCACGGCACTGGGTCAGTCCACTGAGATGTTTTCTCTTGGCCTTCCTGGACTTAGCCCACTTCTTGGGAGAGGGGGTGAAGACGCTTGTCTGAGGAAGCAATCAGCGACCCATAGCTGATATGCCAGCGTCAGGTTACCGAACTATAGCTGGCCAAGACCCTGTCCCACCTTTTTGTTTGGTACCCCCAGTAACAGGCATAACCTGGCTGACGGGGAAGGGATCGTCATTTCACATGGTGGTGGAGTCTGCTAAAGAAGCATTGCACACCCCCCTGCTTTTTAGCTGGACTCCAGGACTGAAAAAATAACCGCCATGACCCGCTCCCAAGCCGATACGATGCTGTGCTTCAACACCTTCACAGCATCGGCCGCAAAGAACAACAGCTCGCAGTTATAGGGAGTTTGTACAAGTACAAGTACAAAAGTCTTGATCTTCTTCGCTTCCTTTTTTCCCTTGAATTTTCTAGCTATTAAGTTCTCTCTCTCTTCTCACCTTATGTACAAAAATTTTAGGGGAAATTTTCTTATCATTTTAACTAGTCCCCATTGTTTGACGCTGTTTTTTTAGGATCTCACCATTTGTTTTTCTATCAGTCCAGCGTATTTGTTGCATCTTTCTCCAAAACGACATCTCTGTTGTTTCCAGTTATTTTGCCATCTTTCTGTTGGCTTCCATGTTTCACAACCATACACCAAGACTAGCTCTATACAATGTATTCCTCACTTGTAGGGACATATTATTTATTAGTATCATATATTATGGACACTTAACAAAACAGCTGAGAAACACATAAATGCCTTTGATGTATATGCTACAGTTCTTCAAATATCATGGACACAAAAAGGAGCAAAGATATCCTTACCACAAGAATTTAATATTGAAGAAGTTTGGCTAGTAAAGAGAATTAAACAATGTAAACTTAAATATTTTGGACACATTAAAGGTCATGATAATCTAGACCTGGGTAAAGATGGGGCGACCATCCCCAACCCACCGCGTCACAGGTGGCGGATGGTGAAAGTCCTCCAGATATGGAGGATCCCTGTGAATAAGGATTTACCCAAATAAGCAGGCGCGGACCAACTCGCGGTAGACTCAGAGAGCGAGGTGGGGTAGTAGGTGGCTCTACTACTCCTATAAAGTGCCTCAGGTGCTCAGTGAAGGGAATACCAGGCGGGTAAGAGGCGCCTTAAAACCTCTCGCTCCCGCTGCCTTGCGAGTAGGACAGGGACTTCAAAGGCTAGCGGAGAGTCCGTACACAAACCGACAGAAGGCAATGGGAAACCACTGTTGTAGCTCCCAAGAACAATTATGCTTATTCAGAGTAATAGACTGCACAGTCTGACGGGATGGTGTGAGAGGAGATCACCAACTGAGCTGATGGCCTGCATGAAGGTTCGTGTACTCTGGAGAAGCATAATAGCCAAGCCAGTCGTCACGGCACATGATGATGATGATGATGATGATGATATAGAGAAAACGGTCTTGGAAGGTACAAAATAGGAAAAAGATAGAGAATGAGACCAAGGCGAAGATGGCTGCAAGACATCGTTGATGATCTGCAAATGGATGCATCAGCAGCAGGCCATCTTGCTCACAACCGAGAGGCCTACCTCTTCCCCAGTGTTACAATTAGATCTATCTGGTCTGGGGGACTCGCAGCCAGATCTTTTTCCTGTCTGACCTTCCATGTTGCTGTTGGGTTTCTTGGTATATTTCCAGAAGGTAGTTTACCATTGCTTTCCTTCCGAGCAGTGACTGTACTAGTCAGTGATCGTAGCCATTGTCCCTACATTGAGATCATCTGCCTACCATCATAGAATGGTGTCCATAACCAACATTATCTGTCGGCTGCTCTCCCATTCCATCCACCACCTGCTTCCATGGCTTCACGTCACCCTGATCGTGGGGGGGGGGGGGGGGAGGAGGTCACTTATACGGGTACTCTACCTTCCCTAAGGGTGTCACGTAGACTGATGGAGGTAAGGATGCGTCTTATTTCTGGCCGTGTTTGTACAACTCTCTAACGATTAACATAAACTTTGCCCAGGCGCAACTCTGGGCGCCTGGCATATTGTTATAATGATGACAGACAACGAATAGTGTCCTACGGCGTGTGCAAAAGAAAGAAACAAAGTCTTCCATATATTCATTCTAACAAACGAAGTCTTCCATATATTCATTCTAACAAGCAAAGTCTTCCATATATCCCTTCTAACAAACAAAGTCTTCCATATATTCATTCTAACAAACAAAGTCTTCCATATATTCATTCTAACACACAAAGTCTTCGATATATTCATTCTAACAAACAAAGTCTTCCATATATTCATTGTAACAAACGAAGTCTTCGATGTGTTCATTCTAACAAAGTCTTCGATATACTCATTCTAACAAACAAAGTCTTCGATATATTCATTCTAACAAACGAAGTCTTCCATATATCCCTTCTAACAAACAAAGTCTTCGATATATTGATTCTAACAAACAAAGTCTTCCATATATTCATTCTAACAAACAAAGTCTTCGATATATTCATTCTATCAAACAAAGTCTTCCATATATCCCTTCTAACAAACAAAGTCTTCCATATATTCATTCTATCAAACAAAATCTTCCATATATTCATTCTAACAAACGAAGTCTTCCATATATCCCTTCTAACACACAAAGTCTTCCATATATCCCTTCTAACAAACAAAGTCTTCCATATATTCATTCTAACAGACAAAGTCTTCCATATATTCATTCTAACAAACAAAGTCTTCCATATATCCCTTCTAACAAACGAAACCTTCCATATATCCCTTCTAAGAAAGGAAACCTTCCATATATCCCTTCTAAGAAACGAAACCTTCCATATATCCCTCCTAAGAAACGAAACCTTCCATATCTCTTCTAAGAAACGAAACCTTCCATATATCCCTTCTAACAAACAAAGTCTTCGATATATTCATTCTAACAAACGAAGTCTTCAATATATCCCTTCTAAGAAACGAAACCTTCCATATATCCCTCCTAAGAAACGAAACCTTCCATATCCCTTCTAAGAAACGAAACCTTCCATATATTCCTTCTAAGAAACGAAACCTTCCATATATCCCTTCTAAGAAACGAAACCTTCCATATATCCCTTCTAACAAATTAAACCTTCCATATATCCCTTCTAACAAATTAAACCTTCCATATATCCCTTCTAACAAATTAAACCTTCCATATATCCCTTCTAACAAACGAAACCTTCCATATATCCCTTCTAACAGACGAAGTCTTACCACACTTTATTATAAGCCTCTACACTTGGAATCACGTCTGTTATAAGGCTGTTTTTTTCCAAGGATCCCTGACAGGAAGATATAGGTCAGCTATGGTTATACAACCCTGACATTAGAACATACCAGGATACACACATTTTCAACAATGTCCAGGAACTTATTATTTAACAATAATATAATAGCTTCTATGTACATGTACAACTTTCCCAGCCTTAGACCCATGTATACAAGACTTAGATAGAGCTATGGTCGCTATAACCTTCTATGTGTGTGCTCGAAACTCACACTAAACCGCACATTTTAAAAGATTTATAACAGTCATACGGAAACACAAGTAAAAGGTTAAACCACACATAAAACACTTTATGAGCGAATTAGGATCCTTTACAGATGGCGTTTCAGTGTTAGCCGTCACAAATCTAACAGGAAGATGCATATTAACAACCTGCAGGAGGGTGATATAGTGCTTTAGGGAACAACATAGCCCAATGTTGAATGTGATGTTGAATATGTCTTCTAAATACAAAATATAAACTGTAAATATACAAAAATTGGTTACGGCTATTGCTGCCGCAGTCTCCATTTTAAAAGTTTATCTTCAAGAAGAAGGTTGGCTAGTAAGGAAGATTAAACAGAGAAAACTTAACATTCTAGACATATTAGAAGTAATGAGAATTTAGTCAGTCAGTGGGGAAAAATTGGAAGAGGCTGAGAGCATTGAATATCTTGGATCACTACTAACTAATAATGGAGATACAATGAGGGAAATTAAAAAGGAGGACATCTATCGCTCTCAGAAAGTAAAGCAACTAAAGAATCTGTGGAGAGGAACAGACAGAACTACAAAAATGAAATTTTTAAGGGCATGCATCTTTCCTATAGCAACATATGCCTGTGAGACCTGGGCACTTAACAAAACAGCTGAAAAACACATACATGCCTTTGAATGTAAATGCCACAGAAGAATTCTTCAAATATCACGGGCATAAAAAAATAACAAATATATCTATACTAAAAGAATTTAATACTGAAGAAGGCTGGCTGTTAAAAAGAGGATTAAACAAAGAAAACTTAAATATTTTGGACACATTAAACGTCATGAGAATTTAGAGAAGATCATCTAGGAAGGGTACATAATGGGAAAAAGAAAGAGAGGAAGACCAAGGCGAAGATGGCTGCAAGACATCGTTGATAATCTGCAAGTGGATGCATCAGCAGCAAGCCATCTTGCTCACAACCGAGAGGCCTACAGGAGAGCTGTTAAGGGAGGCAACGTCCCACAAGGGACTCACTGACTGACTATGTTGCTACGGAATACTTACACCATGTACATACCCTCTTTGAAAGTAGGAGACGGAAAGGCCTTTGGATCTGTTATCATTTGCTCATGCTGCGTTGTGGCTGATCTTGCTTCTGATTTGACTGCAGTGTCTTTCTGAGGACATTCATCTGTTGAAGTGAGTATCTTAAAAATAATGAGTGGAGTGGGATTAGGACTGGGCTAAAGTGATTTATTATAATACCAAGAGATTCAAGAATCAGATTAGTAACAGACTGGACCTTCATGAGGACATTTAGAGCCCTCCTCCGCGGAGGACCACAACAGCCTGACTTCAGGTGCACCACAAATAGGATGAACCAAATGATTCCCCCCCCCCCCCCCCGACTTAAACGCTTGAACAAGATCAAGGGAAGATCAAATGAGACAGATGCGTGTACACGTTACCATAGAAACAGGCAGACAGATATTTGTATACTTTACCATACAAACAGACAGACATATATGTGTACACTTTACCAAAAAACGGGGAGAAAGATATGTGTACACTTTACCATACATACAGTGAGACAGATATTTTTACATGTTACCATACAAACAGAGAGACAGATATATACGCACTTACCTTACAAACCGGGAGATAGATATGTGTACACTTTATCTTACAAACAGGGAGACAGATATGTGTACACCTTTACTATAAAAAGGAAAGACATATATATATATACATATATATATGTAACTTTTACCATACAAGCAGGAATGATATGTGTACATCTTTATCATACAGACGTGGATAAAAATGTTTACATAATATTACCACGCAAACTGCGACACAGATATATTTACCACATTACTATAGAAACCAGGATAATTTTTCCTGGGAAAGACCAGCAGTTATTCTTGTATAGACTGTCTGATATTCTTGTACAGACAGCCTTATATTCTTGTAAATGCTGACTTATTCTTGTACAGACTGTCTGATATTCTTATAAATACTTACTTATTCTTGTGCGAACTGTTTGATGTTCTTGTAGATACTGGCATATTCTTGTACAGACTGTCTGATATTCTCTTAGATACTGACTTATTCTTGCACAGACTGTTTGATATTTTTGTAGATACTGACACATTCTTGTACAGACTGTCTGATATTCTTATAGATACTGACTTATTCTGGTAGAGACTGACTGTTATTCTTATAGACACTGACTGTTATTCTTGTAGACACTGACTGTTATTCTTGTAGAGACTAACTGCTATTTTTATAGAGACTGAATGTTATTCTTGTACAGACTGAATGTTATTCTTATAGAAACTGACCGCTATTCTTATAGAGACTGACTGTTGTTCTTATAGACAGTGACTGTTATTCTTGTAGAGACTGACTGTTATTCTCGTAGAGGCTAACTGCTATTCTAGAGACTGAATGTTATTCTTGTTCAGACTGACTGTTAATTCTTATAGAAACTGACCGCTATTCTTGTAGAGATTGACTGTTATTATTCTTATAGAGATTAACTGTTATTCTTGTAGAGATTGATTGTTATTCTTATAGAGACTGACTGTTATTCTGGTAAAGACTGACAGAGAGAAAGACAGACAGGGGGAGGGAGAGGAGGGAGAACCACTGGATCTTCTAACACACGAAACTTTCTAACAAAGCAGGATGCGGGAGCTGATAGGAGAAACTGGAAAGTGTCACTCAGCGAGAACTAAAATAGCTGAACCCAGGGACTACTTCCTGTGCGGGTAAATAGAATACGAGCGAACGTTGTCTTGGACCTGTACGAAACCTGTTGATATTCTTATGTACAGACCTTTCTTTCTTCATTACACGGACCTCTTTGTTTCTTTCTCTCTTTTTCTCTATGTTTGCTCCTCCAAGAGGAACTCATTATGCCACATTTCTTATCATCAACGTCGCCGTCGCACCAGCAGAGACCCATAAAACAAAGATACACAAACTGAGACACTACACACATCTGAGGCATGTAAGACTGAGTCACCACATAACACTGTGGCACATACGAGTGAGATACCACACAACACTAAGACATATTAGAGTGAGTTATCACATAACACTGAAGCATATAAGAGTGAGTCACCACATAACACTGAGGCATCTATGACTGAGACACCACATAACACTGAGGCATCTATGACTGAGACACCACATAACACTGAGGCATCTATGACTGAGACACCACATAACACTGAGGCATCTATGACTGAGACACCACATAACACTGAGGCATCTATGACTGAGACACCACATAACACTGAGGTATCTATGACTGAGACACCACATAACACTGAGGCATCTCCGACTGAGACACCACATAACACTGAGGCATCTATGACTGAGACACCACATAACACTGAGGCATCTCCGACTGAGACACCACGTAAGACTGTAGCACATAAGGATGGGATACCACATAACATTGTGCCATATGAGAGTGAGATACCACATAACACTGTGGCATATAGGATTGAGACATCACGTAAGACTGTGGCACATAATAGTAAGATACCACATAACACTGTGGCACATAAAAGTGAGATAAAAGAGTGAAACATAAGACAGACATAAAACATAGACACAAAAGTCTGAATGACATAAAGCAAAATCCTATAAAACAAAGATACATAACGCACAGACATATAAGACACACAAAAGAGCGATATAAAACAGAGGCATATAAAACAGATGCACATAAGACACAGACATAAAAAAGACATTAAACAGACACATAAAACAGAGATACAAAAGACCGAAACACAAAGATAAAGACATAAATCAGAGACGCTCAAAACAGACACATAAGACAGAGATATAAAACAAACATAAAACAAGCACACATAAAACAGAGGTCTGGTTAATTGAGTGGTTAGGCGATAGTCTACTAATACGGGGTACAGGGTTCAAGTCCCAGCCGTGGAGATTTTTTTCTGGTACCACCACACCAATAAAGACCCCAGGGTCCACCTAGATTCTAAAAATGGGTACCTGAGAAATATGGGAAGGTAACTGCGGCCAGACGTGATACTGGCCACGTTTACACTTTCATGTTCAGACCTTCCTTGAAATACGGGCCTAACACCGTATCTCCAGTATGGCTTACTAGCAGGGAAACGGGGATTTTATCTTTACATAAAACAGAGATATGAAACAGACACATAAAACAAACACATTAATTTTATTATAAGAGTGAGTTGTTTTCACTTTTCACTGTCAGACAAGATCTGTCTTGTTCTGTCCATGGAGGAACGCTGGACAGACCGTCTTAATTCATTTGTTAAACAGATAACAGCATCATCATTATGTACTCCCAATGGAGCATGAAGCATCAACAAAAGATTCTCCAGCCAGTCCTGTCTTCAGCAAGACGCGATAACCTCAAACCATGTCTTTCTCGCTTCCTTTAACACTTTCTGTACTGTGCGCCTCCAACAAAGATAACAGGCTGGCGAAAATTTTATACAAATATAATTGTATAAACAAGCGAAAGTGTGCTAAAATTTAAACATAAACATTTTTTGTTCTGTCAAAGTACACTGGCGTACCTCTCATTTTCGGCACAATAATATGTACGGCACACCCGTCTATGAAACACCGATCAAGTCAAGTGATATTTTTCGGAACTTTTTTTTCTTGTTTGTTTTGAATAGCACATAGTCATTCCGCATTTCCATCTTCTGTATTTTATGTGAACATTTATACCAGTTATTCTTGCAATTCTTGTCTATCTATCTATCTATCTATCTATCTATCTATCTATCTATCTATCTATCTATCTATCTATCTATCTATCTATCTATCTATCTATCTATCTATCTATCTATCTATCTCTATCCACTTCAGTGATAGCGGAGCATGCTTTCCTGCAATATAATCTTCTGAAGGTTGTGTACATTGGCGGAACATTCTTATCTGGATGTAAACAGTAATTATGTGTGTTATATGGGTCTCCGAGGGGGAGAGGAATTTTGACAGCTGGAATTTTGCAAACTGAACCCCCCGCCCACCCACCACCCCACCCTCCCCCCAGCCATGTTGTTTAGTAGTTTTGTTTTCATCCACTTAGACCTCCTTGAGGCCCCGTGCCCCTCCTATAAAACAGGGAACGCCCTCTGGGTCCCGAAGCACTGCAACAACCCCCCCCACCCCCACCCCCAATCACCCCACACTGACCCTGATGCAACCACCAAGCTTCCACCAGCACCTCTATATAAAGCTCTTTATGAGTTTCTGTGTTGGTCCGAGAATCTATTTTTACTACAGGAGCGGGTCAGTCAGGGGAGGGCGGACAGAGCATGCTCGTTGTCGTTATTTTTGTTTCTACCCCTCGAGAAGGTGCGCAACTCTTGAGACCGGAATGGCGGAACCGAACAACACGGCGCGTGTGACACACCCGGACCTGTCTTATGTGTGCTTGTATGTTATTTTGTTATACATATGAGTATGTTCGCGTAGCATCTTTGGCTCACAGGTGAGATCTGGGTTTGACGTGTATTTACGCACATCTATCGCAGTTATATTTCTGTACGTTAAGTGCCCTCACGTGACACAATAATAGACCTGGCATCATGCATGGATATACAGGATGATTCACAATTGTCGTTGAGGGTTTCCTGTGGCCTTTGTTTTCAGTGCGAAATAAAACTGCTTATAGAATATGAAAGTGTAACTCTTTCCCATCCAAACATATGCCTGTGAAACCTGGACACTTAACAAAACAGCTGAGAAACACATAAATGCCTTTGAATGTAAATGCTACAGAAGAGTTCTTCAAATATCATGGACACAAACAAGAACAAATATACCCATACTACAAAAAATTAATATTGAAGAAGGATGGCTAGTAAAGAGGATTAAAGAGAGAAAACTTAAATATTTTGGACACATTAAACGTCATGATAATCAAGAGAAGACTGTCTTGGAAGGGTACATAATGGGAAAAAGAAAGAGAGGAAGACCAAGACGAAGATGGCTGCAAGACATCGTTGATGATCTGCAAATGGATGCATCAGCAGCAGGCCATCTTGCTCACACCCGAGAGGCCTACAGGAATGCTGTTTGGGAGGCAAAGTTCCTCAAGGGACATGCAAATGAATGAATGAATGAACTCAGAAAGCAGTAGAATCAATACTGCAGAATGCCAAACAACTTCAACATACACGCGTGTCGTGACACGGAAGATAACCCAAGCAGCGTTCAGTTTTCTCTCCACGTTTTCTCAAAAACTTTGAAGTTTAACTGTTTCGATCGCGGCAAAAATTTTGAGCTTCAATTTATGTAAAGAGGTCACAGTGGTCTTATCATATCCCCCACAGGAAGAAATCAGGCGACTAATGTCGGGTGAGTGCGGAGGCTACGGAATTGGTCCATCATGCCCAACCCAGCGTCCAGGAAAATGCATGTCAATAAATTCTCGGACAATATGAACGTGGAGGCGTACCACTTAGCTGAAACACCACATTTGGCTCATGATCTTCTAAATGAGGTAACAGAGGTAGCTGTAGCATACCCAGGTATGTCATCGTTGTTACTGTTTCTTCCACAAAGAAAAATGGCTCCAAAACTTCCGAACAGAACCAGACATTCACCTTTCGCATTATCTCTTTCGATTTCTCGAATGGCCTGGTGGTTTTCTGGTCCTTATATTTTACAATAATGGTGATTTACGCTCTCTAATACACAAAACTTTGCTTCATCACCTTCGACTTTTGACGAGACGTCTTTGGCAAATTGGAAACGGCAGAGTTTATTGTCTGATTTCGTAGCCTGCACAGTCTGACTTTATAGCCTGCATAATTTGACTTTATAGCCTGCATAATCTGCACTTTGTTAGGCATGGATATGAAGGCAGTTATGAGCAGTCGCTGTGGTATATCTAGCTGCAAAGAAGTCCGTCTAGTTAATATTTGTAAGCTTCGATAAAATGCTTCCGTGATTCCATCAGCATTTTCCTGAGATGTGCTGTTTTCCTGATTTTTTTTCGAAGCAGAACACTGCCAGTCTCTTTATTTACAGAACATTGCCACACTCGACATACAGAACACCGCCAGTCTCTTTATTTACAGAACATTGCCACACTCGACATACAGAACACTGCCAGTCTCTTTATTTACAGAACATTGCCACACTCGACATACAGAACACTGCCAGTCTCTTTATTTACAGAACATTGCCACACTCGACATACAGAACACTGCCAGTCTCTTTATTTACAGAACATTGCCACACTCGACATACAGAACACCGCCAGTCTCTTTATTTACAGAACATTGCCACACTCGACATACAGAACACCGCCAGTCTCTTGAAACTGCTTTGACCAAAGTTAAATAGTATTATCTGAAGGTCCTTCTTTTCCATACTGAATCCTGTAACGACAGTGCGTATTGATGATGGACTTTCTTTCTAAAAACCAAAGTATGCACACTGCTTTCTCTTAAGCACACACCACTTTGACGTAACACATATTATCTCCCCTACATCACTGCGGCCAGTACAGCGTTGGCAAATTAAATTTTTGTTTAGTTACATTTTCATACTGTGCAGGCAGTTCTGTTTCGTTGTTTCGGGTAAAAAGTATAGAACACGGAAATCCCGATAATAATTTTGAATCACCCTGTATATATGTTAATGTGCAGTGGTCTCAAGCATCTAAAACTATGCAGAAATCGAGCGCCGGGCAGCATATAAATCAGCTAGTTCTTGCCAACTTACATAAGAATGAAAAAAAAGTGACAGTTATGGAGTAAAAACGATTGTTTTTATCTGGGTCTTTTAAAATGTTTTTTTTTAAATCATGTTATGAAGAAATGTCACTTTTAATAATATAGACTGCATTCTTATAATTCGCGAGCCGAAAATAGGCTGGGTAATGAGTTACATTTTATTCACTGAATTTGACTCATTAAGTACACAATACACGGTAAAAAAGTAAAGATAGTCCCATAGCATTTCAAATGCAAGGATAGTCCCATAGCATTTCAAATGCCGTAGGGGGTGAGGCGTTAGAGGCCTCATTATGCTGGGTCATCAGCGTATGAGGTAGGGTGACCAGTTCCTTTCCTCGCTGCCTTTACTTCCCAGATTTTCTCTGGTACCCATTTTGCGAGGCTGGGTCGACCTCAGGGCCGTATTGGTCGGAAAAAAAATCCCGCTCAGCTGGGGATTCGAACCCTCGACCATTTGGTTGCTAGACGAGTGCTCTAACCACTACGCTAGCCGGCCCCCAAAATATACGGTACACATACAAAAAATAGCATTAACCTATAGTCTAACACCGTATTCCCCAATATACTTTTATGGATTGGAAACGGGAATAAGAAAGAAAGAGATAGATATACTGAACAGACTAGATATTTTGGGGGTGTATTCATCTGTTGCTTTGTTATTTTCCGTGTTTCTCTTGTTCTTGACAAAGGAGTTTTGCCGAAATATTTGATTGTTAATGTTTGTTTTTTTCTCATTTCCATGTGCTATTCTATTATCCTTTCCTGCCGTTTCTATGTCCTTTCTTTTCTCCTTCTTGTGAAACTGTGGACAGAAGAAAGAGGCACAAGGAACGATTACAGCTGACACTAAATACTTGCTTAAGATGAATAAAACGCACATTCTAACAACATCAACGTGCTTGTCTGTCGGGGGAACACGGACTATCTTTAGTCTGAACATTCGTGGGCCTAATGGGCGTGTAGGGTTGGTCAAAATAAGGAAAACAGGATCTTGGATCCCACCAAGTAAACACACAACGAAGATATCTTACACGGTCGTGTAGAGTAGCAAACATGACTTCAGTAGAAGGCAGAATCTCCCAGGAGTCAGCAAGATGGGAAAAAGAGAAATCAGATAAAGTCAAAGAGAGAACCATAGACAAGATTGTGTGGGGGGTGGTGGTGGCGGAGAAAAGCAGTTTGTTATTACAAATGACATTATTATCATGGCAAATATCGTCTGTTCTAAGCAGATGTTTAAGGTCAAAGAGCAGTGTCAGAGAATGTCATTTATAACACACAGTGATCAGTATTACTTATGTGTAGCACAACAGGATCAGTATTACTAATGTGTAGCACAACAAGATCAGTATTACTTATGTGTACTTGATAAGATCTGTACTACTTATGTGTAGTCTTATAAGATCAGTATTATTTTTGTGTAGCACAACAAGAGCAGTGTTACTTATGTGTACTTGATAAGATCTGTACTACTTATGTGTAATCTGATAAGATCAGTATTACTTATGTGTATTTGATAAGATCTGTACTACTTATGTGTAGTCTGATAAGATCAGTATTACTTATGTGTACTTGATAAGATCTGTACTACTTATGTGTAGTCTGATAAGATCAGTATTACTTATGTGTACTTGATAAGATCTGTACTACTTATGTGTAGTCTGATAAGATCACTATTATTTATGTGTACTTGATAAGATCTGTACTATTTATGTGTAGTCTGATAAGATCAGTATTACTTATGTATAGCAGTACACCAATTACCGTGCGCGAGATATCTTTGGGATGATGGTAAAATGTTCTGGCTGAAAGTACCTGGTTGTTTTCGTATACGACACTGCCCAACCTTTGCAGGTAAAAGCTACCAGTACTTCGTGAGACTGAAATATAATATTACTGAAGACTGAGAGAAGTTTAAAAAATCTCTCTGACAGATCTAACAACACAAAATCAACAGAAAACTGCGTAGTTAACAGAGAAGAGATTAACCAGTGTAAAGCATAAGCTAATTTGGTGGGTCTCCTTATTCACTTCTCTTTGCTGGTCTCTCTTAGCTTCATTATTTAATTACTTCAGACGGATCGCTGGGCGGGGAGCTAAAGGTGGATAAGGTTTTGCAGCATACAAAGGAGGTAAAATAGTCGAACTCTTGGCTGGGAGTTCAAGTATGCAGATCGAAACAGAGGCCACCACACATGTATTAAAACGGGTACTAGCCAAGAAAGCGGAATTAACAGCACCATACTCTCAAATCTTCAGATATCATGGACACAAAAAAGAACAAATATATCCATACTACAAGAACTTAATACTGAAGAAGGCTGGCTAGTAAAGAGGATTAAACAGAGAAAACTGAAATATTTTGGACATATTAAACGTCATGATAATCTAGAGAAAACCGTCGTGGAAGGGTACATAATGGGAAAAAGAAAGAGAGGAAGACCAAGACGAAGATGGCTGCAAGACATCGTTGATGATCTGCAAATGGATGCATCAGCAGCAGGGCATCTTGCTTACAACCGAGAGGCCTACAGGAGAGCTGTTAGGGAGGCAAAGTTCCGCAATGGACATGCAAATGAATGAATGAATGAATGAGTCTCAAAACCTAATGAGAAAAGTGGAGGGCAAAGACACACGAAATGGATGGCTAGAAATAATTAATAAAATGCTCATCAAAAACATTTCATGGATACACTGTCTTGACCATGACGGGGTCGACGGAAACGACACAGCTGACCAGCAAGCAGCAAGAGGCAAATTGGACAGCCCCATTAAAATGGACACACTGAATTTAATACAAATCCATCAAACTCGAGGAACAGTTAATTAATAATTTCCTCCATAGCATCTACCACGAAAGACTCACTGCATTACATGTGGCCAAGGGCAATCAATCAAGTGCCGTGCCGCGTGACGTAGGCGATCATTTCTCTCCACAATTCCCTGTCTTTTGCGTTGATTATGAGATCCACCGGTGACTTTCTTCTTAGCCACACTGACAACCTATCCAGTAATCTCTCTCTCTCTCTCTCCCTCTTTCTCTTCTTCCCTCAGTTTTTCTAGTTGCCACAATGTGTTCCAATTTTCCTCTTCTCAGAAAATGTCGCTTGTCTGCCTCTGATCTTTGCTGTAATTTGCCTTTTAATTCCAGCCTCTCTTAAGACTTCTTCGTTGATTTTCTTAGCTGTCCATGGTACCTTCAGTATCCTTCTTATGAACCACATTTCCATGGCCTCCATTTCTCGTCGTACTCTCTTATTCATGGACCATGCTTCACATCTATAAAACAAAATTAGCTCGATGTAACATTTAAGTAATCGGAATCTTGTTTCCATTGATATGGATCCAAGGGCAATGAATGCAAATCCCAGCTAAATACTAGATCACGTGCAATACACAAACACCACAGCTCTGGAATCATTTCTCTAAAACCATTGAAGGACATCCTGATGTCAAAGACCAAAGACATATGGACACTCTCAGAGTATCTCAAGGCAGGTCTCTAGAACCACCAATAGAGCTTCTCCTTTCACATTTTCCAGTTCATTACTTAGAGCCTAATTCACTTTACTCATCGTAGCTGTAGGGTATCACTGGATCAAAGATAGGGACGCCTGAAAGATGGTGGATGGAATGCCATCTTGAAATCTTGAGAGTACATGAAATTATGTTGAGAATACTTGTTTGGTGAAGACAGCATCATCTTCCTACAGCGATTTATAAACACCTCAAGCTGAAGTGAGTGTCTGTAAGCACTTGAGAACTCATGGCTATCAGTGTACATTAAGATACTTTTTTAAAGTTTTGTTATTATTTTATCCAGTTTTGTTTTTAAGTTTTTGTGAAATATTTTTTAAAAATAATATCACAAAATACGGGACACATCTGACGGCCTCATCTAGCCCCCCTGAGTAGCATGCCTAAGATTTATGCGCTTTATCTAAAGTCTGGTTTACAAGTGAATGACTGAATAAAACACATCTGTTTCCATTATTTCCTTGCACAACAGATGTCTCCATGACACATGTATGCAGGGTATCATGACATATCGCTGCTCAGGAAGAGCTTCAAATGTCACCAACTAATACAGCCATTCTTCTTTTTTTTTTTTTTTTTTTGGTTTTCTCAACAAATGTCACGAGAAAATACTTTTTGACATTCACCACGTAAACTTTACAAGTGCCATTTTCTCTCCTCTCATCTTACAATCTCTCGCAAGACCTGTGCAACAACGAAAAAAAAAGCAAGACTTATTCAGCTCAACCTTTCATTTTCATAAAGCTTGAAGTAACTAAAGGCGCACGTTCTCAGCATCGGAACTGAATTTTTATTACAAGACGTTGCAAAAAGATATTTACCAAATAAAAACAGAGAACTCTTGGGAAAGTTTTAAGCTGCACTGCTAGCATTTTCAACCCTCTGTAAATAAAGACGTTCTCCATGCTCTTATGTTCCCCATTCCCAGATATTCTGTGATATGTTTACGCTGGCGTAAGGTCACATGCTACTGCTTCTGTTCTTCTTCCTCTTTCAAGACTTTCTCCTTCCTCCTGCGGAATTGAAAAGCACAGCGAGTTACTGCCCATGCTTTGATTAGCCTTGTCTGGCTGAGGCGCAGAGAAGGCCCTGCCAAACTTGATGACTTGATCTTCATCTTTTGCGTCTTATGTACAAAAACAGGTTTTTATATAAAAAGCTAAACTTTCATTCTTGTTTAAAAAAATAATACAAAGTAAGATATTTCCACGCAAAAATAATCTAAACCTTAACAAAAATGCACATATTCCTGTTCAAAAACTGCACGACACTACACAACAATTCAGCAATGAATCAAAGTAATATATTTTCTGAATATATCAGGAACAAATTCTACCTCATGCTAAGATAACAACAAAATCTATCCCTGCTGCTCTTCATCAAACTTCACCAACATTTATATTACATTCTAATTTAATAATTCCACTCCATACAAACACATACGTATATTATATTAACCTGGCCATCTTACCAAAAGTTCAAACTACATGGCACCTCAGTCAAGCTGGGGGGAGGAGGTGTTATGGTTTGATGAAGAAAGTTACATTTAACCCATACTATAACCAGCATTAAAACATTTTTTAAACATTAAATGGCAGCACAAGATCAGGAACGAGGAGGATTTGGAAGGGGCAGGACAAGAACCAATGAACCTGCAAATCATGTCTAGGAAATGGAGGTGGATTGGCCACACTCTAAGAAAACGCGACACCAGCATAGCAAGACAGGCACTGACATGGGATCCTCAAGAAAATAGAAAACGAGGAAGAGCTAGACTTACTTGGAGAAGAGAAATTATGACAATGTTCAGAGACAAAGGATACACATGGAAGGAAGCAGAGAATAATTCCAAGAACAGGGATGACTGGGGAACTCTTATCCGTGGCCTATGCTCTCAAGGGAGTGAAAGGCGATGATGATGATGATGATGACGATGATGATGATGATGAGCAGGCTAGGTTTATGACTTTACTTATAAATGTACCAATCAGGGCTATTTCTTGTACTTCTTGTAAGGTCTGACTAGTACATCAGGCCTATTTGTTGTACTTTCTGCAAGGTCTGATTGGTATACTGGCCTATTTGTTGTACTTTCTGTAAGGTCTGATTGGTACGCTGGCCTATTTGTTGTACTTTCTGTAAGGCCTGATTGGTACACTGGCCTATTTATTGTACTTCCTGTAAGGTCTGATTGGTACACTGGCCTATTTGTTGTACTTCCTGTAAGGTCTGATTAGTACACTGACCTATTTGTTGTACTTCCTGTAAGGTCTGATTAGTACACTGGCCTATTTGTTGTACTTCCTGTAAGGTCTGATTGGTACACTGGCCTATTTGTTGTACTTCCTGTAAGGGCTGATTGGTACACTGACCTATTTGTTGTACTTCCTGTAAGGTCTGATTAGTACACTGAGCTATTTGTTGTACTTCCTATAATGTCTGATTAGTACACTGGTCTATTTGTTGTACTTCCTGTAAGGTCTGATTGGTACACTGGTCTATTTGTTGTACTTCCTGTAAGGTCTGATTGGTACACTGGTCTGGTTGGGTTTAATTCTGTAGGAGTGAATTTTCTTCAAAATAACAACATTTACGCTAAAATAATTTTAAATTTTTGGGTATTTCCGAACATGAGGTGGTAAAATATCGGAGTATGGGACATGCGTATTTTAAAATAGGGCACATTCAAGTGCCCTGACTGAAGTAAAACGATTCTCATGAGAAATCTCTACAGTACGGGACTGTCTCGTTGGTCACTTTAATGTATGTATCAATCAATATCAGTCAATATCCTCCCCATGCTGTTAAACGTCACATAAGGCTCGCATAGTTGTTTGCCAAGTTTTCCTGCTCTCGGTGAGTCTTTCAACTTCGTCAAGGGATGTTATGCCCACTAAACTGGCTTCTCTTAAGAATGTCCTCTTTAGAGTTTCACTTGGTCGACCTCTTTTTCTTCGGCCTGTTGTGCTCCACTTGATAGCTTGTTTTGGTATTCTTTGATTGTTTCTTCTCATCACATGGCATACATATGCCCATCTTCTTTTTTCTGATCACCCATGAGACAGGTTGTTGTTTGCTCACCTGTCTTATCTCTGCGTTGTTCTTGAATTCGTTCCACTTTATACCAAGTATTTTCCTTAGGCATTTGTTTTCAAAAGAGTCTAATTTCTTGTCTATTTCTTCAGTTGATTTCCACCTTCGCATGCATAAATGAGGGTGGATATCACATTTGAAGTGATTAATCTTAACTTAGTTTTTGTGCTTATAACTTTTGAATTCCATATGTTCTCAAGATTTTTGAAGGACAATGCTGCTTTTGCAGTTCGAATTCTAACTTCCTTCCTGGTGTCACCATCCTGGTCTGTGTAGCTGCCAAGGTATGCAAATTGGTTTACTTCATCAACATCTGTTCCTTCTACGTATATTTTTCCTTCTTGATTAATGAGAAGTTTCATTATTTTTGTTTTGTCTTTGTTAATTTCAAGACCTATTTTGCTAGCCAAGGAAGACAGGGAATCTGTTTTTTCCTGCATCGATTTCACATTGTCACTGATAAAAGTTTTGTCATCTGCAAAATCAAGATCTTCTTTTTGGGTCCCATGTACTCAGTCAATGCCGATTTTACCTGTACAGCATCTTTTAATTATAAAGTCTATGGCAATTCCAAAAAGGATTGGAGATAATATACATCCTTGTTTCACGCCTGTTTCAATCTGAAACCATTCTTTCATTTCTTCTTCTGTCTTGACCGCACAGATAGGGTCCCTTGTAGAGATTTCTAATGATGTTGACAATTTTAGATGGTATTTCATATAGTCTTACAATTCTCCACAATGAATCTCTGTGTATGCTATCACATTCTTTTTTTTTAGTCTATGAAGTTCATCAAGTGGAACGAATCCAAGAACAACGCAGAGATAATAAGACAGATGACTGAACAACAACCAGTCTCATGGATGACCAGGAAAAGGAGGTGCACATATGTTGGTCACGTGATGAGAAGAAACGATCAGAGAATCCCAAAACAAGCTATCAAACGGTACACAACAGGCCAAAGATAAAGAAGCAGACCACGTGAAAGAGGACATTGTTAAGAAAGGCCAAATTAATAGGCATAAAATCCCTTGATAAGGTTGAAAAGCTCGCCGAAAACAGGAACTACCTTGCGAGCCCTATGTGACGTTTAACGACACGGAAAGGATATAAGATATAAGAAGAAGAAGAAGAAAAAGAAGTTCAGGATTAATGGTTTATGCTTTTCAATATGTTCTTCAAATATTATTCTTAGAGTAAAGACCTGGTCAAGACAGCTTCTCTCTTTTCAAAATCCTGCCTGTTCTTCTCTCATTTCATTGCAGTATCCACTACATCCTGAATTCTATTCAGAATCACTTTACAAAACACCTTTGACACAACTGATAGTAAGGTTACAGCCCTCCAGTTATTGCACTCACTGAGGTCACCTTTTTTGGGTATTTTAACAATGATTCCCTTTTTCATTTAGAAGGGACTTTTTCTTCTTTCTAAATTTTATTAAACATTCTTTGTAGTTGGCTCATGTTGTCACTGTTAATAGCTTTTAACATTTCGACTGTTACTTCATCTTCACCTGCAGCTTTGTTGTTAGCCATTAGAGTCACTGCTGTTTCAGTTTCATTCAGTGTAACTTCATCTAAGTTGACATTTAGTTGTGGGACTGGTAAATCGGTTTCGAGATTTATTAATTCATTTGGGTGTAGTCGATTAAGAGTTTCTTGGAAGTGTTCGACCTATCTTTGCTTTTGGTCTTTACTTGATGTTAAAAGGTTGCCTGTTTTGCTAAAGACTGGTCTTTCTCTGGAGGTAATAGCACCTGTTAGCTTCTTCTGTATGTTATACAGAGTTTTGCTGTCTCCTGTTTTTGGTGCATTTTCTGCTTTTTTGCCATATTGTCCATATATTCTCTTTTGTCTCTTCTAGCTGAACTCTTTACTTTATTGTCTAGTTCTATGTATGTTGCTTTTGCCAAAACTTTTCCAAGATCTGTCTTTACATTCAACATGGCTAATTTGGCTGTTCTTCTTTCATGTATGGATTTCCATGCATTATCTGATATCCATGCTTTTCTGCTTGTTGACTGCAGTCCAGCTCTTGGTTTTGCTGCCGTGATTATGGCTGTGCTGTATGAATTCCATAATTCATCTATATCTGTCTCGTCTACCTCTTTGAGTACTGCGAAATGTTTGGTAAGTAATATATGTATACGCAAGTAAAAAAACAGCAACAAATAAAGGGACACAAGCACTGATAAATTATGAAATGACTTTCTGACTCGCCACATCATATATGTTTCAGTAGTTACATCCCTTGTTATGCTCTGTATAGTTCTAGCTTTCTGGTGATTCATTTTTCTGACCATCGACCTTGTGACTTCTAATTGTAAATTTACAAATATTTTAATTTATAGTCCTTATTTAACATAAAACTACTTATTTAAAAGTATGTATACAAATTATAAGGTCACTGTAGTTTATTTTTACATTTTAAACCATACCTGTCTTTTGCCACTAAAGCACTGTATTCTCAGCCCTATAAAATGCACTTTACGTCCATTTTGCTTTCCGATGATGTCATTAGCATAGAATCCAGATAGAAAGTGAGGACTACTTTTCTAAGTGTGTGTGTGTGTGAGTATGTGTGTGCGCGTGCCTGCCTGCCTGCCTGTCTATCTATCCATCAATCAAGTGCCATGTCTGCCGGCACTGGCAGTTATAATTCTCCACAACTCTTTGTGCCGCCTCTACGAGATGTTCTGGTGTCCTCTTTCCAAGCCATCTTGCCAGTCCATCCAGAATTTTCTCTTTTAGTCTACCTTGGCCTCTTTTCCTCTCTAGTTTTCCCGCTGTCACGATGTGTTCCAGTTTGCCATCTCTCATGACATGTCATAAAAATTTAGACTGTTTTTTTTTCCCTGACTCTTGTAATGATTTGTCTTCTTGAATCAGTTTCTCTCAAAAGTTCTTACATTTGCTTTTCTTGTGGCCATGATATCCTTACCGTTCTTGTAAGAAACCACATTTCCGTAATCAAATATGATATATTCTGGTTCTGATGAGAGAGAGAGAGAGAGAGAGAGAGAGAGAGAGAGAGAGAGAGAGATGGATGATACATGTCAGACACTGAAAATCATAAATGCTGAAAGCTACATCGTGACTGAATGCTACTGAATTCCGGCACAGAAATAACTTCAATCAAGTAACTGGAACCAGCACGTTCTCTATGTTTTGGATACTGGGAGCGATTCAAAAAGTAATCACAAATCAAGGGATGTAACTACTTATAAATATATTAAATGTATGGAGCCTGAGTCAATTCTTTTCATATACTGGATGATGCACATAAACCAGCCCAGCCACAAAACATGCCCATGAGCTACAGCGTTGGCCAGTGTCCGGCGTGGAAATATGAAGCATCTGGTGGCTAGGGTGGAGCTCATCTGTCAACTTGTATTTTTCAGTGCTTACGTCTCCTGATTTACAATTACTTTTTTGATGTGTCCTCATAAACGAGAAGAGTGTTCTCCACATGTTAAGAAAATCATTGTAATCTATGCCAAATCTGTCCTGATTCCTATTTTTCATGGATATTAACACTGGCAAACTATTTTCACGAACTCAAGATTTCTTACATTTTACCTTAAGTATCACATAGGGCTCGCATGGTAGTTCCCCATGTTTTCCCTGTTTTCAGCGACCTTTCCAACCTCATCAAAGTATTTTATGCCTACTATGAATTTGGCTTCTCTTAAAAATGTCCTCTTTAGAGTTTAACGTGGTCGACCTTCATTTTTCTTAGGCCTGTTGTGTTCCGATTTACAAATTGTTTTGGTATTCTCTGGCTGTTTCTTCTCATCACATGGCCTACACATGTCCATCTACTTTTTCTGATCACCCATGAGACAGGTTGTTGTTCGCTCAACTATCTTATCTGTGCTTTGTTCGCTCCATTTTATTCCGAGTATTTTCCTTAGGCATTTCAGATTTCTAGCTACACACGAATCACAAGCCAGCTAACCCATGCTGTAATATCATAATCTCCGAGCACCACTGCATCATAGGTGAGAATCATACAGCATTTGTAAATCTGACATATGACACTTGTGTACATGTTTCTTACAAAAGATATGAAAAATTGTGTGTGATTTTTATAAACTCATGATATAGCTATTATTTAAATATCAACTTATGTCATGTACAGTAATGCCATAAATGTAAATTTATATTTACAAACAGTAATATAAAAAGTCAATATGGTCCAAGCTGGTTTCAGGCAAGGAAGAGGATCAAGAGATCATATATTCAATATAAGATTAATAATACAGACATGCAGAGAGTTTAATGTGCATCTAGATTTATCTTTTATAGACTACTCAAAGGCATTTGATTGTGTACAGCACCAGAAACGTTGGGAAAAAATGGTATTTCCAACACATTTGATACAATTAACATCACTGATAGACCAACAGGCAGCAGTAAGAACAAATGGTGAAACAACAACTTGGTTTGACATAAAACAAGGGGTCTGTCAGGAGTGCATATCATATATGCCTTACTTATTTAACTTATATACTGAAAATATAATGAGGAATGTTAGAGAAGATGTAGACAAAGAATATTATGATGCCATAACAATTGGAGGTTATGAAATATCAGAGATTAGATATGCAGATGACACAGTATTACTGTCCACAACACAAAAAGGAATGGAAAAACTAATTATGTCAGTCCATAAGAACAGCGAAGAGCAAAACCTCTATCTTAATGCGAAGAAAACAAAATTGATAACAGCTGACAAAACAAATACGGCAGCTGAAATATGTATCAATCAGGAAAAATTCGAAGACTTGCAGAGTTTTGAATATCTTGGATCACTGCTAACTAATAATTGAGACACAATGAGATAAATTAAAAGGAGCACATCTATCGCTCCTCAGAAAGTAAAACAACTAAAGAATCTGTGGAGAGGAACTACAAAACTACAGAACTACAAAAATAAGATTTTTAAGAGCATGGATCTTTCTCATCGCAACATATGCCTGTGAGACCTGGACACTTAACAAAACAGCTGAGAAACACATAAACGCCTTTGAACGTAAATGCTACAGAAGAGTTCTTCAAATATCATGGCACAAAAAAGAACAAATATATCCATACTACAAGAAATTAATACGGAAGAAGGCTGGCTAGTAAAGAAGATTAAACAAAGAAAACTTAAATATTTTGAAAACATTAAACGTCATGATAATCTAGAGAAGACTGTCTTGGAAGTGTACATAAAATGGAAAAAAGAAAGAGAGGAAGACCAAGGCGAAGACAGCTACAAGACATCGTTGATGATCTGCAAATGGATGCATCAGCAGCAGGCCATCTTGCTTACAACCTAGAGGCCTACAGGAGTGCTATTAGGGAGGCAAAGTTCCGCAAGGGACATGCAAATGAATGAATGAATATCATAAATGTCATCATTGTTTTTTTAAAGCAACATCATAAATGTCAACTTATGTCAAGAACAATAATATTAGAAATTGTAAACTTAGATCAAGAAGAATAATAAAAATAATGTCACCATTAATGTCTATCTAATTCATTAACATAAAAGTTAATTTACATCAATAACAAATGCCAACATTATCACTACTCCTCCTAACAGCATTTTCATGAACATCATGAAAATACTATTACACATCATCAGTATCAGTATCATCATAATTTTAAAACAAAACTGCTATGATCAAACACAGCACCTGATCTCCCTAACTTCAGCAAAGACGTCATATTCTGAGACATCAGAGTGTGCATGAATGCCCGGATCAATACCTTGTTGTCTTATTAGAGCCTCTAAAGTTGCGATCTGCTCCTGTGAAAACACCCATTGGTCAGTAACTTTATTTTCGACACTGCCATGTTACAAGTTGTAACTTTGTTCATTTAATTTGTATTCTGACAACAACTGTAAAGTGATACAAATGTCAGAGAAATAGTATTACTCCACTCAAGACAGGCACACAGTGCATGTACCTACAACAAGCACATAGGACAAGCAAGCACCCAGTACATGCACCTACAACAAGGACATACAACAAGCAAGCACCCAGTACATACACCTACAACAAGCACATAGGACTAGCAAGCATACAGTGCATGCACCTACAACAAGCACATAGGACAAGCAAGCACACAGTACATGCACCTACAACAAGCACAAAGGACAAGCAAGCACACAGTACATACACCTACAACAAGCACATAAGACAAGCAAGCACACAGTACATACACCTACGACAAGCACATAGGACAAGCAAGCACACAGTACATACACCTACAACAAGCACATAGGACAAGCAAGCACACAGTGCATGTACCTACAACAAGCACATAGGACAACCAAGCACACAGTACATGCACCTACAACAAGCACATAGGACAACCAAGCACACAGTACATACACCTACAACAAGCACATAGGACAAGCAAGCACCCAGTACATGCACCTACAACAAGCACATACATCAAGCAAGCACCCAGGACAAACACCGAGGACAAGCACCTAGGGCACCCACATACGAGGGGTGATTGATAAGTTCTCGGCATAATGTACAACGGATTATTTGCGGAGAACTTTTTTCGATTATTTCTCAACATAGTCCCATTGTAAGGCTATGCACTTAGTCCAGCGATCCTGGAGCATACAGATCCCTTCTTTGTAAATGTCAGCATCGTGTGCCAGTAGAAAGTGGTCTAGAGCATGAATGACGTCATCATCTGAAGCAAATTTGCGACCACTGAACTCCTTTTTGAGTCTGGTAAACAGGTAATAGTCCGAAGGGGACAAATCTGGGGAATAAGGAGGATGTTAAAAAAGCTGAAAGCAGCATTCATGAATGGCAGCCATTGTCACCGCCGACTTGTGAACTGGAGCACAAAAAAGAACAATAATAGAGACATGCAGAGAGTTTAATGTGCATCTAGATTTATCTTTTATAAACTACTCAAAGGCATTTGATTGTGTACAACACCAGAATCATCTTGATTAAAGATGACTCCTCTCGTCAATTTCACTCGACGCTTTTCCTTCAATTTGACCCGCATTTGGTTCACAAGATTAGCGTAATCGGCCCCGGTGACCGTTCTGCCCTTTTGAAGATAGTCTACCTATAGCACACCTTCTGACTCCCAAAAGATGGAAGCCATCACTTTGCCTGCAGACAGAACCACGCTTGCTTTCTTTGGAGGTGGAGATCCTTGATGTTTCTACTGCTTTGACTGTTTTTTGGTTTCTGGTTGAAAATGATGAAACCAAGTCTCATTCATTCATTCATTTGCATGTCCCTTACGGAACTTTGCCTCCCTATCACCACTCTTGTAGGCCTCTCGGTTGTGAGCAAGATGGCCTGCTGCTGCTGATGTATCCATTTGCAGATCATCAACGATGTCTTGCAGCCATCTTCACCTTGGTCTTCCTCTCTTAAATCTCATCCATTGTCCCAAATTGCTGAAGAAACTTTTCAGGATCTGTAGAAAAATGGCCAAGATTGTCTCTTGACGTGTTGAGACGCTGTCGTCTGTGATCAGCTCCAATAAACTTCATGACCCATTGAGCAGAGACCCTTGTCATTTGAAGATCATTGTGAATAATAGCATGAACACGTTCCTATGAGATGCCCAACTCAATAGCAATGTACTGCTCTGTTAGTCGTCGATCCTCCATTATCATATCATGGATTCTGCCAGTGGGTTCATCGGTGGTTACCGTTCTTGGTCTTCTTGGATAGGGATCATCTTCCAGACTCTCCCTTCCATATTTGAATGGAGCTGTCCATTTCTTCACTGTGCTGTAAGAAGGGGCACTCTCCCCTAGAGTCTCTACCATATCCTCATGGATCTCCTTCAAAGATAAGCCCTTGATGCAGATGTAGCGAATGACTGCTCGGTGAGAAATGTTATCCATTTTCTCAGTTTATGCCACCCCTTACCACTTCAGTAGCCTGTAAAAAAAAATTGGTTTAGTTAATTTCTTGAAACTTTCTGCTTGATTTTACGTTAACCTGATCTACAAATGCATCTAATATCACCTTGGTTTCAAGTATTTGTACCTTATGCCGAGAACATATCAATCACCCCTCGTATAATAAACACCCAGGACATGAACCTACAACAAGCACAAAGGATAAGCAAGCACCCAGTACACACACCTAAGACACGCACCCAGACTAAGCAGAAAAGACAAGCACCTATGCAAACACATATAATAAAAACTCAGAACAAGTATCTAGAATAAGCACCTAGAACAAGTATCTAGAATAAGCGCCTAGAACAAGTATCTAGAATAAGCACCTAGAACAAGTATCTAGAATAAGCACCTTGAACAAGTATCTAGAATAAGCGCCTAGAACAAGTATCTAGAATAAGCACTTAGGACAAGTATCTAGAATAAGCACCTAGGACAAGTATCTAGAATAAGCACCTAGGACAAGTATCTAGAATAAGCACCTAGAACAAGTATCTAGAATAAGCACCTAGGACAAGTATCTAGAATAAGCGCCTAGAACAAGTATCTAGAATAAGCGCCTAGGACGAGTATCTAGAATAAGCACCTAGGACAAGTATCTAGAATAAGCACCTAGGACAAGTATCTAGAATAAGCACCTAGGACAAGTATCTAGAATAAGCGCCTAGAACAAGTATCTAGAATAAGCACCTAGGACAAGTATCTAGAATAAGCGCCTAGAACAAGTATCTAGAATAAGCACCTAGGACAAGTATCTAGAATAAGCGCCTAGAACAAGTATCTAGAATAAGCACAGAGGAAAGTATCTAGAATAAGCACCTAGGACAAGTATCTAGAATAAGCGCCTAGAACAAGTATCTAGAATAAGCGCCTAGGACGAGTATCTAGAATAAGCACCTAGGACAAGTATCTAGAATAAGCACCTAGGACAAGTATCTAGAATAAGCACCTAGGACAAGTATCTAGAATAAGCGCCTAGAACAAGTATCTAGAATAAGCACCTAGGACAAGTATCTAGAATAAGCGCCTAGAACAAGTATCTAGAATAAGCACCTAGGACAAGTATCTAGAATAAGCGCCTAGAACAAGTATCTAGAATAAGCACAGAGGAAACCATCTGGAATAAGCACCTAGGAAAAGTATCTAGAATAAGCACCTAGGACAAGTCTCTAGAATAAGAACCTAGGACAAGTATCTAGAATAAGCACCTAGGACAAGTATCTAGAATAAGCACCGAGGAAACCATCTGGAATAAGCACCTAGGAAAAGTATCTAGAATAAGCACCTAGGACAAGTCTCTAGAATAAGAACCTAGGACAAGTATCTAGAATAAGGACCTAGGACAAGTATCTAGAATAAGAACCTAGGACAAGTATCTAGAATAAGCACCTAGGACAAGTATCTAGAATAAGCACCTAGGACAAGCATCTAGAATAAACACACAGGACAATCATTTAGATTAAGAACCTAGGACAAGTATTTAGAATTAATACACAGAACAATCATCTAGAATAAGAACCGAGGACAAGCATCTAGAATAAACACCTTGACAAGCATCTAGAATAAACACACAGGACAATCATTTAGATTAAGAACCTAGGACAAGTATTTAGAATTAATACACAGAACAATCATCTAGAATAAGAACCGAGGACAAGCATCTAGAATAAACACCTTGACAAGCATTTAGAATAAACACACAGGACAATCATTTAGATTAAGAACTTAGGACAAGTATTTAGAATTAATACACAGAACAATCATCTAGAATAAGAACCGAGGACAAGCATCTAGAACAAACACCTAGGTCAAGCATCTAGAATAAACAACCGGGGCTAACATCTACAATAAATAACTAGAACAAGCACCTTGAATAAACACCTAGGACAAGTGTCTAGAATAAAAAAACTAGGAGAAGCATCTAGAATAAAAACTTAGGACAAGCATCTAGAATAAACACATAGGACAAGTGTCAATAACAAACAACCAGGACAAGCGTCCAGAATAAGCAACCAGAACAAGCATTTAGAATAAGCAACCAGAACAAGCATTTAGAATAAACAACCAGAACAAGCATCTAGAATAAACAACCAGAACAAGCATCTAGAATAAATAACCAGAACAAGCATCTAGAATAAACAACCAGAACAAGCATCTAGAATAAAAAACCAGAACAACCATCTAGAATAAACACCCAGAAAAACTATCTAAAATAAACAACGAGAATAACTATCTAGAATAAACAACCAGAACAAGCATCTAGAATAAATAACCAGAACAAGCATCTAGAATAAATAACCAGAACAAGCATCTAGAATAAATAACCAGAACAAGCATCTAGAATAAACAACCAGAACAAGCATCTAGAATAAATAACCAGAACAAGCATCTAGAATAAATAACCAGAACAAGCATCTAGAATAAATAACCAGAACAAGCATCTAGAATAAACAACCAGAACAAGCATCTAGAATAAACACACAGGACAATCATCTAGATTAAGAACCTAGGACAAGTATCTAGAATAAACAACCAGAACAAGCATCTAGAATAAACACACAGGACAAACATCTAGATTAAGAACCTAGGACAAGTATCTAGAATAAACAACCAGAACAAGCATCTAGAATAAACACACAGGACAATCATCTAGATTAAGAACCTAGGACAAGTATTTAGAATTAATACACAGAACAATCATCTAGAATAAGCACTTAGGACAAGCATCTAGAACAAACAACCGGGGCTAACATCTACAATAAATAACTAGAACAAGCACCTAGAATAAACACCTAGGTCAAGCACCTAGAATAAAAACCCAGGAGACAAGCAGCTGGAATAAACACCTAGGACAAGCACCTTGAATAAAAACCTAGGACAAGCACCTTGAATAAACACCTAGGACAAGCACCTTGAATAAACACCTAGGACAAGCACCTAGAATATAAACCTAGGAGACAAGCAGCTGGAATATACAACCTGGACATTCATCTAAAATAAGCATTTAGGACAAGCGTCTAGAATGAGCAACCAGAACAAGAACCTAGAATAAACATCTAGGACAAGTGTCTAGAATAAAAAAACTAGGAGAAGCATCTAGAATAAACACTTAGGACAAGCATCTAGAATAAACACTTAGGACAAGCATCTAGAATAAACACATAGGACAAGTGTCAATAACAAACAACCAGGACAAGTGTCCAGAATAAGCAACCAGAACAACCATCTAGAATAAACAACCAGAACAAGCATCTAAAATACACAACCAGAACAATCCTCTAGAATGAACATCAAGAACAACTATCTAGAATAAAAAACCAGAACAATCATCTAGAATAAAAAACCAGAACAACCATCTTGAATAAACACCCAGAACAACTATCTAAAATAAACAACGAGAACAACTATCTAGAATAAACAAACAGAACAAGCATCTATAATAAACAACCAGAACAAGCATCTAGAATAAACAACCAGAACAAGCATCTAGAATAAACAACCAGAACAAGCATCTAGAATAAACAACCAGAACAAGCATCTAGAATAAACAACCAGAACAAGCATCTAGAATAAATAACCAGAACATGCATCTAAAACAAGCACCTAGGACAAGCGTCTATAACAAACAACCAGGACAAGCATCTAGAATAAACAACCAGAACAAGCATCTAGAATAAACAACCAGAACAAGCACATAGAAAAAACAACCAGAACAAGCATCTAGAATAAATAACCAGAACAAGCATCTAGAATAAATAACCAGAACAAGAATCTAGAATAAATAACCAGAACAAGCATCTAGAATAAATAACCAGAACAAGCATCTAGAATAAACAACCAGAACAAGCACATAGAATAAACAACCAGAACAAGCATCTAGAATAAATAACCAGAACAAGCATCTAGAATAAACAACCAGAACAAGCACATAGAATAAACAACCAGAACAAGCATCTAGAATAAATAACCAGAACAAGCATCTAGAATAAATAACCAGAACAAGCATCTAGAATAAACAACCAGAACAAGCACATAGAATAAATAACCAGAACAAGCATCTAGAATAAACAACCAGAACAAGCATCTAGAATAAATAACCAGAACAAGCATCTAGAATAAACAACCAGAACAAGCATCTAGAATAAATAACCAGAACAAGCATCTAGAATAAATAACCAGAACAAGCACATAGAATAAATAACCAGAACAAGCATCTAGAATAAATAACCAGAACAAGCACATAGAATAAATAACCAGAACAAGCATCTAGAATAAATAACCAGAACAAGCATCTAGAATAAACAACCAGAACAACCACCTAGAATAAGGATCTAGGACAAGCATCCAGAATAAACAACCAGAACATGCACACAGGACAATCATATAGGACAAGCACCCAGGATATGTGCCCAAGACAAGGCTACAGTTGCTCTGACCTCCTCCACTGATGGAGATTGTCATGAGATTCCACAATCACAATAGACCCAGAGAGAAACCTGACTAACAAAAGTACTGACATTAGCAGAATCTCAAGTCAATGACCACTGGCTTTCCCAGCCTCTAAATTTGAAATGTGACAGTGTCTTTTCTGACAGACAAAGAAACAGCCTACAGGATCCACCAGCAGGATTTTTTAAACATGTGAATGAATTTGATCCTGTTAGCTATTCTAAAAAAACAGAAACATGATGTGAAGATAAGATTCACTTGCATTGATGACAGATAAGGAAAAGAAGTTAGAATTGCAAAAGTAGCATTGACCTTCAAGAATCTTGAGAACATATGGCATTCAAAAGTGATAAGCACAAAAACCAAGTTAAAACTATTCAATTCATATGTATGTAATATCCACCCTCATTTATGCATGCGAAAGCTGGAAATCAACTAAAGAAATAAACAACAAATTAGACTCTTTTGAAAACAAATGCCTAAGGAAAATACTCAGTATAAATTGGAATGAATTCAAGAACAATGCAGAGATAAGGCAGATGAGCAAACAGCAACCTGTCTCATGAGTGATCAGAAAAAGGAGATGGACATATGTTGGTCACATGATGAGAAGGAACGGTCAGAGAATCCCAAAACAAGGTATCAAGTGGAACACAACAGGCCAAAGAAAAAGAGGTCAATCAAGTGAAACTCTAAAGAGGACATTGTTAAGAGAGGCCATACTGATGAGGTTGAAAATCTTGCCGAAAACAGGAAAACTTGACAATTATCATGCGTGCCCTATGTGACATTTAACGGCACGGGAAGGATGTAAGATGTAAGACCCATTTAGGGCTTATTGTGGTTCTTATTTCATTGCTAGGTGGAATAAACACACTGGGTACCCGCATCAATATTTTAATGATGTTCTAGTGGTGTCTCACGCAACTGGTGTTTCCATAGTTACACGTTAATGATAGACTCAAAGGGTGGTGAAGTTCAGGATGGTGCCAAAAGATACATAGAAGGAACGCTTGAAAAGACGACATACTTGCATAACTTGATTTCAAACATTACAGATAACAGTTAAACATTAGAACATTTAACTTTTATGGCTCTTCTGTATGTGTCTGTATAAAGAACAAAACAATGGCTATCGACTATCAGTGTTACAATATCTAGTCGAACTTACTTTACTAAGACGTAGCCATGCACACTGCAGTGCTTCCTGTGGAGTTATTTGACGAACAGTCCTCATTGTCCTGGAAGTATATTTTTCAATTAAAAAAAAAGTTAACAAGCATCATCTGTCTTGTATTTGTATCAACTCCCTGTAACTGTGAGCTGTTGTTCTTTGCAGCCGATGATATAGAGGTGTTGAGGCACAGCGCCGTATCGGCTTGGTTATGGCAGCTATTTTTTTCAGTCCCGGAGTGCAGCTAAAAAGGAGGGGGTGCGCAATGCTTCTTTAGCAGACTCCACCACCATGGGGACTATGGCGATCCCTGCCTTGTTAGCCAGGCTAGGCCTTTTACTGTAGGTACCACGGAGAGGTGGGTCTTGGTCAGCTATGGTTTGCTAACCCTGGCGCTAGCGTATCACTTATGGGTCGCTGATTGCCTCATCGGACAGGCAACTTCACCTCCACTTCAGCATATGGAGATGCCCAGAATGCAATGAAGCCAGAGTCTGAATTTTTAACCTTGAACCTTGCTGTACTAGAGGAACTTTAACCATAGCTGGCCAAAACCCTTTCCTGATCTTCATAGCCTCCTCAGAAACAGGCTTAGTTTTGTATACTTAGTGTGGGTAAAGGGTTAGATCTGGACATATTTCCCTATGGTGGTGTGGTGTGCACTTAGTGTGGCTAAAAGGCTACCTCTGAATGTATTTCTCCATGGTGATGGTGTGTGCATTTATTTAGACTAAAGGCTACCTCTGGATGTATTTCCCATTGTAGTGGAGTGTATGTTTCTTTGGCTCTCTCCAATTCCAATAAACCAACCACTGATTCAAGATCATCACGACCCCCGCTGCTTTAAGTAGAACAACACTATTACAGGAGGATCCTACAGCAAGCAACAAATACAACACACTTTACTCAAACCAACCCAGGGTCAATATCCCTCTCATCTTCAGACTGTTTCCTCTTGTCAATCTTTGCCTGAATCTCAGACAAAAGCTTTAATGCCAGCTCCTTCTGAGACAAGTGTTGGTTATCCTGCAGAAAAAAATGTTCAGCTGTATAGACATAAGTTACCATAGTGATGGGAGATTTTAATGCCACAGTTGGTAAAGGAAGAACTTCAGACATTGTTGGTGATAACAGACTGGGGGAGAGGAATGGCAGAGGTTGTAAATTAATTGAATGGGCAAGGATACACAGCATGGTTGTAGGAAACACCTGGTTTAAACAACGTCCCCGAAGACTGGCAATGTGGTGCAGCCCAGACAAAAAGACTTCTAACCAGACAGACTATGTATTAATTAACAAATGATTCCGGAATGAATTACTGACAACAAAAACCATGCCAGGAGCTGACTGCAATAGTGACCATGACCGACTCTGTGGAAAAATTAGAATAAAGCTAAAGAAGGCATGCAGAAAAGTGAGAAACATCAAACTGAATACAGACCTCCTTAAAAACGACCAAGAAATGTGAGAACAATACAGAGTTATTATAACAAATAGATACAATGCAATAGCAAAGATAAATAGTATAGATGAACAATGGCCAATGTTAAGAGACTATCTATCAAACTGTTAAGGAGATAATACCACTGAAAAAAGAAGCCCCCAAGAATAAATGGATGACAGATGACATCTTGGGACTAATGGACAAGAGAAGGAGTAAAAATAACCAAGAAAAATATAGCAGAATAAATAAGGAAATAAGATGCAAATGCAGAGAAGCAAAGGAAGTGTGGAAAAATGAACAGTGCAGACAAATAGAGGACTCTCATAATAAAAAAACAGCAAAAACTTGCACAAACAAGTTAGTGAACTCACAGGCAGGAAAACAAAATATACCACAGGATGCCTGAAATCAAAAGAAGGTAAAATGTTAATGGGAAAAGAAGACATTGTGGACAGATGGACAGAGTACATCAATGAGCTATATGGAGAAGAAAGACCAGATGGACCACCGATAATTGAAGATGAAATCATAGATGCCATCAAACACGTGAAGAAAGGAAAAGTGATTGGGCCTGATAATATAACAATAGAAGAAATAGAGGCACTAGATGAGATAGGAATAAAAATAATAACCAAGTTACTGATTGACATTTACAACAATGGTTATATTCCCAGTGACCTGATTAAATCCACGTTTATAGCACTACTAAAGAAACCAGGTGCAAAGGAATGTGGTGACCACAGGACTATCAGACTCTCATATCCCATAACAAAACTACTTATGAGAATTATATTATGAGAAGAACAGGAAAAAAATAAAAATGGAAATAGCAGTTGAAAAGTTTGAATTTGTTGAAGGAAAGGGAACACATATGCCATTTGTGCTTTCGAACATTAACAGAAAGAGCTTTAGAAGTACAGAAAGATTTCTAATTATGCTTCATTGATTACACCAAGGCATTCAACAAGGTGAAACATGATGAAATTACTAAAATGCTTGAAGACATAAACATAGATGGCAAAGACCTGAGGATTGTAAAACATCTATGCTGGTAGCAGGAAGCAGCAGTTCGAGCTGAAAATAAAACTGTAAAATATCAACCTATAAAACAAGGAGTGCAACAGGGTTGTGTACTATCTCCAGACCTTTTTTCTCTGTACAGCGTGAATATTCTAAGAACAATCATTACAGAACCAGGTATAAAAGTCAGAGGATACAATATTAACAACTTTCAGTATTCTGACGACATAGTACTGATAGCTGAGAACCAACAAGACCTGCAAAATCTCTTGGATAAATTCGCCAAAGAAAGTGAACAGAAAGGCCTTACTTTGAACATCAAAAAGACAGAGACTATGGTTATATCTAAGAAACAGAATCTACCAACATGCAGTAAATTCAAATACCTTGGAGCAGTAATAACTTCAGATGGGAAATGCAGAACAGAAATTAAGAACAGAATAGGCCAAGCAGCAAAGACTGCATTTCAGAGAATGAGAAACATATTATGCAACACACTCTTATCAATGAATGTTAGAAATCAAGTCCTAAAATGCTATATTGAACCTATCTTGTTATATGGAAGTGAATCATGGACAATAGGCAGGTCTGCACAAAAATCATTGGAAGCAGCAGAAATGTGGTTTATTAGAAGAATGTTGCAAATCCCCTGGACAGCAGAAATGAAGAATGTATGAGACGAGCTGGAGAGACAAAAACACTTGTCAAAAAGATAAGAGAGAGACAATGTACTTTCATAGGACATGCAATGAGAAGAGGGGGCATTGAAAATATTATAACAGGAAAAATGTACAGGGAAGAAGAGCCAGGGGAAGACCAAGAGAAATAATACTGGACAATCTGACAAGATGGTGTAAGAGGAGATCACCAACTGAGCTGATGGCCTGCATGAAGGATCGTGTACTCTGGAGAAGCATAATAGTCAACGCCAGTCGGCACGGCACCTGATGATAATGATGATGATGATGATGACAGACATAACAAACTGAATAGACATACTATGACAGGTCAAATAAACAAGAGAAGCTGAACATTAACAGAAATGATATAGCACATAACATGTTGGAAGAATAATGAACTACAAAGGCTATAAGATTAACCTGAACACTCTGACTTCACTTTTTAACAACCTTTTTCACAAATTCAAGTTAACATCTACTAGTATGATATGTTCCTGAAGTAGTTATGTATGTTAATTAGATTTTGAAAAGATTATCTGACATGTATTGTACCTCATTCATCGTGTTTGAGCTATTTGTACTGTCTATCCTACACCAGTTATAAAAAGTCTCTCTCTCTCTCTCTGAACCTTAAGTGCCCAGGGCACATGGGGCTTCCGCAAGGGTTTTCCACAAATGCCTGTCCTTCGCCTTTTTTTCTGCTCTTGCCCCTCTGCTCTATTGCTCAACATCCTTTCTGTTGTTCTTCTCCATGTCTCTTTTGGTCTACCCTTACTTCTGCTCCCCTGTGGTGTCCATCTTAGTGCTATTTTTGGTAGTGAGTTGTCAGTCATTCGGAGCACATGTCCCAACCATCGCCAGCGTCTTTCCTCAATAATTGTTGTCAGTGGTTTCATCTGCATTTCTGCTAATAAGATGTTATTTCTTATAGTGTTTGGCCAAAATATTTTTCTAATTCTTCGTAAACATTTAGTCTGGTAAGAATTGTTTTCTATGGTTTTGGTGATTTTCCAGCATTCGCTTCCATAGAGTAGTACACTTAGAACATTACTCTTAAATATCCTGATTTTCATATTTATGCTTAGTTTTTTTGATTTCCATATATTCTGCAGCATTGCAAAAGCCTGGTTTGCTCTAGCAAGTCTGCTGTTGATGTCCTCTGTGCTGTCTCCATTTTCTACTACTCTGCTGCCAAGGTATACAAATTCGTTTACCTCATCCACTAACTTGTTATCTACTCTGAGTACATTTCTGTTGTTCACATTTTGCATCATTAACTTTGTCTTTCCTACGTTGATCTTTAGTCCTATGTTGTTTGCATTCTGAGTTAGCTTGTTTATTTTATCTTGCATATCTTTGTGACTGCTTGATAATAGACAAATGTCGTCCGCAAAGTCAAGGTCCTCCAGCACTGTGTCAAGGGTCCATTGTAATCCTCTGCGTTTGTCTGATGTTGCCTCCTTCATTAACCAGTCTACTGCCAAGATAAATAATGTTGGTGATAGTACACATCCCTGTTTCACTCCTGTTATAAAAACTACAGCATTTTATGTATACACTTCCAGTCTGTCAGTTATAAAAAAGAGAAGCTATTTTCTGAACGAATTTATAAGTTCTTCTGTGCACTTTGGTGATAATTTATACACGTTTTTTTTGTCTGTAGGAACAATTTCTTAATAACTTTCTTAGATTTCTTTTTTTATGACTTTCTTTATAGTGTAACGGTAAAAGTAAAGGTAATCCTGTCATGCCTTAGAGGCACATAGGGATATGGTGTTAGTGCCCATATTTTCCTTGACCTGTTAAGCACACTAGAGAGATATGGTCAGTATCATGCCTGGCCACCTTTCCTTCCCCAAAGCCAGAAGAAGTCGGGTACCAATCTCTACAGCTGGGGGACTGGGGGTGCCTCCAGCCGGATTTGAACCCCCAACTTTCGCCATGAGAGACCAGTGCACTAACCACTTCACTATTCAGATGTCCTCTTTATAGTGTGGTCAGATGAAATTGTTTATAATTGTTACTTCATGCTGATACCATAATTCTTTCTGTTATTGTTCTTATTTCATTGTTGAAGTGTATGTTTTTGTATATATCTGCTGTTATTATTTTGTTCTCTCAGTCAACTGGTAGTGTCAATGACAAGACAACGGTAAGATTTTCATGGCCAGCATAGTAATAAAGTTCATTTATACATCGGCCAGGCAAGGGCCTAAAGATTTTATTCTGCATATATGATAGCAGATTCATCTGTTACTTCTGAGCAATACTATCCTGATGTACTGGTCAAGAGAGGTTTTACTGCAGTAAGTATCATGTCCTGACCAGTTAAAGGAATATAGTGTCCAAACCAGTTGAAGGAATGCTGTGTCCCAACTGGCTGAAAATACAATGCCTCAGCCAATGAAGGAATATAGTGTCTAAAAGTTAAGGAAGACAGTAACATGACCAGCTGAAGGAACATACTCATATGCTAGAAGAGGTGAGGATGGGATGTGATAGAAAAGATGAGAATGAGATACAGTAGAAGAATAAGAAACAAAAGAAGAGGCCAGTATGAGATATGTCAGAAGAGGTGAGGATACAACAGAAGAAGTGATGATACAACAGAAGAGGTGATGATACAACAGAAGAGGTGATGATACAACAGAAGAGGTGAGGATACAACAGAAGAGGTGATGATACAACAGAAGAAGTGAGGATACAACAGAAGAGGTGATGATACAACAGAAGAAGTAATGATACAACAGAAGAGGTGATGATACAACAGAAGATGTGAGGATATAACAGAAGAGGTGAGGATACAACAGAAAAGATGAGAATGAGATATGAAAGAAGAAGTGAGACAATACATAAAAGGTGAAGAGATATGTCAGAAGAACTGAGAATAAGACACAACAGAAGAGGTGTGGACAAGAGGTGAGGATGAGGCACAATAAGAGAGGTGAAGATGAGACATAATAAGAGAGGTGAAGATGAGACACAATAGAAATGGTGAGGATGAGACATAATAAGAGAGGTGAACATGAGGCACAATAGAAGTGGTGAGGATGAGATATGTCTGAAAAGTTAAGGATGAGATATGTCAGAAGATGTGAGGATGAGACATAATAAGAGATGTGAAGATGAGACACAACAGAAGAGGTGAGGACAAGATGTGAGGATGAGACATAATAAGAGAGGTGAAGACAAATATGAGACACAATAGAAGTGGTGAGGATGAGATATGTCTGAAAAGTTAAGGATGAGATATGTCAGAAGATGTGAGGATGAGACATAATAAGAGATGTGAAGATGAGACACAACAGAAGTTATGAGGATATGACTGAAGATGTGAGGATGAGACAAGACTGAGAAGGCTGAAATGTGATAATTTTTTTTTAAAAAGTGAAGATAAGAATTCATTGTAGAGGCTGAGGATGAGATATGACAGAAGAAAGTGATGAGGATGACAATAATCAACAGAGGATTAGGATGAGATCTGACATAAAAGAGTATGAATGTGATGTGACATTACAGAGTTAAAACTAACCACAAGAAGTGCTAGATCAGCATCTGATTCCCTCTTATCCGTTGTTTCTGGGGAAATAAAATAACAACAATAACAGGTTATTCTATAGATGCTGGGAAATCAGCAACAATAACAGGTAATTCTATTGATGCTAGGAAATCAGCAACAATAACAGGTAATTCTGTTGATGCTGGGAAATCAGCAACAATAACAGGTTATTTTGTAGATGCTAGGAAACCAACAAAAATAACATGCAGGAGCTTGGAAATTGGCAACAATAACATGTAGAAGCTGTACAAGGTAAGGAATCAGCAACAATAACAGTTTATTCTGTATAAAATGAGAAATCAGCAACTATAACAATTTATACTGTGGCTGTTGGCAAATCAGCAACAATAACAGGTTATACTTTAGAAACCATGAAATCAGCAACAATAACAGGTTAAACTTTGGAAACCATGAAATCAGCAACAATAATGGATTATACTTTAGAAACCATGAAATCAGCAACAATAACAGTTTACACAGCACAAGCTGGAAAATCAGCAATAATAACAGGTTATACTTTAGAAACCATGAAATCAGAAAAATGACAGATTATGTCTGAGATACAAAGAGAGGCATTCACATTATTTATAATTGTTATTTAATGCTGAAAGACTGAAAATACATAGACAGAGATAAGCTGAAAGATACATAGGCTGACGTACAGACTGGTTGCAGGCTAGCATGAAGTTAGGAAGTAAGTAGGTAGATGGTTGGGTAGGTAGGAGGCAGGTAAATAGGTAAATTGGCAGGAAAGTAGCTATGCAGATAGATAGGTAGGTAAGTAGGTAGATGGTTAGGTAGGTAGGTATGTAGATGGTTGGGTAGGTAGGTAGGTAGATGGTTGGGTAGGTAGGTAGGTAGATGGTTAGGTAGGTAGGTAAGTAGATGGTTGGGTAGGTAGGTAGGAGGCAGGTAAATAGGTAAATTGAAAGGAAAGTAGCTATGCAGAAAGATAGGTAGGTAAGTAGATAGATGGTTAGGTAGGTAGGTAGGTAAATAAGCAGGTAGGTAAGTAAGCAGGTAGGTAGGTATGTAAGTAAGGTAGGTAGGTAGGTAGGTAGGTAGGTAGGTAGATAGGTAGGTAGGTAAGGTAGGTAGGTAAGGTAAGGTAAGGTAGGTAAGGTAAGGTAGGCAGGTAGATAGGTATGTAAGGTAGGTAGGTAAGTATGTAAGTAAGGTAGGTAGGCAGGTAGGTAGGTATGTAAGTAAGGTAGATAGGTATGTAAGTAAGGTAGGTAGGTAGGTAAGGTAAGGTAGGTAGGTAGGTAGGTAAGTAGGTAGGTAGGTAGGTAGGTAGGTAGGTAGGTAGGTAGGTAGGTAGGTAGGTAGGTAAGTAGGTACGGTAAGATAAGGTAGGTAGGTAGGTAGGTAGGAAGGTAGGTAGGTAGGTAAGCAGGTAGGTACCAACCACTCATTGTTGAAAATCTTGGAACAGCCCTTGAATATCCTCTGGATCTAGTCCATGACAGAAAAAAAATTTTAAAAAAAACAACACAAATGAGCAGTTTTAACAAATTATGAATGTGTTAATTAACACTGGTATAATGACATTAATGAAGTGATGTTCTATGACATTAATTTAACTGAATCACACAATATCTGCATTAAGAGTTCTGATAATGGTTACATTACAAAGATTTTTAGCAAATGAATAGTGATGAGCATGTTAAATGACAAAAAATTAACTACAATATTAAGCAGTAACAATTAAATTTCACGTGAAGAGGCAACAATTAACAGCCATATGAAAAATAAAATATCTTCTGGAAATATACCAAGAAACTCAAAACAGCAACACTGGATGCATCAGCAGCAGGACATCTTGCTCACAACCGAGAGGCCTACAGGAGTGCTTTTAGGGAGGCAAAGTTCCACAAGGGGCATGCAAATGAATGAGTGAATGAAAAATGACACAAGCAGGGGAGGGACAAATAAAGTAATGCTTAAAAATAATGACATCACCCTTTCATGTGCCGATCGTCTTTAAAATATGGGCCTAAGCCTGTATCTCCCAATATGCCTTAAGGGGATGGACATGGGGATTTTACCTTTCAAAATAGTGAGGCAGTAAAATGCTCTTATACAGTAATAAGCTGTTAAACAAAACACAGAATTATGCTGTTGGAATGATGTTACCAAGTGTCTGAGTGGCGAAGTGGTTAGTGCACTGGTCTCTCATGGCCAAAGTAGGGGGTTCAAATCTGGCACCACCGGCGCCCCGGTCACCCAGCTGTAGAAATGGGTACCCAACTTCTTCTGGAGTTGGGGAAGGAAAGGTGGCCAGGCATAATATTGACCATATCACCTTCTAATGTGCTGACAGGTCAAGGAAAATATGGGCACTAACACCATATCCCTATGTGCCTCTAAGGCATGACAGGGTTACCTAAAATGATGTTAACAAGCCAACAATGGTAAAGTTAAACTGGTTATAAGAGAACTAATTCCATTTCTTGTGACAGTGAAACAATAAATGGAATAAAATCAGACATAATTACACAGTTCACACACACACTCACACAGAACACAAGTATATAATGTTCTCAAAGACACGCCAATCAAATATGGTAGTGATAACAGTGACAAGACTTCTCAGACTTACAGCAGTAAGTTATATGTTCTTGCCACTGCCTTTCAGTCAATAACAGTTCTCAACAGTGATACAGAAAACAAGTGCTTGTTGTGATATCTTCATTCTCAAAATGATATTGGAGCATCTGTGATGATATCTTGCTTCTCAGAATGATATTGGAGTACTTGTGCTGATATCTTACTTCCAAAAATGTAAATTAGAGCACCTCTGATAATATCCCTACTTCCAATGAATGACATTGGAGGACTTGTGAAGATATCTATTTCTAGTAATGACATTTGAAGACTTGTGATAATATCTTACTTACAATAATGATATTGAAGGACATATGCTGTTATCTAACTCCAAGTAATGACACTGGGGGACTTGTGCTGATATCTAACTACAAGTAATGACACTGGAGAACTTGTGTTGATATCTAACTACAAGTAATGACACTGGAGGACTTGTGTTGATATCTAACTACAAGTAATGACACTGGAGGACTTGTATTGATATCTAACTACAAGTAATGACACTGGAGGACTTGTGTTGATATCTAACTACAAGTAATGACACTGGGGGACCTGTGTTAATATCTAACTACAAGTAATGACACTGGGGGACTTGTGTTAATATCTAACTACAAGTAATGACAATGGGGGACATGTGTTAATATCTAACTACAAGTAATGACACTGGGGGACTTGTGTTAATATCTAACTACAAGTAATGACACTGGGGGACATGTGTTAATATCTAACTACAAGTAATGGCACTGGGGGACTTGTGTTAATATCTAACTACAAGTAATGACACTGGGGGACATGTGTTAATATCTAACTACAAGTAATGACACTGGGGGACCTGTGTTAATATCTAACTACAAGTAATGACACTGGGGGACTTGTGTTAATATCTAACTACTAGTAATGACACTGGGGGACCTGTGTTAATATCTAACTACAAGTAATGACACTGGGGGACCTGTGTTGATATCTAACTACAAGTAATGACACTGGGGGACTTGTGTTGATATCTAACTACACTGGGGGACTTGTGCTAGTATCTTACTTCCAAGACAAGGCTGAAATTCTTGAAGCTCTGTCAGGAATGCACTGATGGTGATTCTAAACAGTTTACACATGAGACACATCACAGACATTCCACAGACAGGAGAAACATGAGAAAACAAAGTTTATGTCTCTTCATGTAAACTATGAACATATTCATATATATATGTACAAACCTATAACAAATATAAATACACTAATAACAGATGTAACATCACTTAAACTTGCATCATAGTCATCATTATCATCAGTGCCCATCACTCCCTCAGTAGTTTATGGATAATGCTATATGCACTCATATGATTGGTGATAATTATTATAATGATAACTGATGATTAAAGAGAAAAAATATATATATAACACCAATTAAATTCAACTGGCTGATGATTATTTTAATAATTAATGATAAAAATAGGCAACATCAATTAAGCTCACCTGGCAGGTGATGGTACAGTATAGACTCTGAAAATTAAGAATACAACAATAGATATTTCCTTATTTTCTGTCTGTCTTAAGTTTCTCTTTGTCTGCTCATATTCTTTACCATTCTGTCTAAGTTTCAATGTGTTTGTGGATATTCTTTCTTACTCTCTGTCTGTCTATTTTTTGTGTATAGTCTTTTTCACCCTTTGTCTAAGTTTTTATTCATTTGCGGATATTCTTTGTTACTCTTTGTCTGTCTAAGTTTCTATTTATTTGGGTATATTTTTTTCTTTCTCTCTAAGTTTCTATTTGTTTGCAGGTGTTTTTATACTATTGTTCTTATAGCACAATACAAGTGTATAATAAGCATGTACTATATGAATATTCTTAGAATACAACAGATGTGCACTATGCATATTCTTAAAACATAACAGATGTGCACTATACATATTCTTAGAACATAACAGATGTGCACTATGCATATTCTTAGAACATAAACATATATGCACTATGCATATTCTTAGAACATAACAGATGTGCACTATGCATATCTCTGTGAGTAATGAAAATTCCAATTAATCAAAATGGAAAAATACACATAGAAGGGACAGATATTGAAGAAGTCAATCAATGTGCATACCTTGGCAGCTACATAGACCAGGATGGTGACACCAGATAGGATGTTAGAATCAGAATTGTAAAAGCAGCATCAATCTTCAAGAATCTTGAGAACATATGGATTTCAAAAGTTATAAGCACAAAAACCAAGTTAAGAATATTCAATTCAAATGTAATATCCACCTTCATTTATGCATGCGAAAGCTGGAAAACAACTAAAGAAATAGACAAGAAATTAGACTCTTTCGAAAACAAATGCCTAAAGAAAATGCTCGGCATCAAGTGGAACGAATTCAAGAACAATGCAGAGATAAGACAGATGACTGAACAACAACCAGTCTCATGGGTGATCAGGAAAAGGAGATGGACATATGTTGGTCACTTGATGAGAAGAAATGATCAGAGAATCCCAAAACAAGCTATCAAATGGAACACAACAGGCCAAAGAAAAGAGGCAGACCGTGTGAAACTCTGAAGAGGACAATGTTAAGAGAGGCCAAATTAACAGTCGTAAAATCCCTACGTGAGGTTGAATGACTCGTTGAAGACAGGAAAAATTGGCGAACTACTTTGCGAGCCCTATGTGACGTTTAAAGGCACGGGAAGGATATAAGATAAGACTATGCATATTCTTAGAACATAACAGATGTGCAGAGTGTATACCAAATTTAAGAAGGGAAAACTCTGCACACAGATAAATATGTTTGCATACTGCTCATAACAGTTTTGTTCCTTGTGTAACAGAGCTGCACATTTTTATACTAAACACTAACAGTTCTGTTCTGTGGAGCACAAATTTCTGAATAAAAAAAAAAAATTCAAAGACAAGAACCAAAATACTGATATGATTTTCAGTTGTTGAAAATAGTTTCTCTGATGATGATGATGATTATTATTATTATTATTATTGTTAACAACCGACTTGTAATATTACAGAGCAAAACAAAGCTACTTTGCTGGTACATAAGCTGTCAGCTACAATAGTTCCTTCTTTTCTTCTTCCTCTTCCTCATCTTTCCCATCAATCAAGGCTCACTGCTGCAGATAGTTTGCCTCCATTCCTCCCTATTCCTAATTTTTCTCTCTCCATTTGGTGATACCAAGTTCCTACACGTCCTGTTCTATGTTGTCTCTCCATCATAGAAAAACCTGTTAAAAGTCATCATCTTTTTCTGAATAACAAACATTTTGCAACAGTAAGAATGTTATAAAAAATACACACCAGATTTCATCCCCACGTAACTATACTACCTGGATGTTGATGGTGTTATTCCTGGCATTTTTGATTCCATTATTCTTATACTATCTTTTCTCCTGAACAAGAAACGAAATTGACATTTATATTATTTCCTTCATTTATATTAGTTACTGAGATTTATTTTGTTCAATTTCATTATATTTCTATAAATTTATCTTTGTTGTTAATGCAAGTCAAGAAAATTAGCTACAGGAAATTGTTTTTGATGATGATGATATTGGCGATGACAATGGTAATAGTAGCATAGGAACAGATAAATGAGGACATAAAACAAGGACAGCTGTAAGAGTATTTGTTCAGAAAAAAAACGGAATTAAAAGTCTCTAAACGCTAGAGTAGTGCAAGAAATAAAAAGGATAATCCTAGTATAATTGCTTTTGTATTATTTATATTTGTAGTAGTAGAAGTATAGTAGTAGTAGTAGTAGTAGTAGTAGTAGTAGTAGTAGTAGTAGTAGTAGTATTTGTTGTTGTAGTAATAGTAGTAGTATTTGTTGTTGTAGTAGTAGTAGTAGTATTTGTTGTAGTAGTAGTAGTAGTAGTAGTAGTAGTAGTATTTGTTGTTGTAGTAGTAGTAGTAGTAGTAGTAGTAGTAGTAGTTGTTGTTGTTGTTGTTGTTGTAACAGTGGGAATACAAAGTTTAAGAGTAGTCGTAGCTTATGTAGTATTTACAACAGTAGTAACATCTACAGTGGTAACTGGATGAAGTAGTAGCAGAAGTGGTTGAAAAAAATATATGTATATATATATATATGTAACAATAGCAGTAGTAGTATAAATTGTAATATTAATGGCAGCAGTAACAGTAGTAATATTTTGTGAATGTAGTAGGAGGAATGGTATTAGTAGGATATGGCAGCAGCAGCAGAGGTAGTAGCAGTAATAGTAGCAGGAACAGCAGCAGCAGTAATAGTAGTAGTAGTAGTAGTAGTAGTAGTAGTAGTAGTAGTTGTAGTAGCAGCAGTAGTAGTAGTGACAACAGCAGCAGCTGATGTAGTAGCAGTAGTGCTAGCAGTAGTAATAGCTATAGTAGTAGCAGTAGTAATAGCTATATTAATAGAAGTAGTAATAGCTATAGTAGTAGCAGTAGTAATAGCTATATTAATAGCAGTAGTAATAGCTATAGTAGTAGCAGTAGTAATAGCTATATTAATAGCAGTAGTAATAGCTATATTAGTAGCAGTAGTAATAGCTATATTAGTAGCAGTAGTAATAGCTATATTAGTAGCAGTAGTAATAGCTATATTAGTAGCAGTAGTAATAGCTATATTAGTAGCAGTAGTAATAGCTATATTAGTAGCAGTAGTAATGACTATATTAGTAGCAGTAGTAATAGCTATAGTAGTAGCAGTAATAATAGCTATAGCAGTATTAGTAGTAATAGCTATAGCAGTAGAAGTAGTAATAGCTATAGTTGTAGCATTAGTAATAGTGCTCAGCACTCTTCCGCTTTCAGACCGCTCTTTAGAGTTGCTTTTTGTTTATGCGTTGCACCAAGGCCACCCTATAAGGCTTCCGAATTTTTTCGTTGAAAACTCGATGTAACTTTTCATTTAACCAGTCAGAATTCTTCTCAATCCAAAGTTAAACTAATGTTCATCTTCCTATCATGCCGGATTATGAACGACATGATGAAATGGACCGATTAGAGTGTAATTTTCAAGTTTTTTGTTAGATTTATTGGATGTTAAAATATCAATGCAAACAAAATTTCTGTGTTGACCTACATATTTTGTATGGGATTCTGACACAGCTAAAGATAAGTACAACTTAGATTATTGCTCAGCCTTAAAAAAATGTAGCACCCAAAAATCGTTCCATCTTTTCACACCAGTTGTTTTTTTTTTCTTCTTTTCTTTGTTTTTTATGACAGATAACTTCATTTATGGAATCTTCATTCATCTCCACTTATTTTAATGTGAGATACACACGTGTTGAAGAAGGAGTCTGTTTGTTACAATGATTTTTACAAAGGGATCCACTTGATATCAAGACACCCGCTTGGCTATGTATCGTCTGCGTCGGTACAAAAAAAAAAGGAAAGCCTGCGTTTTAGCTCTGGTATCGAAAGAGGTTTAAGAGATATTAAACTTATTACTGCGTCCAACTTTGGCTGATAACGTCAGCACAACAAAACCAAAACTTTCAGCTGAGGAAAACATTCTTATAATCTAAATGTATATCTGATCATGTATATCTGGTCGCGTTATATAAAATCTCTTAGACAGCTCCCAATCACTTACTGCACAGTGTCGTGAGTATCAATATGAACTAGTTATAACAGATGGACACAACCTAATGACATTGCTTACTTCCCTTTTCACCACCTGCACAGAAGAAAGACCAAATTATGTACCACATCGGTAGTTAAACGGTTTTCTTTTCTCTCATTTGCGAGACAGCTCTGAGATAAACCAAGCACGAGATCCAGGCTCAAGCAAATAAACAGATACAGTAACCCATGAGAACGCTATCAACAGTTTAGCCAACACCTTCCTAAAGCATCACACGACTGATCAAACCAGGCCAGCAGATAGCACGAATGTTCACATCCTATCGAAAAAAACATTCTCCCACAACTTGTTCTCCTCACTATAGAAAGAAGACAAATCATTTAGCAATATCTCGTCCCTTCTCCTAAAACATGTGACCTTTCCATGACGTTTACCTACACCAGTTTTCCAGACCTAGTAATAATTTAGTAGTAATTTAGAAGCGCTAATGATACACATGTTAACAGTATCATTTATTGTTCCTATAGCTGAATCCATAAGGAGTGCATACTGTTGCCTTACTTATTTAACTTGTATACTGAAAATATAATGAGGAATGTTAGAGATGTAGACAAAGAATATTAGGATACCATAACCATTGGAAGTTATGAAATACCACAGATTAGATATGCTGATGACACAGTATTACTGTCCACAACACAAAAGGGAATTGAAAAACTAATTATGTCAGTCCGTGAGAATAGTGAAGAGCAAAACCTCTATCTTAATGCGAAGAAAACTAAAGTGATGACAACTGACAAAACAAACAGGTCAACTGAAGTATGTATCAATGAGGAAAAATTGGAAGAAGTGAAGAGTTTTGAATATCCTGGATCATTACTAACTAATAATGGAGATACAATGAGGGAAATTAAAAGGAGGGCATCTATCGCCCTTCAAAAAATAAAACAACTAAAGAATCTGTGGAGAGGAACAGACAGAACTACAAAAATATAAGAGCATGAATCTTTCTCATCGCAACATACGCCTGTGAGACCTGGACACTTAACAAAACAGCTGAGAAACACATAAATGCCTTTGAATGTAAATGATACAGAAAGTCTTCAAATATCATGAGCACAAAAGAACAAATATATCCATACTACAAGAACTTAATATTGAAGAAGGCTGGCTAGTAAAGAGGATTAAAGAGAGAAAACGTAAATATTTTGGACACATTAAACATCATGGTAATCTAGAGAAGACCGCTTTGGAAGGGTACGTAATGGGAAAAAGAAAGAGAGGAAGACCAAGACGAAGATGGCTGCAAGACAACGTTGATAATCTGTGAATGGATGCATCAGCAGCAGGCCATCTTGCTTACAACCGAGAGGCCTACAGGAGAGCTGTTAGGGAGGCAAAGTTCCCCAAGAGACATGCAAATGACTGACTGGCTGGATAGTTTAACCGTGGTTCCGGTGTGGTGGCTGAAATGTTGATTTACAGGATATTAAATATAACCGTCTGGAGTGTAAGAATGATGAGCCAGTACATGCTTGCTGACTATCACATTTAGTAAAATGTGGTTCCGGTGTGGTGGCTGAAATGTTGATTTACAGGATATTAAATATAACCGTCTGGAGTGTAAGAATGATGAGCCAGTACATGCTTGCTGACTATCACATTTAGTAAAATGTGGTTCCGGTGTGGTGGCTGAAATGTTGATTTACAGGATATTAAATAAAACCGTCTGGAGTGTAAGAATGACAACCCAGTACATGCTTGCTGACTATCACATTTAGTAAAATGTGGTTCCGGTGTGGTGGCTGAAATGTTGATTTACAGGATATTAAATAAAACCGTCTGGAGTGTAAGAATGACAACCCAGTACATGCTTGCTGACTATCACATTTAGTAAAGCTGATCAATTATTTACTTACACGCTTCTGCTTTCTGATCTTACAGATGCTTTTGGTGGCTGTGGACAAGACATTTTAATGAACAATCAGGCAGAGGGCAAGAGAACAGTCAGGTGGAGGGTGAGAGAACAGTCGGGTGAGAGAACAGTCAGGTGGAGGGCGAGAGAACAATCAGGTGGAGGGTGAGAGAACAGTCAGGTGGAAGGCAAGAGAACAGTCAGGTGGAGGGTGAGAGAACAATCAGATGGAGGGTGAGAGAACAGTCAGGTGGAGGGTGAGAGAACAGTCAGGTGGAGGGTGAGAGAACAGTCAGGTGGAGGGTGAGAGAACAGTTAGATGGAGGGTGAGAGAACAGTCAGGCGAGATGTGAGAGAATAGTCAGGTGGAATGCAAGAGAACAGTCAGATGGAGGGTGAGAGAACAGTCAGATGGAGGGTGAGAGAACAGTCAGGCGAAGGGTGAGAGAACAGTCAGACGGAGGGTGAGAGAACAGTCAGGCGAAGGGTGAGAGAACAGTCAGGTGGAGGATGAGAGAACAGTCAGGTGGAGGGTGAGAGAACAGTCAGGTAGAGTGTGAGAGAACAGTCAGGTAGAGGGTGAGAGAACAGTCGGGTAGAGGGTGAAAGAACAATCAGGTAGAGGGTGAAAGAACAGTCAGGTAGATGGTGAAATAATAGTCAGGCAGAGGGTGAAAGAACAGTCAGGTAGAGGGTGAAAGAACAGTCGGGTAGAGGGTGAGAGAAGAGTCACGTAGAGGGCAACTGAACAATCAGTCATAGTGCGAAAAAACAGTCAGGTGGAGCGTGAGCGAACAGTCAAGCAGAAATGAGAGAACAGTCAGGTGAGTGTGAGAGAACAGTCAGGTGGAGTGTGAGAGAACAGTCAAGCATAAGGTGAGAGAACAGTCAGGTGGAGAGTGAGAGTACAGTCAATCGGAGGGTGAGAGAACAGTCAGGCGGAAGGTGAGAGAACAGTCAGGTGGAGTGTGAGAGAACAGTCAGATGGAGGGTGAGAGTACAGTCAGATGGAGGGTGAAAGTACAGTCAGACGGAGGGTGAGAGTACAGTCAGACGGAGGGTGAAAGTACAGTCAGACGGAGGGTGAGAGTACAGTCAGACGGAGGGTGAGAGAACAGTCAGACGGAGGGTGAGAGAACAGTTAGATGGAGGGTGAGAGAACAGTCAGACGGAGGGTGAGAGTACAGTAAGGCGGAGGGTGAGAGTACAGTAAGGCAGGAGAACAAATGATAATAAGTATAGACACATGAAAACAAGATCACACACAATCAAGCAGACAGATTGTCAGTGACAAGAGTGAACCAAACATACTGGGATGGACAGAGGCAGACGCAGGCAGACTGACTGACTGATTGATTGTCTAAAAACTAAAAGAAAGATAAATTGTCACTCACTTTTATCATTTAAATCATATATAAAATGTTAGAGCTGCCTTGTTACAACAAGAAGTTCATGGACCATCTTCTGCTTTGATTAGATGATGTTGCCTGACAGTTCTGGCAAATGATCCTTTCTGTATATTCCAAGCTCCCACTGACTTCAGTTGGCACACTTTCTTTACCCCCCCCCCCCCCCCCCCGCTCTCTCTCTCTCTGAACCCTAAGTGCCAGGGCATATAGGGCTTCTGCAAGGGTTTTCCAAAAACGCCCGTCCTTTGCCTTTTTTCCACCCTTGGCCAGGTGGCAAGAGTTCTAGACCTCTATTCAACAGCCTTTTCCTCCGTTGTCTTTATGCTCAGTTCATGATTTCTTCATCGTAACTGATTAAACTGATCGAATATAAGAAAAACGCGTAGCAAACACAAAAACTCAGTTAAAATGCCAGATGTTTATATATAAGAAATAACAATGATACTATTTTTAGCTACAAATCATCTGCCATAAATGAAAATCTGTGGGAGACGGTGAATTAGGTGTTCTTTTCTTTTTTTTTTTTAAATTAAACATTAAATCACAAGTTTATATTGACTAATTTATATAAATACAAATTAACAGCCAAGATTCCACGCTTTCCATTGAATTACGCATGAAGAACTGTCGTTTTCAAAATAATAAGGTGATTAAACCTGTCTTTGCACAAAATCCACAGTGCCTTAACTCTGTTTCTGACTCGAGTGCCTTGGGTCGCTAATGCGATTCATGTTTTGTTTCATTAAAAAACCGGTGTAACGTTTAGATTGTAAACATTTAGTGCGCATGCCCCGTGACCCTTTTCAAAATGGCCGAAGCGTGGTTAGTAACGAGCGATGTCGACCACGAAAATTGAAGTTTGTAATCGAGAAATTTCAATTTTTGGTGATGTAGAAAGGAGTAAGGTCACGCCCTGTGACCAGAGCACTGTTCTTGAATGAATCCCAAGTAGATTAGACACATTAGACGACTGGAGAAGTAGTTAGAAGGTTATTTCAGGCATTGTTTTAGCGAGAATGTCAGATATTTTCACAAGACGAGATCGACATGTAGTTCTAAGCATCGCAGATGGTACTTAGTGTACACCTAGACCTAGCCCATGATGTTTAGGACACTATTGTTGTCTAAAAACATCACATTACTTCTTTCTTTCCTAAAAAAACTGCATTTATGAAATCTTCATACATTTAGTTATTTTGAAACATAATAAGTACATTTCTAACATGAAAATACTGTGTTTCATTCACTTTTAACTAATATCAAGACCCGCGCTTTTAATCTGGCACAAATGGAACGTCCTCGTTTTTACGGGAATTTTACCTTACCTTTACTATAACAGAATAACTATATATGGGAGATAACCCATGAGAAAATAAAAGCGGACATTCTGATTATCAATTATTACCTCCTCTCACGAACCCCCCCCCCCCCCCCCAGGTCACCGCTGGTGCGAATCACAAACTGGCGGATAACGAAGGTAACTTGCAGATAAGGTGACTTGCAGATAACACAAATTTAAGGAGATGGTTAGAGCAAATGGCAGGGAGTAAACGAGAGAGAGAGAGAGAGAGCAGACGATGAAGCAGCAGATGAGAGAGAACGAGCAGACGATAAAGAGCATACGAGAAGGGACGATTTAAAAAGACGCCTGAAGGACATGGAGGGAAAGAGACAAAACGAGAGCTGGCAAAAGGAGACTGAGGAAACTTGATCAGCCAGACAAGCAGACAAACATGACAAACATCCTGAAGTCGATGCTCAAACAGACCAGAGCGATGAACAGCAGGTCCCAGCAGTTAGTGGACAATGTTGGTCGCTAACGTTCATGATCTTTCCAGATCTAAGAATAGATATACCTGACCACGTGATTCATAGTTATGTGTCCATCACCAGTAGAATAACACTGCAGGTAATGACTTTCCCTTATGAGAAACTTCTGGATGTTTGTGAAACGATATGTGCTCACAGCAGTTCCTCTGACAATATTAACCAACAGCATCGTCGTTTATCTGATTTGGGCATCTTGTTGATTTATCACTCTTGATTCATCCAATCATCATCGAACAAGTTCATATGTTACTCTTGAAAAGTCGGATTTTTTTACCGGAATGTATAATGGCATGTGGAGTTCTGCACGGAGTTCTGTGTAAAGTTCTGTTTAACGCAAGAACCTGGGATATCTCTGACATCATGACTATTAATTTCGGAACTGTTGCTGCAGCACTACACTAACACTGTCGTAGGGTTTTGGTACACCCGGAAAAACACTGGTCACAGCTTTGCCACGGCCAACCAAAGCCTCCAACAATTACCAAGCCCTAGCTATAATCCCCGTCGCTTTTTTTAATTGCCCGATAAGCTGCAGCATAGCAACAATCGTCTTCCTCCATCATATACCGGATTGTTGACACCACCAACATTACGTATTGCTTGAAAATTCCATTTCTTTCGTTTATTGGAAAGTGACGGTGTATATGAATCTAGTTCACTACTGACTTATACGGTTCTTTGGCTGAGATAAAGTTTGAGCAAATAACTGCACGGGAAGACAATTTTAAACTTCCCGACGTGCAAGAATTTTCACATAATAAACCTAGTTTTGGAGATTGTTTTATTCTAGTATTTAGCAAACGATACGAGAGGGAAATAAATAGCGGTGATAGAGCGGACATTTTTAGCATTATTCTGTTAGACCTATTCAAGACAGATCCAGCCCCCCCCCCCCCCACACACACACATACATACGCACACACATACATACATTAAACATATATATATATATATATACACACACACACAGACAGATTGACTGATCTTTATTTTTGTCTTTACAGACAGTCAGAAAGCATGAGAGAGGCATGGAAAGAAAGGGACAGAGTGAGAGAGATGGAGAGGTAGAGTAACAGGGATGGGGAAGGAGCAGGAGACACAGAGGGGGAGAGAAAGAGACAGAGATAACGAGAGAAAGAAACAGAGAGTGTGAAAAAGAGAGGTAAAAAAGATAAAAGGTAAAATTCCAGTTTCCACGCAACTAAGGCATACTGAGAGAGAGAGAGAGAGAGAGAGAGACACACACACACACACAATGAGAGACTGAGAGCGACGGAGAAAGTAGGAGGAGGAAGAGAGAAAGAGACACAGAGAGCGATAGTGAGAGAGACAGAGAAGGAGGGGGAGAGAAGTATAAGATGGGAAAGGGAGGGAGAGAAAGAGGGAGCGAGAGAAGGAGAGGAAAAGGAAAAAGAGAGAGGGAGGCAGAAACACACACAGAGAGAGAGAGAGAGAGAGTGAGACTTACCGACTGTACGTCCGCTTGCTGGGTAGTAGCTCCTGCGTTCTCTAAAATATAAAAAAAAACAAAAGAAACAATTCTAAACAATCGTCAGCAAATTCTAACGAGTCATAGTACATTCTGGTCTGCTTGCTGTACCCGTGATCAGACATAGTGAAGCTATCACTTTATACCATGTTTGGGTTTTTTGTTGTTGTTGTTGTTGTAAATTTTACAGTGATTTGTAAAAACATATCCTGCGTACTAAACAAAACCCAGATATATGGAATTAAATTGAGCACCCATCTAAAACTGTGGAACAGTAATCAAAATGTGTTTGTAATTTGTGATGTATCGTATGTCTTCTCTTAGTTTACCAAAAGCTTACTTTCCGCTAACTGGTAAACTTTTTTGTTTGTTATGAGTTTTGTCAAACTCTGTATATACATGCGAGTTCCGAGCAGGTGGTGGTCAATAGTAAGACCTAAAGTTTCATGTTCACTAACATTTTCTACCTATGAAGTCCAGCAAACAGATGTAGTGTTGCTTTTTGTGAGATTAGCAACATATGTCTTGTTGTAAAGAGCATGGATTACTTTTTGTCTGTGTTTATCAGCGTGCATTGCTACTGCTCCATATTATTATATTAATTATTTAAATATACAGAGTTGATTTCCCAATGTTTGTGATCGGCGTAAGCTGTACAGGAGATATGAGGATCTCTTAAGATGAAGTGGTAGATCATTGATAAAACAGCAAAGAGAAAAAGTGAGAGTAAGAAAGAGAGTGAGAGAAAGAGAAAGAAAGAGGGAAAGAGAAAGAAAGAAAAAAGATATGGAGAGAGAACAGAAAGAGAAAGAAAGACTGAAAAAAAAACAATAGAGAGTGAGAGAAGAAAGAACGGGAGCGAGAAAGAGAAGAGAGAGAGAGAGGAAGAGAGACTGAGAAAAAAGTGACAGCGAGAAAGAGAGAAGAGTGAAAGAGAAAAAAGTGAGAGAGAGAGAGAGAGAGAGCGCGCGAAAGAAAAAAGAAAGAGAGGCAAAAAATACAGCGAGAAAGAGAGCGAGAGAAGAAAGATAAAGAAAAAAGAGAGAGAGAAGAGAAGGAGAGAGGGAGGGAGAGAAAGAGATATTGAGAAAAAAAGACAGCGAGAAAAGAAAGAGACAGAAAAAAGAGAGAGAGAGAAGAGAAGGAGAGAAAGAGAAAGAAAGAAAGGGTGAGAGAGAGAAGAAACAGACAGAAAAGAGAAAGAAAATATAGAGAAATATAAAGAGTGAGAACGAAAAAAGGAGAAAGAACACTAAAAAAGGAGAGAGAGAGAGAGGGAGAGAGAGAGAAAGGAAGAAAGAGAAAGACAGAGAGAGAAGGAGAAAGTGTGAGAGAGAAAGGAAGAAGAAGAAATCGAGAGAGACAGAAAGATAAAGAAAGAAAAAAGAGAAAGGAGAAATAAATAGAGGGAGAGAGAGAATGAGAGGAGGAGGAAAAGAAGGCAAACATGTGAGGTATGCTAACCTGATTCCTGATCAAAGCGATCCCACCTGTAATAATGAAATGTTTACTCAATTTAATGACTGGTCTGGCCAACAAAACGATAAGTACTCACGTATGTATTAAGTTACATCAGCAGAAGATAAGATACAGTGAAAACAACAGGCTGTTTGCTGTGTTATTTGGGGACAAAGACCCTGTCTAATTTGGCAATCAGCGACCCCTAGCTGACATTCCACCATCAGGGATGGCGAACTATAACTGATCAAGACCCTATCGGACCTCTCTTTTGGTACCCCCAGTAAGAGGCTTGGCCAGGCTAACAAGGCAGGGATCGCCATAGTCTTCATGGTGTTGGAGTCTGCTGAAGAAGTACTGCACGCCCCCTGCATTTTAGCTCCATTCAGAGACTAAAAAAAAAAGCCGTCTCAGCCCGCTTCCAATCCGACAATATACTGCGGCTCAACATTTTAAACAAATCGGCTGCAAAGAACTTCGCAGTTCCAGGGAGATTGAAGAAGAAGAAGAAAGAAGAAGAAGAAAGAAGAAGAAGAAGACTGTGTTCTTCTGCAGACAGCTAGTAAACTAGACCTATGTTTTGAGTAAAATTTCCCAGTGTCAAAGTTACCTAAAGAAAAATTAGGTACAAAAACAAAAAAAACAAAAAAATAGAAAAACTACTCTTATTTTACCGGTCCTTTCATGCACACCGATTTGACTTAATGCTACTTTTCTTCAGACACTCCCATACCGATTTGACTTAATGCTACTTTTCTTCAGACACTCCCATACCGATTTGACTTAATGCTACTTTTCTTCAGACACTCCATACCGATTTGACTTAATGCTACTTTTCTTCAGACACTCCCATACCGATTTGACTTAATGCTACTTTTCTTCAGACACTCCCATACCGATTTGACTTAATGCTACTTTTCTTCAGACACTCCCATACCGATTTGACTTAATGCTACTTTTCTTCAGACACTCCCATACCGATTTGACTTAATGCTACTTTTCTTCAGACACTCCCATGCCGATTTGACTTAATGCTACTTTTCTTCAGACACTCCCATACCGATTTGACTTAATGCTACTTTTCTTCAGACACTCCCATACCGATTTGACTTAATGCTACTTTTCTTCAGACACTCCCATACCGATTTGACTTAATGCTACTTTTCTTCAGACACTCCCATACCGATTTGACTTAATGCTACTTTTCTTCAGACACTCCCATACCGATTTGACTTACTCGTAGTTTTCTCCAAGACACTGGCATGCCCATTTGACCTAATGCTACGTTTTCTCGTAAATTTCTCGAATTTACGGTCAGTTTTGATGGTTATGACTATGAATGTGTGGTAACTGCTAGCAGTAGTGTTTACAAATATATGGTCACTGCTGGCGGCAATGTCTATGAATGGTCAGTGTTGGTGGTAATGTCTACTAATGTATGATCTGTGTTGGTGGTAATGTCTACTAATGTATTATCTGTGTTGGTGGTAATACCTACTAATGTATGATCTGTATTGGTGGTAATGTCTACTAATGTATGATCTGTGTTGGTGGTAATGTCTACTAATGTATGATCAGTGTTGGTAGTAATGGTCAATGTTTGTATGATGTTAGTGGGAATGCTATAAATGTGTGGTCATTGTAGATGTTATATCTATGAATAAATGAACATGACGGATGCGTGTCAGTACTTGCTCACTGCCAATAGTCCATCGATTCTAGAAGGAAAAGAAAACAAAATGTATGTTCACAAAAACTATTTTAAAAAGTCACTCAGCGAAATCTAGAAGATACTTAAGTCTTTCAGTGAAATCTAGAAGATACTTACACTAATTTTTTGGAACTTCAGAAAGAAAAATCATATTGCTTTTGAACTTTAGAGATAAAATTCTGGATATTCTGAACACTTGACTACACTTCTATCAGTCAGTCATAGAATACCATGGACAGCATGTCCCTTGCCTCCCTAACAGCTCTCCTGTAGGCCTTTCGGTCGTAAGCAAGATGCCCTGCTGCTGATTCATCTATGTGCAGATTATCAACAATGTCTTGCAGCCATCTTCGAGTTGGTCTTCCTCTTTTCTTTTTTCCCATTATGTAGCCTTCCAAGACGGTCTTCTCTAAATTATCATGACATTTAATATGTCAAAAATATTTAAGTATACACTTCTATACAATATACAAATAGTCAACACACGAAAGTTTCAGCCGCAAAGTTCTTGTTTCTGATATCAACGGGATGCCGCTTGATCTGTCATGGATTCTGAACCGGGAGCTGGGAATAAGGCTAACAACCTTTTCCTGAGACTCACCTAGAGGCGACTCTATATAGGGAAAAAAAAGGAATTGTTATGGAAACTCACAAAAAAAAACCCAATCAAGTGAAGGGTGGCGCATCAGAGTTTGAAAACAAATGCCTACGGAAAATACTCGGTATAAAGTGAAACGAATTCAAGAACCATGCAAACATAAGACAGATGAGTGAACAACAACCAGTTTCGTGGGTGATCAGAAAAAGGAGATGTACAAATATCGGTCACGTGATGAGAGAAACAGTCGGAGATTTTAAAAAAGGCTATCAAATGGAACATAACAGGCCAAAGAAAAAGAGGTCGACCAGGTGAATTTCTAAAGAGGACATTGTTAACAGAGGCCAAACTAGCAGGCATAACACTCTTTCATGAGGTCGAAAAGCTCACCGAAAACGAAAACTTTGGGAACTACCTTGTGAGCCCTATGTGATGTTTAACGGTACGGCAAGGATGTAAGATGTAAAGTAACATGATACATTTTAGAAATGCTGTCTATCAGTTGCCCTGAGGACTGACTTCGGCGATCATGCTTTCCCACAACTCCTTGTCCCGAGTGCTGGCGTTCTCTGCTCATGCCATCTTGTTTGTCCGTCCAACACTTTCTCCTTCTGTCTACCTCGATGTTTTTTGCTTTCTGTCTTTCCTGTTGTCACGGTGTATTCTAGCTTGACCTGCAGTTGAACATGCCCTATGAATTTGGATTGTCTTTTTCTGACTTTTCCAGAATTGATCGTTGCCTCGTGTTTGCAGCTTTTCTCTGAACTTCTTTCCTTCTGATTTCTTTGCTGTCCATGGTATTCTTAGCATTCTCTGACGTGATATAATTTGAAATCTCTTCCACGAAAATAAAGACTCTATGCTGAATATCAGAACCTGCAGGCACATAAACTCTCTGTGTAGGATTGTTTACCTGCACCTCTGTGTGTACTCACTTGTATTACTGGGATGATTTGATTAGTGCTAATAGCTGGCTCCAATCCATAACCTTCAACGTGAAAGGACATGTCACTATCGATTGGTCTTCTCTCTCTCTCCACTCTCTCTCTCTCTCTCTCTCTCTCTCTCTCTCTCTCTCTCAAGAGATAAACATTCTACAATTACTCGATACACGAGTACGCTATTTAACTCTTTCATTGCAAATCAACACTGCATATGTTGATCTTGACAGATTTTGCATGCCTACTTGAATCAGTGCTCAGACTTGATATTTAGCCAAAATCTAAATAGAATGAAAATAATCACATTTCTAAACCAACCGATATTTTAAAATTAAATTATTCCATTTTCTTTTTACCAAAATTTCTCATCAAAATTTATTCCGGAGCACTGAAATTATTTCAGGTAATAAAGGGTTAACAACAGTCTTTCGCACATAAAGAGCTCCAAGCTGCCTTAGTTTTACATACCTATATCGACTTGGTCCCTTTCCTTTGGACTCTTTGCTCTGGCTGTTAAAAAGACAAAAAAAAAAAAACCAAAACAAAAGCAAAGTAACAACCGATGAGTGAACAAACGTTTATAAGAAGATTTTACTGGTCAACACACGTATATCTTTAGTTGTCTATACATGTGCACCTATGAATGTTGATTCTGTTTATATGCTTGTACGTATCATATCATAATCATATATCATACGAGGTTCCTTTAAAAAGATATATATATATATATATTCAGGTTCAGGACGGTTTCGGTATCACAGAAAACGAGAATATCCCATAACCGCTCAGCCACCTGTGCCAGTGACATCTCCTGGAATGTGCAAGAACCGTCCCACGTCATGTCCATACACAATGACGAAAAAGTGATCTGTGCACGCTGAATCTCAGCAAATGTCCTCAGCAGGGAGATAAACACAGCCACTCAAGTATATTAGATATATCAGTATATCAGTTAGAGATACAAGTCACATATCGTTTCTCTTTCTCCATAATCACCCTTTATTTCTAGACACTTCTCACACAGGTTCATCAGCTTCTTTATCCCATCAGAGAAAAAGACAACTTCGTTGACCTCGTCATCACTCCAAGACTTTCGTCTTTTCAAAGCGTCCTTCGGGAGTCCGAAAACATGACAATCAGAGGAACCAAGGTCAGGACTGTATGGAGGATGCTGTAAGATCTAATATCTCAGTCTTCGAGTGGCGTCAACAGCTGCAGCGACCACGTGAGAACGCACGTTATCATGAAAACACATGTACAGAAAAAGTCCTCTGCGACGGTTCCGTATTGTTCAGTTCCTCAAACAACATTGTGCTGTAACGGGCACTATCCACAGTTTCACCTTTAGAAAATCATTTCATTCATTTGCATGTCCCTTGCGGAACTTTGCCTCCCTAACAGCACTCATGTAGGCCTCTCGGTTGTGAGCAAGATGGTCTGCTGCTGATGCATCCATCTGCAGATCATCAACGATGTCCTGCAGCATCTTCGTCTTCTTCATCCCATTATGTACCCTTCCAAGACAGTCTTCTCTAAATTATCACGACGTTTGACGTGTCCAAAATAATTACGTTTTCTCTTTTTAATCCTCTTTACTAGCCAGCCTTCTTCAGTATTAAGTTCTTGTAGTATTGATATATTTGTTCTTTTTTGTCCATAGTATTTGAAGAACTCTTTTGTAGCATTTACATTCAAAGGCATTTAGAAAATAGTGCTCCAAAATTGGTCCATTCATATCCGACAAAAATGAAGAGGAGCTTGTTGTCGGGTGGTTGAGACTTGGACTTTTTCTTGACTGGAGAAGACTGAATTTCACCAATTTTTAAACCCATTCCTGCACTTTTCTCTCGCCAATGCAAGCTTCCCCAAACTTTAGCAGCATTCTTACATGTGCTTCACGAGGCTTAGCACCATCTGACCACAAAACTCTGATGACTGCTCTATGCTCCAATACTGAGCAGCAGCTACGGGGGCAGGCATGGTGAAAATGATGCCCTTCAGATTAAACGTTCCACTTTACAGTGTCAGTATCTTCACCAACAATGTATCTTCCATCAACGGAAGTTTCATATGCTTGTGGTGTTTCTTTCATCAGATACTGTCAGTTTGTCGCTATTTTTTTAATGACTCACCTACGTAAGTATTTATGTATGTATGTATGTATGTATGTATGTATGTGTGTATGTATGTGTGTGTGTGTGTGTGTATGTATGTATGTATGTATGTGTGTGTGTGTGTGTGTATGTATGTATGTATGTATGTATGTATGTATGCATGCATGCATGCATGCATGCATGTATGTATGAATGTATGTATGTATGTATGTATGTAGATTTGAAATCAGAACAATAATCTACGTCTGCTCTATAACAATAAACACATAGCACTAGACTGTCTGTACTAGGACAAGATAACTAACACTAGACTATGTTTATACTATGATAAGAAAACACCATAATACTAGACTGTACTATGACAAGAAAACACCATGACACTAGACTATATTTGTACTATGACAAGAAAACACAATAACACTAGACTATATTTGTACTATGACAAGAAACACCATAACAGTAGACTGTACAATGACAATAAACACTATAACATTAGACTATGTACTATGACAAGAAAAAACCATAGCATTAGACTATATTTGTACTATGACAGCAAACACCATAACATTTGACTGTGTTTATATTATGACAAGAAAACACCATAGCACTAGACTATTTTTGTACTGTGACAAGAAAACACCATAACACTAGTCTTCTATATTATGATAAAACACACAATAACACTAAAATATTCTATACTATGACAAGAAAACACCATAATACTAGAGTATTTTATACTATGACAACACCATAGCAACAGACTATGTACTATGACAAGAAAACACCATAACACTAGATAATATAACCATAATTTCTAGGTTCAAATACAGGACACTCTTTCAAAAGGAGGCGAAGGTTGTGTGGGAGGCAAGTGAAACAAAAGAGATTACGATGTCTCACTTTGAATTTGAGACAGCGATGCACCGGGTCTAGCACGAGACAGTGATGCACCCTATCTAGCAGCGAGACGCACCCTATCTAGCAGCGAGACAGTGATGCACCCTATCTAGCAGCGAGACAGTGATGCACCCTATCTAGCAGCGAGACAGTGATGCACCTTATCCTACCAAACACTGCAATTCCCTTCATTTTAGAACATGCAACAATCAAAGATGAAAAAACAGGACGATATGGGACCGTGAACGTTGTAAAATAGGGGACATTTACACGTCCTGACTTAAGTAAAGCTGGGTAAAGCTGGGGCGACCATCCCCAACCCAGCGCGTCACAGGTGGCGGATGGTGAAAGTCCTCCAGATATGGAGGATCCCTGTGAATAAGGAGTTATCCAAATAAGCAGGCGCGGACCAACTGGCGGTAGACTCAGAGAGCGAGGTGGGGTAGTAGGTGGCTCTACTACTCCTATAAAGTGCCTCAGGTGCTCAGTGAAGGGAATACCAGGCGGGTCAGAGGCGCCTTAAAACCTCTCGCTCCCGCTGCCTTGTGGGTAGGACAGGGAGTCCAAAGGCTAGCGGAGAGTCCGTACACAAACCGACAGAAGGCAACGGGAAACCACTGTTGTAATTCCCAAGAATAATTATGCTTAAACAGAATAATCGATTCATCATGAACGACGTTAATGGATGTTCCTCTGGAACAGCCTCGTCCGGTAGGGCAGCTCACGAGCCACAAGTGAGGCCAGATCGTCATCAAGCTACTGGTGGCAAAACTAACAAGTTCAAAATAGCAACATGGAATGTTAGAACTTTATTCCAGGCTGGAAAATTAGAAAATGTAAAGATGGAAATGGAAAGGATGAAGATCAACATATTAGGAATGAGTGAAGTTAGATGGACAGGTGCGGGGAAGATAAACTCAGATAAATATACAATAATATATTCAGGAAGTGAGAGACATGAACGAGGAGTAGGAATTATATTTGATGAACAAACGGCAAGGACAATTGTAGGATATTTGAACATCTTGGACCGAGTCCTGCTAGCCCAACTGAAAGGACAACCAATAAACATAAATATTATACAAGTGTACGCTCCAACATCTGAAAGCTCTGAAGAAGATTTACAGCTATTTTATAATGACATAGAGACAGCACTAAAACACACACAGTCACATGAAGTTACCATAGTCATGGGAGATTTTAATGCCAAAGTTGGTAAAGGAAGAACTTCAGACATCGTTGGTGACTATGGACTGGGGGAGAGGAATGACACAGGTTATAAATTAATTGAATGGGCAAGAATACACAGCATGGTTGTAGGAAACACCTGGTTTAAACAACATCCTCGAAGACTGGCAACGTGGTGCAGTCCAGACAAAAAGACTTTTAACCAGATAGACTACATATTATATTAATCAACAAACGATTCCGCAATGCATTACTGACAACAAAAACCATGCCAGGAGCTGACTGCAATAGTGACCATGATCCACTCTGTGGAAAAGTTAGAATAAAACTAAAGAAAGCAGGCAGAAAAGTGAGAAACATCAAACTGAATACAGAACTTCTTAAAAATGACCAAGAACTGAGAGAACAATACAAAGTTATTATAACAAATAGATACAATGCAATAGCAAAGATAAATAGTATAGATGAACAATGGGAAATGTTAAGAGATTCTATCCACCAAACTGTTAAGGAGATAATACCACCAAAAAAAGAAGCCCCTAAAAATAAATGGATGACAGACGACATCTTAGGACTGATGGACAAGAGGAGGAGGAGTAAAAATAACGAGAAAAAATATAACAAGATAAATAAAGAAATAAGACGCAAATGCAGAGAAGCAAAAGAAGTGTGGTTAAATGAGCAGTGCAGACAGATAGAGGACTCTCATATTAAAGACAGCAAAAACATGCACAAACGAATTAATGAACTCACAGGCAGGAAAACAAAATATACCACAGGATGCCTGAAATCGAAAGAAGGTAAAATGTTAATGGGAAAAGAAGACATTGTGGACAGGTGGACAGAGTATATCGGTGAGCTATATGGAGAAGAAAGACCAGAATTAACACCAGATACTGAAAACTGTGAGGGACCACCAATACTTGAAGATGAAATCATAGATGCCATCAAACACATGAAGAAAGGAAAAGCGACTGGGCCTGATAATATAACAATAGAAGAAATAGAGGCACTAGAGGAGACAGGAATAAAAATAATAACCAAGTTACTGAATGACATTTACAATAGTGGTTATATTCCCAGTGACCTGATTAAATCCACGTTTATAGCACTACTAAAGAAACCAGGTGCAAAGGAATGTGACGACCACCGGACTATCAGCCTCTCATGTCACATAACGAGGCTACTTCTGAGAATAATTATGAGAAGAACAAGGAAAAAGATAAAAATGGAAATAGCAGATGAACAGTTTGGATTTGTTGAAGGAAAGGGAACACACAATGCCATTTATGCTTTACGAACACTAACAGAAAGAGCTTTAGAAGTACAGAAAGATCTCTACTTATGCTTCATTGATTACACCAAGGCATTTGACAAGGTGAAACATAATGAAATTATTAAAATGCTTGAAGACATCAATATAGACGGCAAAGACCTGAGGATTGTAAAACATCTATACTGGCAGCAAGAAGCAGCAGTTCGAGTTGAAAATAGAATTGGAAAATATCAACCTATAAAACAAGGGGTGCGACAAGGATGTGTACTATCTCCAGACCTTTTTTCTCTGTATAGCGAGAATATTCTAAGAGCAATCATTACAGAACCAGGCATAAAAATTGGAGGATACAATATTAACAACCTTCGGTATGCTGACGACACAGTACTGATAGCTGAGAACGAACAAGACCTGCAAAATCTCTTGGATAAAGTCGCCAAAGAAAGTGAACAGAAAGGCCTTACTTTGAACATAAAAAAGACAGAGACTATGGTTATATCTAAGAAACAGAATCCACCAGCATGCAGTATTAAATTAAACGGAACTGTTCTAAAGCAGGTGCAGAAATTCAAATACCTTGGAGCAGTAATAACTTCAGATGGGAAATGCAGATCAGAAATTAGGAACAGAATAGACCAAGCAAAGACTGCATTTCAGAGAATGAGAAACATATTGACCAACACATCCTTATCAATGAATGTTAGAAAACGAGTCCTAAAATGCTATATTAAACCTATCTTGTTATATGGAAGTGAATCATGGACAATAGGCAAGTCTGCACAAAAATCATTGGAAGCAGCAGAAATGTGGTTTATTAGAAGAATGTTGCGAATCCCCTGGACAGCAAAAATAACTAATGAAGAATGTATGAGAAGAGCTGGAGAGACAAAAAACCTTGTCAAAAAGATAAGAGAGAGACAGTGTACTTTCATAGGACATGCAATGAGAAGAGGGGGCATTGAAAATATTATAACAACAAGAAAAATAGAAGGAAGAAGGTCATGAGGAAGACCAAGAGAAATGATACTGGACAGTCTGACGGGATGGTGTGAGAGGAGATCACCAACTGAGCTGATGGCCTGCATGAAGGATTGTGTACTCTGGAGAAGCATAATAGCCAACGCCAGTCGGCACGGCACATGATGATGATGACTTAAGTAATACGATTTCCAGAACAAGTCATTAAAATAGGTGACTGTCCCGTATACGACCCGTTTGGCCACTTTACAACTAGACTGTACCTGTACCTTGACAAGAAAAGACACAGAGGAAAGAAAATATCGTGTGTCTCTTGTCCTGTCTTTGTTTGCGCATGTGCTGAGAAAGCAGTTAAAAATGGAGGATGTATGTTCCATCTTGGAGTTGGACTTAACGCTTCGACATGTTCTTCAATGTAGAGGTCGCTCCTGAATTGGTGTAAAGTCAACCTGAAGTGTTCATTTGTTTGGCTTTTGTCTAACAAAGAGATGAATTATCTTATGTTTCTAATGCCATACTTTAAACTTTAGAATTCAGAGAGTTCCACAAAGGGGTTCACTGGGAAGAGTGTTACTTGGATCCATTCCCAGAATTCACACAACTCATTACGAATCACTCCCCATCCGGCTCAGAGCCCGCGCTTCAAGATCTGCACGACGTGGGCTGTTCAGAGCCCATGCTTCAAGATCTGCACGATGTGGGCTGTTCAGAGCCCATGCTTCAAGATCTGCACGACGTGGGCTGTCCAGAGCCCATGCTCACAGTTCATGGAATGATTAACAAACAACAGAAGACGGTCAGGGGAGACTATTTTGTGTAACAATAAATGTCTACATTTCCCTTTTTCTTCTATAAAAAAGAACGATTAACTGACATGGGAATACCTTTTGTCTCTGGCCATAATTGTCTCTAGGTTTCTGAAAAAGAAAACAAATTTTATGTGAGTCTTTAGTAAGAGTTTCACATAACTTGTTGCAGTGATTCCCTTATTCTGCATTATGACTCTCTGAGAAGACTTAACTTTTTGCACATGAGGTGCTATACATAGATCTGGAACACATAAATCAGTAAATAGATCATTGTGTGTGTTACAGTTGTTCAGGCTTTACTACGACACAATTTTAAGCTAGAGACGATGTGAACGTTAGTTATTTGACCACGTGACTGAGTTATCGCTGAACTTGGTCACTTGGCAGGCCGAGAAAGTGATTAAACATGGAGGAGCTTGGAGTTGGACTTACGCTTGGGCCTGTTCTTCAATGTAGAGGTCGCTCCTTGAGTCGCGGTCAAAGTCACCGTGAAATATTCGTCTGTTTGGTTGTTGTTGTATGTTGAGTTGCCACTGTTTACAACATGAATCAGCACACACATACGTTCATCCACGATTAAATCACACCGGACAAGTATGAGGGGGCAAACGTGTACATACTAAATAAAAACCAAGGCCAAAAGATGACAGTAACATTTTTAAAATTTGAATTTTTTTACAAATCTAAAACATATTAGCGACTTTCAGAACAGCCTTTAGGTCGAAATTTCGTCCACATGTTTAATAACGACTTTTTGAAAAGTAAATGCAAAATTTCAACAAGCAGCACACTTTGCAGCCACTAGACGTAAAAGAAATGACAACTCCGGTAAAATAGGTTCTAGTAATGAAAACAGATGGAGGTGTATGGCTCAGTTTTACAACAACAAAAAAAAGATAGAAAGAGTGAAGAAAGCGGGCAGAACAAGAATGGCAGAAGGAAAGATGAGCACATATAAATGAAGGATATACAACAATCCAATATTTCGGTAAAAGCCGTTTTTCAAGGATCACATACAAAAACAACACAACAGACAGAAACACTAAAAATGGATACACCCATCTATAGAGAGCACTGTGTGTAATTCAGGCTGCACGGTCTGTCGCCAAACTAGCTCTATCAAAAAACGTGAGATACTAATTATGGAATTAATGTTGGAAATGCTTTGACATTTTATAATTATTTATGATTTTTCGCGTAAATTAAGTTTAGATTTCTGTTCATATTATATTTTTTGTTGTGAGCCCTCAGCAAGGCCCAGGAACTAAAGGGTGTCAGAAAAACCTATCTTTATCTCGCATTCTTGTATTTTCTCTGTTCTTCCAAAAGACCGGACATTTGTATATAAAATATTACTGACATAAATGACTGTTACTTATATTTTCACGATTGTATTCTTTTCATGCTTAACCGCGAGAGCAGCTTACGGTGGTGACGCACAAAAGTATAAAGGCTGAATGATGTCTCCAACCACAAAAGTTTAGAACCCCTAAATTAGCGGCATGGCCGGTTACTGTAGTGTATTGAAACATTACTAAACGTTGAATAAATTTATGCTTACAGACATTGCAAATATGTGTTTTTTTAAAATATCAGTGAGAAACTGTTTACAATCAAATATACAGTTTGTATAGTTTCACAGTGTCTTCGTACACCTGTGCCGCCACCTAAATTCAGAGAGTGTTTCCACTCGGAAAAAAGCAAAAACACTTGCAACAAAAAAAATTGTGGGAGATCAAGTTACACCACCGTAGAGTCCGCCACGAGCGGTGTAACTTGATCTCCCACTTTTACATCACTGCTGCTATGAAACGTTGGTTTCGAGAATGTTAATGTCATTTTACAATTCAAACAGCCTGCACGAAACTATAATATTCATTATTTCAACATTTTCAACTCATCTAAATCAAGTCATGGATTATGTTCTAAAAGGAAAGTCATAGATTATGTTTTGAAGGAAAGTCATATATTATGTTTTGAAGGAAATTCATAGATTATGTTCTGAAGGAAACTATAAATGTGCCCGTCACCTGAAGTCAAAGCTAGGTCACTCAAAGGTCTGACGTGCAAAGATAACTATTTTAAAGTGTTTGTTACATCAGTCTCCAAAGCTATACTCTGATGCTTCCAGTTTTACTTTATTTGTTTGTTTGTTTATTTATTTGTCTGTTTGCTTACTCCCATCTTCAAATTTGGATATATGTTATCACGGGATCAGATGACAATTTATAGTCATAAGAATTATGACAGTGGAGAAAATGTTAGAAGATGAGAAAGTCTTCATTGAAAGTATTAATGTAACAGACATGTTAGAACGTTAAAGTTTATATACTTTACATATCACATTTTCATCTCTTTTCTTGTGTCGTTTATGACAGACTGGAGCTAACTTATATGTTGTAAAAGAGTAACAAGATAACAAAGTAACAGAGTAACAGAGAGTAAACATGTTCGCTCTATTCTATAACTGACTCATCACTGCTGCTATGAGTGGCTCATCACTGTTGCTAGGACATCATTGTTGCTATGAGTGGCTTATCAATGCTGGTATGATTCAGTCATCATTGTTGCTATGAATGACTCATCACTGCTGCTATGAGTGGCTCATCACTGCTGCTATGACATCATTGTTGCTATGAATGGCTCATCACTGCTGCTATGAGTGGCTCGTCACTGCTGCTATGAGTAGCTCATAACTGCTGCTATGAGTGGCTCATCACTGCTGCTATGACATCATTGTTGCTATGAGTGGCTCGTCACTGCTGATATGACATCATTGTTGCTATGAGTGGCTCGTCACTGCTGCTAGGACATCATCGATGCTGTCACTGCCTGCCAACTCATTTTTTCTGAGGCTGTCAGAAAACAAGTTCTGTCACTATTTTTTGGCAGATAACACAAATCAACATGGCTGTCCTGGTGCTGGAGCTTATGAAGAATCCAGCTGCTGCCCTGGCTGGGAGAATATTCTTCCTCACTCTTATGCGCCGCCTGAAGAGTGCCCACAGCCACCATCAGTGTCACAACATCAATGTGCTAAGATATTCGTACCATCAACACAAAAACACAGCAAACTAGTACACATACTTACGCGGGCTTGGCCATGTTCACACCAAAAACTCTCTCCACCATCTGCTTCTTCTTTAGCTGCCAGACAAAACAACAGCGATCATCATGTGTAACTAAGTTGTTGAAAGATATTACTACCTCAGTTGTTAAAAGATATTACTACCTCAGTTGTTACAAGATATTACTACCTCAGTTGTTAAAAGATATTACTACCTCAGTTGTTAAAAGATATTACTACCTCAGTTGTTACAAGATATTACTACCTCAGTTGTTAAAAGATACTACTACCTCAGTTGTTAAAAGATATTACTACCTCAGTTGTTAAAAGATACTACTACCTCAGTTGTTACAAGATATTACTACCTCAGTTGTTAAAAGATATTACTACCTCAGTTGTTAAAAGATATTACTACCTCAGTTGTTAAAAGATATTACTACCTCAGTTGTTAAAAGATATTACTACCTCAGTTGTTAAAAGATATTACTACCTCAGTTGTTAAAAGATACTACTGCCTCAGTTGTTACAAGATATTACTAATTAAGTTGCTGAAAGATACTACTACCTCAGGTGTTGAAAGATATTACTACCTCGATTGTTGAAAGATATTACTACCTCGGTTGTTGAAAGATATTACTACCTCAGTTGTTGAAAGATATTACTACCTCGGTTGTTGAAAGATATTACTACCTCAGTTGTTGAAAGATATTACTACCTCAGTTGTTGAAAGGTACTACCACCTCAGTTGTTGAAAGATATTACTACCTCAGTTGTTACAAGATATTACTAATTAAGTTGCTGAAAGATACTACTACCTCAGGTGTTACAAGATATTACTAATTAAGTTGTTGAAAGATATTACTACCTCAGTTGTTACAAGATATTACTAATTAAGTTGCTGAAAGATACTACTACCTCAGGTGTTGAAAGATATTACTACCTCGATTGTTGAAAGATATTACTACCTCGATTGTTGAAAGATATTACTACCTCAGTTGTTGAAAGATATTACTACCTCAGTTGTTGAAAGGTACTACTACCTCAGTTGTTGAAAGATATTACAACGATAAACATTCAGTTTTCTTGTACATTTGTACTTTGTCAGATATTCTTCATCCCAATGAGCAGACAGCGAACTATACTATTACACGCCTAGTAATCAACATCTCATCATCATCATCATCAGTCCTCTTTACTAACAATGGAGCATAAAGAATCAACAAATGTTCCCCAGCCAGTTCTATCGCGAGCAAGTCGGGATCCCTCAAAACCATGTCTTCTAGCTTATGTAGTGTGCGTCTCCTTGCCCCCAATAGCGTGTCCCTCTTTCTTTTTTCTTTGTGGTGTCCAGGTCAAGGTCCTATAGTGGTGTCTTGGTTTTTTTAAAATTCGTAGCATGTGCCCTGTCCATTTTTATCTTCGTCTTTTGACCTATTTAGTAATGTTTTCAATGTCTATTCGTTTGGTTATTTCCTCATTTGTCACAGGTTCTTCCTAGTGCATTCTTTGAAATTTTCATAAGGCATCTTCCTTCTAATCTTCTCGATCTGCTTTCCGTTCTCCAATTGGTTCTCTCTGTTTCGGCTGCATTATAATAAACTGGACTTATATATTCTCATCTTAAGGGTGGTATGGAGACTGGGAGATTTACACATGTTTGTTAATGTGTTAAGGGACTGGGAGATTTACACATGTTTGTTAATGTGTTAAGGGACTGAGAGATTTACACATGTTTGTTAATGTGTTAAGGGACTGTGAGATTTACACATGTTTGTTAATGTGTTAATGGACTGGGAGATTTACACATGTTTGTTAATGTGTTAATGGACTGGGAGATTTACACATGTTTGTTAATGTGTAAATGGACTGGGAGATTTACACATGTTTGTTAATATGTTAATGGACTGTGAGATTTACACATGTTTGTTAATATGTTAATGGACTGTGAGATTTACACATGTTTGTTAATATGTTAATGGACTGTGAGATTTACACATGTTTGTTAATATGTTAATGGACTGGGAGATTTACACATGTTTGTTAATGTGTTAAGGGTCTAACACGCCTGGCCAGTTCCTGCAGATATTTCCTTCTCGACACTGAGGTCTGCTAAAATGAGGCTTCCAAAGTATTTGAAATGTTCTACTTTGATGGTAAAGCTCTTATCCCACAAACAGCAATAACCAAAGAACGAATGTGTGTGCAATATCAAACATTATAACTGATCCTCAGAAAATGAGGAAAGATTATTATTCTTCCAGCAATCATTACTTTAAATCAATAGATAAAATCCAGAATACATGCAGCGCATTCGTATAACATCAGTCATTCATTCATTTGCATTTCCCTTGCGGAACTTTGCCTCCCTAACAGCAATCCTGTAGGCCTCTCGGTTGTGAGCAAGATTGCCTGCTGCTGATGCATCCATTTGCAGATCATCAACGATGTCTTTCAACTATCTTCGCTTTGGTCTTCCTCTCTTTCTTTTTCCCATTATGTACCCTTCCAATACGGTCTTCTCTAGATTATCATGACGTTTAATGTGTCCAAAATATTTAAGTTTTCTCTCTTTAATCCTCTTTACTAGCCAGCCTTCTTAAATATTAAGTTCTTGTAGTATGGATATATTTGTTATTTTTTATGTCCATTGATATTTGAAGAACTCTTCCGTAGCATTTACATTCAAAGGCATTTATATGTTTCTCAGCTGTTTTGTTAAGTCTCCAGGTCTTACAGGCATATTGTGTGAGCTCTTTAAATTCAGCAATGCTCAGGAATAAAACGATGTCAGAAAACTTATCAGCAACCAAAGGATGCCAGAAAACTTATAAGGAACAAAAAGATGTCAGAAAACCTATCAGGAACCAAAAGATGTCATAAAACCTATCAGGAACCAAAAGATGTCATAAAACCTATCAGGAACCAAAAGATGTCATAAAATCTATCAGGAACCAAAAGATGTCATAAAACCTATCAGGAACCAAAAGATGTCAGAAAACCTATCAGGAACCAAAAGATGTCATAAAACCTATCAGGAACCAAAAGATGTCAGAAAACCTACCAGGAACCAAAAAATGTCAGAAAACCTATCATGAACCAAAGGATGTCAGAAAGGATATTTTCATCTCATATTCTTGTACTTCGTCTGCTGTCCCAAATGACCGTTAATATAAAATTTGACCAAAATAAAAAAAGACTCCCCCCCCCCAGTCTTTGCTAGCAACTAAATAAAAGCTTTAAGTATTGCTACGCTTGTTTGCATGTTTAACTCTTTTACTATCAAAGGCCATACAGATAAGTACAAATATTTTTAGTGAAAAATTGACTTTATGGTTTTCTCCTACTCAGTAAAAAAAACAATGTCCATTAAAGCGGAAAAAAACAAGTTAATATTATTCAATTCAAATGTAATATCCACCCTCATTTATGCATTTGAAAGTTGGAAATCAACTAAAGAAATAAATTAGACTCTTTTGAAAACAAATGCCTAAGGAAAATACTTGGTATAAAGTGGAACGAAGTCAGGAACAACGCAGAGATAAGACAGATGAGCAAACAACAACCTGTCTCATGGGTGATCAGAAAAAGAAGATGGACATATGTAGGCCATGTGATGAGAAGAAACAATCAGAGAATACCAAAACAAGCTATCGTGGAACACAACAGGCTGAAGAAAAAGAGGTCAACCGCGTGAAACTCTAAAGAGGACACTGTTAAGAGAAGCCAGTTTAGTGGGCATAACATCCCATGATGGAGTTGAAAGACACCCGGAGAACAGGAAAACTTGGTAAACAACTATGCGAGCCCCATGTGACGTTTAACACGGCGGGGAGGATGTAAGATGAAAGATGTAAGATTAAAGCGGAAATTCTGATTTAACAGTGACAGCTGGGTATGGGAGAGGGCGGGGTCACTTATTTAGAACTGACCCCACGGACTAGACAGGCTGCATTTTTAATTTTACATCGGGGCAGAAAAAAAAAAAGAAAATTCTGTCGGTTGGATCTCCACGAGGTGTATGAGGTTACTCTATGATCTCGTGACACCAAGCATTTGTCAGGGCTGGAAGCTGACAAGATCCAATGCCCAGACCAATAAGAGGGAGTCCAACAGAACAATAAGAGGGAGTCCAACAGAACATTAAGAGGGAATCCAATCAGACAATTACTCTGGGGCCTAGGTAGCTTTCCTTGTTTTAAAATAAAACGGGAGGTGGAGGGAGGGGAGCTAATGGATGAAAACAAAAAATGCTAATCAATGCTGTAAGTTCGGGGTCTGATAGAAAGTTGTGTACCATTTATGAAACTTCTCTCCGAGACCTTACCAAGGTGCAACATCTGATAACAGAGATTACCTGACTCGAGTACTAAACAAATGTAAAATGTTCACGTAAAATTAATCCTCTATGACTGATCCGAGAGTCTTCGATGAAGAAATGATTCTACAGCCGGCTAGAATTAAAAAATTACATCTAGCACGTATGAGAAAATGCAAAAACTAATTATGTCATTCCTTAAGAACAGCGAAGAAAACTAAATTGATGACAACTGACAAAACAAACAAGGCAGCTGTTATATGTATGAATGAGAAAAAAACTGGAAGACGTTGAGAGTTTTGAATATCTTGGATCATTACTAACTAATAATGGAGATACAAAGAGGGAAATTAAAAACAGGATATTTATCACTCTTCAAAGAGTAAAACAACTAAAGAATCTGTGGAGAGGAACAGACAGAACTACAAAAACAAGATTTTTAAGGGCATGGATCTTTCCCATCGCAATATATGCCTGTGAGACCTGGACACTTAACAAAACAGCTGAAAAGCACATAAATGCCTTTGAATGTAAATGCTACAGAAGAGTTCTTCAGATATCATGGACACAAAAAAGAACAAATATATCTATACTACAAGAACTTAATATTTAAGAAGGCTGGCCAGTAAAGAGAATTAAAGAGAGAAAACTTAAATATTTTGGACACGTTAAATGTCATGATAATCTAGAGAAGACCGTATTGGAAGGATACATAATGGGAAAAAGAAAAAGAAGAAGACCAAGGCGAAGATGGCAGCAAGACATTGTTGATGATCTGCAAATGGATACATCAGCAGCAAGCCATCTTGCTCACAACCGAGAGGCCTACAGGATTGCTGTTAGGGAGGCAAAGTTCCGCAAGGGACATGCAAATGAATGAATGAACGTATGAGAAGTCTGTCATTGGTCGAGTTGGAATTATTACATCTAGCAAATGTGAGAAACCTGTCATAAGTCGAGCAGGCCTATTACATTTAACAGCGCGAGAACTGTGCCATATGCTGAGTTGAAACTATTACATCTAGCAAGTGTGAGGAGTTTATCATAGGTCGAGCTGAAACTGTCACATCTAGAATAGTTGAGAAGCCTGTCATATGCTGAGCTAGAACCCTTACATCTCGTACGATTGAGAGGTCTCTCATAGGTCGAGTGGGAACCATTACATCTAGCACGATTGAGTAGTATGTCATAGGTCGAGTTTCAGCCATTACATCTAGCAAGATTGAGAAGTCTGTCATAGGTCGAGTTTGAGCCCTTACATCTGGCACGACTGAGAAGTCTTCTCAGGCCATCAATTACATAATAACGATGAGAAGAAACAAAGCACCATCAAATTAACATACCGTGTCTGCATTATTGGAGCCATTCAGCCCGCAGATCGCTGAAGTGTGCACATAGTCGTTGTAACACGCCAGGGAGTTGTTGTTCATGTGATGCAGGAACTTTCTGTGCTTCTTAGACGCCATCATAGACTTTAGGGTACACTGACACATCTCAGTGATCCTGGTGTGAGAACAGCTATAGTGATTATGCTAATACTATGTTGTGGTTTGTTTATACAATGTGCTTGTTTAATTTAGTATAGTGATTATGTTAATAATTTAGTATAGTGATTATGTTAATATTATGTTGTGGTGTGTTTACACAATGTGTTTGCTTAATTTAGTATATATTTTTTATTTGCTCTAGCAATTTTATTCATGTACGTCAAACTATCTTCAACGAAATTTCTATGTTTTTTTAAAGAAATAATAAACTATACATGATTCTCTAACCAACTCTCTATATTCCTTTTAGAAATAATAAACTGTATATGATTCTCTGACCAACTTTCTATATTCCCTTTAGAAATAATAAACTACGTATGATTCCCTAACCAACATTCTATGTTCCCCATAATGTAGGAAAGGGCGTATCAAGAGTAGGTCTAAGCATTGTTTAACAAACATTATCCCTGTGTTTGGACTGAGCGAATGTTGTATGAATGAGAGTGTCTGTTACAGGAATGATACATGGATATGTTGTAACTGATTCTAATGCCTACCTTATTTCCGACAAACTTTTAAAACTGTGCTGTCATGTCTGAAGGTGTTGTATCCTCTTATTGTGAACATACTGTCTGGCTTCAGGTGTGTCTCCTGTCTATATCCTTTTCCTTGAGTTTTCTGGTGAGTTCGATCTTTCATTTCTAACTCATCGGCGTAGGATGTTTAATTTCTTTTGTGTCTCTGTTGTCTTTGGTTAGTAGTTTTTTCCCCTAGTCTCTGTGTCCTGGCCGAAGCAAGGTAATCATCAGTCGCTTTAGGTGGACCATTCGAGGTTTCGGACTCCTGTCTTCAGACATCCTGCAAGGCAGCAGGGTTTGAGTTGTGCTTTGTCTGACCCCTGTCTTCAGACATCCTGCAAGGCAGCAGGGCTTGAGTTGTGCTTTGTCTGACTGCTGTCTTCAGACATCCTGCAAGGCAGCAGGGTTTGAGTTGTGCTTTGTCTGACCCCTGTCTTCAGACATCCTGCAAGGCAGCAGGGTTTGAGTTGTGCTTTGTCTGACCCCTGTCTTCAGACATCCTGCAAAGCAGCAGGGTTTGAGTTATGCTTTGTCTGACCCCTGTCTTCAGACATCCTGCAAGGCAGCAGGGTATGAGTTGTGCTTTGCTTGACCCCTGTCTTCAGACATCCTGCAAGGCAGCAGGGCTTGAGTTGTGCTTTGTCTGACTGCTGTCTTCAGACATCCTGCAAGGCAGCAGGGTTTGAGTTGTGCTTTGTCTGACCCCTGTCTTCAGACATCCTGCAAGGCAGCAGGGTTTGAGTTGTGCTTTGTCTGACCCCTGTCTTCAGACATCCTGCAAGGCAGCAGGGTTTGAGTTGTGCTTTGTCTGACCCCTGTCTTCAGACATCCTGCAAGGCAGCAAGGTATGAGTTGTGCTTTGTCTGACCCCTGTCTTCAGACATCCTGCAAGGCAGCAGGGTTTGAGTTGTGCTTTGTCTGACCCCTGTCTTCAGACATCCTGCAAAGCAGCAGGGTTTGAGTTATGCTTTGTCTGACTCCTGTCTTCAGACATCCTGCAAAGCAGCAGGGTTTGAATTATGCTTTGTCTGACCCCTGTCTTCAGACCTGTCTGGCTTTGGTGATCGTGTTAGGAGCTGCCGCTATTGCCAGCACAGCTCTTTGGGTAATGGGGACACACACGCTCTCTCACCACTGAAAGTCAACAACTCACAAGGGAATAAGTAAAGTTACTAAAGTTATAAACCTGGCCTACTAATTCAAATTTTGGGCCAAAATTTAAATTTACCACCCCCACCCCTTTCCAGCTCGATTGAGTGTCTCGTAATTAAAATTAGAAATAAGGCCCACAAGTGTTGCTTTAAAAACTCTCGTACTTCTTAAACATGATCTCATTGATTGTGCTTTAATCTTGTAAATTCATGAGCTGGATTAAAAAAAAATTTTAGCATCATCCAGGTTCTAATTAATGCTTTATTTTGTAATGAGAGGTTCACAGTGGTTCTCATGCTGGAAAGGGGAGTCCACGATTTAAAGAAAAAGCTTAACAGACTAGAGATCTATACAGTACGTATAACGCCAGAGCTCTCACTTGTCTGTGTCAGAGATCTCCTCCAGTTTTGCCGAAGATGGCGAGACCTTGACCTCCTCGTGAAGAACAAACACGTTCTTTCTCCTCAGGCGTCGGTCGCCACAGTGGCCTCGAGTCTGCCCTCGGTGAGCATGACTCCTCCTTCTGTCATCGCTTTCACAGTCCTGACAGACTAGATCTATGTTGTACAGATTTTGAATAGGAACGAACCTGGTCATAAATTTGGGAGAAAAAAAATATAATTTTACGTAGAAACTGAGCAAGGCATAACCTTCTGCTGTTACAAAATTAAATAATCGTAGAAAAGAGAACCCTGTGTTAAATGCCAGTCAATGAAACGATACAAGCTCGTGAAAACGCTAAATAAAATTAGCAACAGCCAGACAGTCATGTCAAACAGCGATAAAGAATGGAGAAAGTACTGCTCGCACGAAGATAAGCAATGTCTTGATTGAATATAACGCACGAAGATAAGCAATGTCTTGATTGAATATAACAACCTGTCTGCTTGCTGTATACATGCTGTGGGGATTGTGAGATCTGTTCTCCTTGCTTCTGGGTAGTAGAGTTCTCTGAAACAGAGAGTATTTATGAATAACTTTTTACATATCTCACTTCTAGTTTTTTACGGTGATGGTGGAAGCTTGTTACTCTTTGATGCTATGTGATTGATATTTGAAATTATGTGCCATTATTCTGTGGTATATAACAACACAAGAATAACTACTCTGAAGAAAAGACAGAAAATCTTACTTACATTCTTCCCGTGCCGTTAAATGTCACATAGGGTTCGCATTGTAGTTAGCTATGTTTTTTTCTCTGTTTTCGGGGAGTTTTTCAACCTCGCTATGGGATCACATGCAAAATACTTTAGCCTCTCTCATCATTGTTCTCCTTAGAGCTTCACGTGGTCGACCTCTTTCTCTTCGTCCTGTTGTGCCCACTTTACAGCTTGTTTAGGGATTCTTTGATAGTTTCTTTTCATCACGTAGCCAATATATATATATATATATATATATATATATATATATATATATATATATCCATCTCTTTTCTTTTTTTTATCACTGATGAGACAGGTTGTGCTCATCTTCTTACCTCTGTGCTAGTCTTGAATATATTCCTTAGACATTTGTTTTCAGATGCATCTAATTCCTTTTCTATTTTGTTTTAGTTGTTCTCTAGCTTTTCACGCATAAATAAGTGTGGATATTATATCTGAGTGTAATCTTCTTCTTCTTCTTCTTTACTCATAACATAATTCACAATCTAAAATGTGTCACCAACAACTTGACTCACAACATACTTCACAATCTAGGACGTGTCACCAACAACTTGACTCACAACATACTTCACAATCTAGGACGTGTCACCAACAACTTGACTCACAACATACTTCACAATCTAGGACGTGTCACCAACAACTTGACTCACAACATACTTCACAATCTACAACGTGTCACCTACAACTTGACTCACAACATACTTCACAATCTAGGACGTGTCACCTACAATTTGACTCACAACATATTTCACAATCTACGACGTGTCACCTACAACTTGACTTACAACGTACTTCACAGTCTAGGACGTGTCACCTACAACATGACTCACAACTCACCCACCTGGTCAGACTTTCTATAGGAGAAGGTACTGGGGAACCCTGCAAGTGAAAGTAAGCCATCACACAAAAACAGATTAACATGTTACTACACAGAAACACGTGTCCTACAGCATGACATCAAACTCTTTCCTCATTTAGTTAGCATTTTCCGTTTTCCTTTTTTTTTTTTTTTGTCAAGTTTAATTTTCCTTTATTTTCTTCTCTTTTGATAAGAGATTATACTTCCCTCGTAGGGCATTTTTTACTGCTAACACAAAAATTGTGGTCTGAAAATGCTCAATGAGTATAGTCTTGCAGGGACCATCTTGTGTGACTGTAATGAACAGACAAATTATATTTTCTGTGCGGAAAGGTTTGATTATATGAAGACACATATATGACTAAACAAGGTGTCCCAAAAAGTGTAGACGCATCACACGAGGTAGAACCTGGATGGCTCAGGCTGAGGATACAGTTATGTCAGTGTGTGATCTAGATGAGGTGCCTAAAGATGATGATTGGTTACAGGTATAGGACCGACCTCAGCTAACAAAGGAAAGGCCGTGAATGTAGAGACTGGGCACAGTGGGGTGTTGAACTTTGGGTTCAAGATCTCATCCAGCATCACTGTGGCCCGACATGATAATATATATAAATGGCTCAGTGGTTCAGAACAGCAGAAATGGTTGGGGTTTTGTTGCCTACCGAAATGGAAGAGTCGTGGCACAAGGTTCGGGAGACTTTGAAGTCAGCACATCAAGCGTGCCAATGGAAACTGTGGCTGTGTCGGCGGCACTGGAGTGGGTAGTTATGGCTTCGTTGTGACGGATTCACACTGCTTCGTAAAACTGGGAAAAAATAATTGCCTCGAAAAGAATGGGTTCATCTGTTAAGCCAGTCAGCTGTGACAAGCCTAACCTGGCTTTACTGTCCTAGGCATGCGGGAGTACTGATGTGGCAGACAGACTTGCTGGACAAGCTAAAATAAACGGCATACTCTCAATAGACAATGGGGGCATTGCTAGGGATGTACTAGACAGACTGCGGGAAAAAGAAGACCGAGAATGGACGAACAAAGTAGCTGTGAGGAGACTGCTGGAGCTAGGACAAATTAAAAGTGCTGGCAGGAAATCCGAACTGTGTGGCAGAAAAACGCATCGTAAACAACCAACATTTGACAAGAACTATTAGCAAACATACTCTTGGATGGATGCTGCGGCATAGGGCTGAACATGTACGGAGTTGTCCCGAATGCAGAGAATACAGAGTCTGAATTTTTAATTTTTAACTTTTAACGTTGTTAAACCTATCAACTGTGAGGAGTCTAACGTGGCTTTGTTGTCCAGGACATGCGAGAATACACGGCAATGAAGTGGTAGATAGACTTGCTGGGCAGACTAAAATAAATGGCAGGCTGAGAATGAACAAGGATGACATTGCTAAAGCCGTATTGGAAAGACTGCGAGAAAATGGCAATTCCTCCATACAAAACATCACATCCGACACCATCATAGGATAATCTTATAGGATAATAGGAAAATAAATTAGGAAAATTCGACTGACGAAAGTGTCAGCAATGTTTGTGCCAAATTACGTACATAAGAAGAGAATTTCTTGGAAGCTGTAATATTCAGTGACGAGGCAAACTTTTATGTTAATGGAGACGTGAATAAACAAACTGCGCATACTGGCCGTCTGAAACCTCCATGACTTCGCTAGTAGCAAGGAGCAAACACACTAATGATGAGGTATTATATGTGGGACCTCATGTCACTGGACCTTTCTTTTTTGTTTTTAAATTGCGAATGATAATATTTACCTGCAAATATTGGGTGACTAAATGGTACCAGAACTCTTCTTGATCGGAGAACTGTCAAAATGATTCATACAAGACTGACCTGGCCCGCATTTCACAGCAGCAATGCATCATACCAATGGCTCGATGACATATTCCCTCATCCATGGAGAGATCTAGTGAAGCGGACCCTTAACCATCTGGACCCTGAATTATGTGGATTTCTGAACGGGCATGCATCTGCTGTTAAAATTTGAAATGTTCCTCACTTTCGGCAGAGAATGACAGGTTGTTGTGCTAGTGTTGACTCCAATGTGGTGAGCAAAATCCTCACAAACATGATCAAGCGTGTAAGAAAATGTGTACAGAGCATAATAACTGAAAAATGATGACGCATGTGTAACTTAACTCCCATTGGTTCTAGACTTTTTGGGACACCCTGTGCAAAGATAGATGTAATGCTCAGACACACATAACATTACTTGAGGTATGTAAAAGCCCCATACAAGGCGGATCATAAAGTTCTTACCTGATTAAGAAAACAATTTAAAGCTATCCTAGATAGAAACATAAAAGCTGTAGTATTAAGTAGGCCGATTCTTATATGAGTTTTTTCATGCACAGTTACCGCTGCAATCACTAATATCAAAATGGCTTCTATAAAGGAGAAACCCCAGTGCTGTTTAGCTTTGTTTTGTTTTTTGTGGTATCACCGTTTCAGTAAACATGTACCTGGACATGTAGGTGCTTTACTTTAAACTTCACTTTGAAGTGTTTCACCCGTGAGTAGTTTTCCAGCAAGATGCTGCACCGCTATACTGGGGTTTTGAAATACAAACTTTCCAGATCTATAGGTTTGGAGTGATAGCCCAACAACACAGCCACTACGTTCACCCCGGAATTACCCCTCTTGACTTTTTAATGGAATTACATTAAAGACAACGTTCACCGGTTCCTGAAACTTTGAAAGAAAGGATAACAGGTGCTTTGCCGAAGGTAACTAAAAAGATGTCGGAGAATATACGACAAGAAATCAAGCAGCACTTAGACCATCTCCGGGCAACACTCGGAGAACATGCTGGAGTACATAGACAAAACTAAATAACTCATAAAGCTGAGGTAAATTTGAAAACAAAAAAGCCCACACGTCTGTAGCTAGCATAGTTTTTGTGTAATAAAAGTTTGAAATCAGGGAAAGACTTTGTGCTCACGTTGTATAATTTATCAACAGACATCAGAAGATAAACATGTGCAGTCAGTAAAAGTTATTTTTAAAAAAAAAACTACACTATGTCCATGAAATGCTACAGAAGAGTTCTTTAAATAGCATGGACACAAAAAAGAACAAATATATCCATACTACAAGAACTTAATATTGAAGAAGACTGGCTAGTAAAGAGGATTAAACAGAGAAAACTTAAATATTCTGGATACATTCTCTTTAGAGAAGACCGTTTTGGAAGGGTACATAATGGGAAAAAGAAGGAGATTAACACTATGGCTAAGATGGCTGCAAGACATTGTTGATAATCTGCAAATGGATGCATCAGCAGCAGGGCATCTTGCTTACAGCCAAGAGGCTTACAGGAGAACAGTTAAGGAAGGTATAGTTCCACAAGGGACATGCAAATGACTGACTGACTGACTGACATTGATGCTCAGAAATAAAACACTATCACTTCAGACATAAATCACTACCACTTACGTCGCAGTTAAAATCTGATATGAAGTAATTATTATACAGGTAGTCACATGCTTCTGTCCGTCCAGCAGATTTAGATCTGCACTGCCATCTGTGGATTATTCCATTATATAAATCGCGGAGATTATAAACAACGAATAACTGGATTTATTTTGTTTTCCTGTCTAATAACAAAAATATGTCTGCTCAACAGCAGAAAATGTAACACACTCTAAAGCATAATTTGACATGACCTGCCTGTACTTCCCTGACCTTCTTGTGTGCTTCATCGTGCATAAATATATTATCAGTTTTTAAGAAAGTTTCTCTACACAAAATGTCAGGTACATATTTTCACGAGGGGCTGACTGGAATACGACTGGACGGGCGTACTAGCAACTATTGTCCTAGCAGCAAACTATCTCGCTATCAAACGCGCTCAGTCTTTCGAGTAAACGAACTTTTGGTATGAAAATTTCCCGCAAATGAACCTTTAATATGAAAATTTCCAGTATTTGAACTTTTAACAGGTAAATGTCTAGTAAATGAAGTTTTAATAGATACATTTCTACCAAATGAAGTTTTAGTGAGCAAACTTCTAGTAAATGAACTTCTAGTATGTAAATTTCCAGTAAATGACCTATTAGTAGGTAAATTTGTAGTCAATAAAGTTTTAGTTAGTAAACTTCTAGCAGACGAACTTTTAATATGCAAATTTCCAGCAAATGAACTCTTAATAGGCAAATTTTTAGAAAATAGAGTTTTAAAAGGTAAATTTCTAGTAAATGAAGTTTTAGTAAATAAACTTCAAGTAAACAAACTTATAATATGTACATTTCCAGTAAATATACTTTTAATAAGTAAAGTTCCAGTAAATGAAGTTCTAGGAGGTAAATTTCCAGTAAATGTATTTTAGTAAATGATCTTCCAGTAAGCTGTGAAGAGCCTATAACCACATTACCATGCCAAGAAATACAGACTTGTGAACCTGAAATAGAGAAACCAGACTTAGAAGTCATCCACAGTATCGTGTTTCTACGAAACAACAAAGCAACTGGTTCAGATGGAATTGCTGCAGAACTGATTGAAGAAGGAGGTCTAAATCTGCATGAACAGATATGTGCACTAATGCAACAAACATGGAGAGAAGAAAGACTCCCTAGTGAATGGAGAGAATCATTAATGATCCAAGTATTCAAAAAAGACGATAGGAAAACTATAGAGGAATATCATTACTACAAACAAGCTACAAAATAATATCTGTTATACGTTTAAATAGATTAAAATCATGCAGTCAGAACATACTGGGAGACTATCAAACAGGTTTACGAAGAATAGATCAACCACAGACCAAATATTTTATATATGTCAAATAGCAGAAAAGTACTGGGAATAAGGAAATGAAGTACATAATATCTTCGTTGACTTGAAGAAAGCACATGACAGTATAGATATGAGCAGCTTATGGACAATTATGAAAGAATATGAGATACCTGATAAATTAATCAGTGTGACCAGAATATACATGGAGCATGCACAAAATATAGTAATATATAAAGGAAGAAAGTCAGAACCCTTCTATATAAGAACTGGTTTAAAACAATGTGATACATTATCTCCACTACTGTTCAACCTAGTACTAGAAAAGGTAATCAGAAAAGTGAAAGAAGAAAACAGTACAGAAGAATAAATACTAGCATACGCTGATGACATGGACCTGAAAGAGTGGGGGGGGGGGGGGGGGAACTATGCAAGAAGTCATCAACACCTGCATACTCCTGAGAGATGTAGCACTAAAAGTGGGCCTGACCATTAACCAAGATAAGACAGAGTAGTAGAAGATACCAAGAGACCAGGGGCAGAATGATCCAGACTATGCAAATGTTGGAGATAGGATTATTAGGAAAGCAGAAACATACAAATATCTAGGCACAACCTTCAACAGAAGCAACACAGTAAGCAAGAAAATTAAAAACAGAGCACAGATAGGGATTAAAATATACTTTGCCTTGCAACACCTGTTAAAATCTAAAATCCTGTCCCAAAACACCAAAATAATAATCTACAAACTATTATAAGACCAGCCATCATGTATGGATCAGAAACGTGGAGTACAACAAAAAAAGATGAACAATAATTGCAGATCTTTGTGAACAAGATCCTAAGAAGAACCGTTGGGCTGATAAAGGATACCAACAGTGGAGAATGGAGAGCTAGAAAGAACACTGGACTGAACAGCTTATTTAAATCCCAACAAATTATAAATGACTTGAAACTGAACAGACTACGCTGGCTGGGGCATGTAGAAAGAATGGAAGAGAACAGACAAATGAAAATTATATATGCACAAGAGATGAGGGAAACAAGACCAAGGCGTAGACCAACACAGAGATGGAAAGACAACATAGAAGAGAATATAATAGAAATTGGTGTCACCAACTTGAGGGGGAAGATTAGGAATAGAGAGGAATAGAGGCGAACTTTATCTGCAGCATGAGCCTTAATGGCTCGGAGTTCGGAAAGAAAAAGAAGAAGAAACTTCCAGTAAAGGAACTAAGTGAACTCTGGGTAAATAAACCTCTAAGTAAACTTTGAATATCCTATCTACTCTGTCCAAAGAGATTTTAAATTAATATTTGCGAGTCCTGTTAAAACCACATTTTAAAACCACCCGTCACACACATTTGTTCCTTCTAATCAGAATGCGAAAAGGTCTCAAGTACAGGTACGATTTTCATCAACATTAGAACTCTCTTTGTTAGACTCTAACCAATTTATGTTAGACTGCCATGTCACACGTACATAAGAATAGACTAATGGAAACAGAGAGAAAAGCCAGACTACGCAAAGGATGGACGAATGGAAGAGCAGAAACCTTCAGGACCTAAGTAAATAAAGCAAATCTCCAGACTTTGTCAAGAAGTCTTCGCGCCTCTTTGACACTGCGAAGTAGATTTGGGAAGAAACAAGAAACAAGTATTTGTTGCTTGGCTTACAGAATCTTGAGCACATGATAATACTCTTTGTAGCATTCATGTTTCTCATATCACATTAAACCTCTACACCTCGCCATGAATGTAGCACACATAACATTCACACCTTATTTTGAATTTAGCACACATAACATTCACATCTTATTCTGAATTTAGCACATATATCTTTCACATTTCATTATGAATATAGCACATATACCTTTCACACCTCATTATGAATGTAGCACACATAACATTCACACATTATTCTCAATGTAGCACACATAACATTCACACATTATTCTCAATGTAGCACACAGAACTTTTACATTTTCAACATCAGAAATTACCGCACGATGAAAAATGCTCAGCCTTTAAAACTATATTGAAAGGTTATCTTGACTTTTGATGGCACAAGTGGCCTATAACAGAGTTATAGTTCAGAGTAAATCTATGAACAGCAACTGGTGAGCTATCACAGTCACGGTAAGGTGAAAGGGGGGGGGGGTAACTACATATGTTTACCGGGGCAGAGAAGATGAGCATTTGGCATAATCTACTGACAGCTGTCTCCTCTGCAGTGCCCACTGCATGATGACCAGGTCTGGCCCCCTGTCTGTCAGTCAGCAGTGTGTGCTGGCTATGGTTGCTGACTAAATAGCGTGGGTCAAGACTTGCGGCGGTCAGATACAGCCAAGGAAACGCTCTTTTTTCAGACTTGCAACAGCAACTGTGGTAGGAGCGGTGAGCTGACTTAGAACAAAGACTTGACAGTTTCTTGGAGCTCTGATATCACTCCTGTGTTCCGGGCGGCGGTGTTTCCTGCAGATAAAAGTCGAGTGAGAGTGAAAAACTTCATTCCCCGCTGCTGAAAGCTTCTTACTTAAATGCCCACATGTAAGAGACTGGATAATAAAAACATGCACAAACCGTTCCTGGAGCAGTAATGTAGATAAATATTCCACCGAATTAAGAGAGATGCAGGGCCATTCATACGTAACTGGTAACAAATAAAGTTCAATATTCCTCTATTTTCTCCGTAAGATTCAGGTTTTAATTAAAGAGAAAACATTAGTTTGACAGTTATTTACGTTTTAAAAAAAACAACCGGTTTTTGACCGTCACGAAAATCACGGAGAGATTGTAAGAAAAGTTGCTGAATAACAAAAAATAATAATGATAATTTAGCACAAATAAAATACAGAATCAAGATTTTAGAAAAAGCAAAATAAAGCCAGGAACTGCAATACAAACAGACATTAGAACAATGACAGAAATTAGAATAAAGAAAATTAGGGAACCTGGGAATCGTAGAAGAGATTAGAACAAATTTGATCTAAAAACCAAAGACTGCAGAAAATGTAGAAACATAAAAGCCATCCCTTATCGCATCAGTACCTAATGAATTACTGAATTAAAAGTAGAAATAAAGTATTTTATGAATAGTAATCAAATGCGTTTTGAAAAGTATGTTATTCGGGTAAACCATATTTTATTTCTTACTGTATTTTCATGTATTTTCTTGCCCTTAAGAAATCTGTTCAAGTTATTATGCTGCAATTTTTTTCATTTATTCCTTTCACCGTAAAACTCTTCTTCACATTTTAAAATATATAGAACGTTTTAAAACCAATGTTTACAGAACATATGGCCTCCTTTGATAACAAGATTTACATTTATTTACACATATACTTTTAAGTTTGTTTTTAAACTGCAGTGCGGAACATATTCTATCCAGCCATTCAGATCTGCCCATTTCATCTCTTCGTGGTGCCCATAAAAACAGGATGTCCGAGTCTTATGCCTGATTATCGAAGTGGAATAAAAAACGTCCCCAAAGTCTACTGAGAAACCCGACTCTTAGCTTTGCTTTGGTCATTCAATAAAGCCACAGAATATCCACTCCCCACTTGAATTCGTTCCTGTCCTTCGGGGGATTTATTTGGTGTTTCAATAGTTACATGGTAATACGACAATATCAATATGAACAAATATTTCTCCTAAAGGTGGACTGGTTGAAGTCAGCACAACCACAGAGTAGGATCAGCTCTACGGCGGTTAAAACTCTCACTTCTGAAATATTTCCTGGTCGACAAAGCGGAATAATTTTCTCAAAGAAATTAAATTAGAAGTTTACAATAACCTAGAAATAGCAACCAGCTTCGTCAGTTCCATTTCAAAGCCTTGATATTAATTATCAACTGCTTCGAAACACGGCACACAAAGACTATAAGAGGCGAACACCCCCGCCATATTCGTGCAACAGAACAATTGAAAGCTGCACGTTCAGTAACGCAGATAGAACCTCAAAGTTTTCCCTATGTAATGTTTTCCTTCTTGTGTGCAAAGTGCTGGTGTACAGTAACTAAGTGTTCTCTTATAAAAACAAGCAGTTCATTCAAAATATTCATACTACTGTCAACAACAAAAAAGTAACCCGAAATTATGTACAGACTACAGAACCATTGCTCTGATTAGTCATGTCAGTAAAATTCTATTAAATATCATGAGAAGTCCATATGGTCCAACCTGGTTTTAGACAAAGAATTGGATCTAGAGATCATATATTCAATATAAGATTAATAATAGAGAAGTGCAGAGAATTTGGTGTGAATCTATATTTATCTTTTTTAGACTGTTCAGAGGCATTCGATTATGTACAACACCAGAAACTGAATTTTACTGGCATGACTAATCAGAGTTTTGTAGTTTGTACATAATTTCAGGTTACCCTTTTTTTTGGCAGTGGTATGAATACAGTTCTTTTCCATTCTTTTGGCCAAATACCTGAATGCCATATCTTTTTACATAGTGCATGATAGATTGTTGCACATTCCTTTCCTTATGCTTTAATAAGTTCAGCTGTTATTTCATCACATCCTGGTGATTTACCATTTTTCAGATTCTTTATTGCCCATGAAACTTCTTCAGTTGTCGGTTCGGGTTCTTTCTCCTCCAATAATAATTCACATTGTTGACTTCTGCGTTACAGTCAGTTGTTTCATACATTCCTCTACAATATTCCTTCCATCTTTCTAGAATTTCCTGTCTCTGTCAAGGTATTCCACATCTCGTTACAAATTACATTTAGCTTAGGTGTGACATTTCTCTTCAATGTCTTCATTTCTTTAAACATTTCACTATCTCTTCCACACTTCTGATGTCCTTCTAGTCTTTCACAACAATCTTGTATGTATTGTTTTTTTGTGTGTCTTTTCTTATGTTTCTTCGTACTTCTTTTGTTAAAGATTTATATTCCTCTTTGTTGTTGTTTGTCACTTTCCATTGCGTCTTCATTTCTGTACGTTGTTTTATTAGTTCAAGTGTGCCTGCTGTAATACATCCAGTCTTTTGTGTTTTCTTTATTGGAACCATGTCTTTAGCTGTTGTTATTAAGATATCTCTGGCCTGCGTCGCTAATTCATCTGGTGTCATTTCCTTCTTTACAGCCATCAGGATTTCGAAACGGTTCTTCACTGTACTGTATTGTCCTGGTATTTTTGTAAGATTAAAACGGAGTGGTCTTGATCCCCTAACTGTCTTTTTTATCTTTATCTTTGCGTCTGCTATTAATAACTCATGGTCCGTGTCACAATCAGCACCTGGTAAAGTTTTTGCTGATGTTATAATTGATCTCCGCCTTCTTTGCACTAAAATATAATCTATTTGATTCTTGGTTTTCCCATCAGGCTATGTCCATGTGTAAAGTCTTCTTGGATGTTGTTTAAAAAGTGTGTTAGCAATCATTAGCTCATTTTCCATGCAAAGAGCCATTAGATTGTCACCTGCCTCATTTCTGTGTCCTTTGCTAAATTTCCCTACAACATATCCTTCATCTTCTGCTCTTTCTGTACCAATCTTTGCATTAAAATCCCCCATTATTAATACAATATCATTTTCTCCATAACTAGTCTATCGTCGTTTGCAGTGTGTTATAAAAGTCTTCTACTTTCTCTTCTTCTGCTGCTGATGTAAGTGCATATATCTGGATGATTGTTACATTTGTAAGAGTTCCCTTAAGTCTGATAGTGAGGATTCTATCACTTACTGGATTGTAACCTAATAATGCTTTTGATGTTGATTTGTCCAAGTAAAAAAAGCCACTTCATTCTTTCCTCCTAATTCTCCACCAGAGTATATAAAGATATTATCATTCTCGCTCTTGAAGTGTCCTGATCCTTTCAATCGATGTTTGCAGATTCCCAAAATGTATATCCCCGTTCTTTTCATCTCGTCACTTATTACTTGATATTTTCCCTCATACATACTTCACACATTCCATGTTCCTACTCTTATTTTTCTTTTTAGTTTGATGCAGGGGTTTTCCTTAGTAACACCGTCAGGATTTTGTTCGTCATCAGAATTACTAGTACCGACCTCTGTCTCACACTCTTCCCCAGTGTTAAAATTAGATCTGTCTGGCCTGGGGGCCTCACCACCAGATCTTTTTCCTATCTGACTTTCCATGTTGCCGTTTGGATTTCTTGGTATATTTCCAGAAGATAGTTTACTATTGCTTTCCTTCTGGGCAGTGACTGCACTAGCCAGCGATCGTAACCATTGTCCCTATATTGGTTGGCTAGTAAGGAGGATTAAACAGAGAAAACTTAAATATTTTGGACACATTAAACGTCACGAGAATTTAGAGAAGATAGCCTTGGAAGTACATAATGAGAAAAAGAAAGAGAGGAAAACCAAGGCGAAGATGGCTGCAAGACATCATTGATAATCTGCAAATGGATGCATCAGCACCAGGGCATCTTGCTTACAACCGAGAGGCCTATAGGAGAGCTGTTAGGGAGACAATGTTCTGCAAGGGACAAGTAAATGACTGACTGACTGAGTACTGACAGTGGCTGTCTTAAACTGATTTTTTTAATATTGTCTTGTCTTCTCTACTCTTGTCTTCTCTTCTCTTGTCTCGTCTTCTCTTGTCTTGTCTTCGCTTGTCTTCTCTTGTCTTGTCTTTTCTTGTTTTGTCTTCTCTTGCCTTCTCTTGTCTTGCCATATCTCCTCTTGTCTTGTCTTCTCTTGTCTTATCTTCTCTTTTGTTCTCTTGTCTTCTCTTGTCTTGCCTTGTCTCTTATTATCTTGTCTTGTCTTGTCTTGCCATGTCTCCTCTTGTCTTGTCTTCTATTGTCTTATCTTCTCTTTTGTTTTCTTATCTTTCCTTGTTTCCTATTATCTTCTCTTGTCTTGTCTTCTCTTGTCTTCTCTTTTCTTCTCTTGTCTTCTCTTGTCTTGTCATATTTTTTCTTCTCTTGTCTTGTCTTCTCTTGTTTTTTTTCTTGTCTTCTACTTTCCTTGTCTTGTCTTGTCTTCTCTTGTCTTGTCTTCTCTTGTCTTTCTTCTATCTCACTTAAACTGTGAGCTGGTGTTCTTTGCAGCCGATACTTTAAAGGTGTTGAGACATGGCGTCCTGTCCGGTTTGAAAGCGAGCTACGGTAGCTATTTTGTCAGTATCTGAGTAGAGCTAAAAAAGCAGGGGTTGTGTATTGCTTCTTTAGCATACTCCACTAACCACGCGAACAATGGGATCCCTGCCCCGTTAGCCAAGTTACCCCCATTACTAGGGTTATCAAGGGAAAGGTGAGACATGGTCTTGGACGACTATTGTTCTCAAGCCCTGACGCCACCATGTTAGCTACGGGTCCCTGACTGCCAGATCGGACAGGGTCTTTGCCCTCTGTTACGAAAGTAAATACTGACAGGAAAAGGGAGGGTTCTCATGGCTGTTGATTGCAAAGTAGCTTCATAAATCATTTTCTGATATCTTTCCAATTCTGTTAGATTTCTCAACGTATAGGACCTGTGTTAGATTTCTCGACGTATAGGACCTGTGTTAGATTTCTTGACGTATAGGACCTGTGTTAGATTTCTCGACGTATAGGACCTGTGTTAGATTTCTCGACGTATAGTACCTGTGTTAGATTTCTCGACGTATAGAATATTTGTTAGATTTCTCGACGTATAGGATATTTGTTAGATTTCTCGACGTATAGGACCTTATCCTTCCTCTGTAGCTGATCGGGCTTTGTCTAGAGAAGTTCTTGCAACATCAACATGGATGAAACGCATTCGTCATACCAGGTCTTTCAGGCAAAGGAAGAAACATTAGTGGTTTATTCCTTTACCGCAGCCATCATTGCTACACCTAATAACTGCAGCATACACATGTGGTATGTACATGTGGTATGTATCTCCTGGGCTACCTAGAGGAATTGTGTATGGTGAGGCAAACTATTACTCCTTCTCCTACTGATTAACCCTTCTGTTTTCATCCATCATCGGCGCATCCCCCCCCCCTCCTTTAACACAGGGAAAGCCATTCCCAGCCTCCTTTTAAAACAAATGTGGAGATCCGGGCTCCGATGCATCTGCTGGAACCACCAACCACCCCACACACACACACACAAATCTTTTAGGTCTGTGTATCCGCATCCTGTACGCCATCTTAGCGTATTTATTTGGAAGACATTTATGACATTTGACATTAACACGATATTAAGTGTCGTTCTGTACTAAGTCTGCTCGCAAAAAAAAGTATTTTCCTAACTTTTATTCAACCAGGTTAATGAAATAAGAGAAGGCAAGAGAAGTGAAGAAAAGAGACATCGATGTGAAGATAGTGAGTGATATTGATGGTTTTCTCATTAAATATACATTACACTTGGAGTGACTGAAAATATATCACACTGGGTGAATCCCTTCATCTCGTCTCTTCATTCATAATTCCCCGGGTGAATCCCCCCATCTCATCTCTTCATTCATAATTCCCTGGCTGAATCCCTCCATCTCATCTCTTCATTCATAATTCCCTGGCTGAATCCCTCCATCTCATCTCTTCATTCATAATTCCCTGGCTGAATCCCTCTATCTCGTCTCTTCATTCATAATTCCTTGGATGAATCCCTCCATCTCATCTCTTCATTCATAATTCCCTGGCTGAATCCCTTCATCTCGTCTCTTCATTCATAATTTCCTGGGTGAATCCCTCTATCTCGTCTCTTCATTCATAATTCCTTGGATGAATCCCTCCATCTCATCTCTTCATTCATAATTCCCTGGCTGAATCCCTTCATCTCATCTCTTCATTCATAATTTCCTGGGTGAATGCCTCCATCTCATCTCTTCATTCATAATTCCTTGGGTAAATCCCCCATCTCATCTCTTCATTCATAATTTCCTGGGTCTTCTTCTTCTTCTTCGTTCGTATTGTCTGTCTGTATCTGCAGTCCTGTCTCTTGGATAAATTTCACTGTTTTTTGTAACTCATGTATGGAACCGTAGAGCTTATCTTCTTTAGTGGTTTCACTGGGCCAGTAATTATTTCTCAGTGTCTCGTAGTTGATGCAGTTCTGGAGGATATGTTCCACACTTTGGGGCACCTGGGCACATGTACATAGATTAGTCGTTCTGTACTAAGTCTGCTCGCAAAAAAAAAGTATTTTCCTAACTTTTATTCAACCAGGTTAATGAAATAAGAGAAGGCAAGAGAAGTGAAGAAAAGAGACATCGATGTGAAGATAGTGAGTGATATTGATGGTTTTCTCATTAAATATACATTACACTTGAGGTGACTGAATATATATCACACTGGGTGAATCCCCCCATCTCATCTCTTCATTCATAATTCCCTGGGTGAATCCCTCCATCTCATCTCTTCATTCATAATTCCCTTGGTGAATCCCTCCATCTCATCTCTTCATTCATAATTCCCTTGGTGAATCCCTCCATCTCATCTCTTCATTCATAATTCCCTGGGTGAATCCCCCCATCTCATCTCTTCATTCATAATTCCCTGGGTGAATCCCCCCATCTCATCTCTTCATTCATAATTCCCTTGGTGAATCCCTCCATCTCATCTCTTCATTCATAATTCCCTTGGTGAATCCCTCCATCTCATCTCTTCATTCATAATTCCCTGGGTGAATCCCTCCATCTCATCTCTTCATTCATAATTCCCTTGGTGAATCCCTCCATCTCATCTCTTCATTCATAATTCCCTGGGTGAATCCCTCCATCTCATCTCTTCATTCATAATTCCTGGGTGAATCCCTCCATCTCTCTCTTCATTCATAATTCCCTGGGTGAATCCCCCCATCTCATCTCTTCATTCATAATTCCCTTGGTGAATCCCTCCATCTCATCTCTTCATTCATAATTCCCTGGGTGAATCCCCCCATCTCATCTCTTCATTCATAATTCCCTGGGTGAATCCCCCCATCTCATCTCTTCATTCATAATTCCCTTGGTGAATCCCTCCATCTCATCTCTTCATTCATAATTCCCTTGGTGAATCCCTCCATCTCATCTCTTCATTCATAATTCCCTGGGAAACCATGATTCTGCAGTTTGAACCCTTCAGGTACCTCATTCTTCAAACAATATTCTACTCTTCTGATAACATCTCCATCCCACTCCTTAGATAGATCCCACTCTACTGATAAGCACCTCACTCATCAGATAGCATCCCACTCATTAGACAGATCTCACTCTACTGATAAGCACCTCACTCATCAGATACCATCCCACTCATTAGATAGATCTCACTCTACTGATAAGCACCTCACTCATCAGATAGCATGGGATGCTATCTCACTCCTTAGATAGATCCCACTGATAAGCACCTCAGTCATCAGATAGCATCCCACTCCTTAGATAGATCCCACCAATAAGCACCTCAATCATCAGGTAGCACCCCACTCCTTAGATAGATCCCACTGACAAGCACCTCGCTCATCAGATAGCATCCTACTCCTTAGATAGATCCCACTGACAAGCACCTCGCTCATCAGATAGCATCCCACTTTCTGACACCACCCACTCTTTAGATATCATCCCACTATTCAAACAGCATCCCATCTTTCTGACAGAACCCAATCTTAACCGTGGTCTAAGACGGACTTAATTATCTTTCATGTTTGTTTACACAAAGGCTTCAAACGTCTCTCAGTACCCGACAGTTTCCACTTTAAAACATAAAACTATTCACTAAAATGTGAACCTTACGTCACTTCTTCCACTTTGTTTGAATGAATGTTTCTAATGTTTTTATCACAGTTTAAAGAAACAAAGTAAAGAATAGACACCTGTTACCACAAACTAACAAAGAGCCTTAGATACACCATCTCATATCTTCATGTGAGTAGAAGTAAACAAAGGTAAGCTGTTGATGACAGACATACATAGGCGTAGCAGCTGTTATGGAATACATACATCACAGCCTAAGAGATTTCAAGTTTTCTGATATTCAGCGTTGCTTAGTAGTTTGTTGATGGTTTCCTTTTAATGGAGTGCAACTTTTTGTTGTTGCTGCCGATGCGCAGTAAAGATGTATAAAACCAGCGCTGAGTCAGATCAGAAGAGGACTACGGAGGACTTCTTAACATCCTGAAGTCCACTTTGATCTGTGGAACACGTTGATCCGAGACAACTGGCCAGGCTGAAGTTGAACAACAGCCTGTTAATAGTAACACAGGAGAGGGTCTTGGCCAGATTTGATTCTCCAAGTCTGATACCTGTATCAGTATCAGTCACACAGCCATTTTATGTACACCAGAACACTCCTACTAGATATCACACGATCAAGATTTTGAGGGCGCGTGAGTACTTCAAGATAAGCACGGATAAGGAGGACCCATTGCATCAAGAGCTGCTCAAAGAAAAGCGGTGACGGGCTAAAAAGGGCAAATCATTCAGACTATGTTATCAAGCAGGTCTGTGAACTTAACATCAACTCTGGCGCGGATTGGATGCCTGTGCCTCCAGCGTTCAGCGACACCTCGTGCACTGCCGGGTTTGACAAAGAGGAGCAGGGAGCAGAATCCACTTGCTGTGAATGCAGAGGTTAACGCCCTCGTCAATGAGACAGATTCAGTTATTTACACAGATGGGTCCGTTGTACAAAATCAAATAAGTGCATGGGCATTCACAGCACATTCAGCAGGCAGAACCATCCAGGAAGCCAGCGGTGCCTTCTCTATGACCACAAGCAGCACGACGATGCATGTGATGGGGGTAACGAAAGCATTTGTATGGCTGGAGTCACAAGACTACGCTCGTGTCTGCATTCTAAGTGATTGAATGAGTATAATCCGAAAGGCTGGTAGAAGTTTGAGTCATTGCAGAAATCAACGATTCGCAGTCACCTCCATCTATGTCCTTGGCCCTACACGTGTCCAAGGAAATGAAAGAGTTGATTGCAGATCATTGCAGATGAACAACCACTGGATCGAGTCGATATTATCAATGCGCTTAGAGAGATAGGCAGAGTGGAGGTCTTCGAGAGAACCGAATCTACATCGTTGGTCAGACTGAGAGAGCTTGGAGTACAGACTGGCACGGCCAGGAATGAAAGGCATTTGGAACAGGTGAGAGGACTTGTAAACCAAAACAGAACGGGCACTATCAGCCATAGGACACTAAAAAAAAAGGGGGGGGATCTGAGCACCTATGGACATGTCCGGAGTGCAATGATGATGATCCAGACCATAAACCATAAATCTCATACTAGCTTCTCTATAATTAGACAAAAAGGTGTAGTATTTGTCTGCGGTCTTTTTTTTTTCTCATTCACTTCATTTACTTATCAACTCTCACTGTCAATGTGAGACCTGGTCTGTAGAATAGTTTTCTTGTGAACTCCCTTATTATTGTATTGCCTGTGTCTGAAAACGAACATCACCGAGAGCGACAGTGCATCAGTCTCTACTGAAGTATGCTGTTCAGATCATTCATAATCAGCACCATCATCATCGGCATCATCATCAGGTGCCGTGCCAACTGGCGTTGACTATTATGCTTCTCCAGAGTACACGATCCTTCATGCAGGCCATCAGTTCAGTTGGTGATCTCCTCTTACACCATCCCGTCAGACTGTCCAGTATCATTTCTCTTGGTCTTCCTCTTGATCTTCTTCCCTCTATTTTTCCAGTTGTTATAATATTTTCAATGCTCACTTTTTTCCCTGTATGCATGTCCCATAAAAGTACATTCTCTCTCTCTCTTATTTTTTGACAAATTCTTTTGTCTCTCCAGCTCCTCTCATACATTCTTCATTAGTTATTTTTACTGTCCAGAAGAACTTTGCTAATCCCCTGGACATAAAAAAAAATCAGCACTAACTGAATGTTTCGGAATCAATTTTCGGATCTCAAAAAGTAATAGCCCTAGTTTCAATGTAATGTTTGCAACATTCTCCATTTGTGATGGAAAAACCGATGAAATGTTTGCTGTTAAATTATTATAGTTTGCATGAATTTCAATATTTCATTCTGCGATTTTAAATTTTGTTTTGGGAAGGGAAAAAAAAAACAAATTTCACAATGGCATTCACTAAAAGCAGTTTTTTTAAAATCTCCCTGCCTGTCCAACTCTCACTGCAAGTGAAGTTTTATGTACACACATGAACAAGTTTAGAATCTGAACTTGAAACCGACTTACCAGCCCCATAATTAAATGTCAACCTAGATGAAATTAAATTGCATGAAACTGAAACAGCAGTGAATTTAATGGTTAACAAAAAAGCTGCAGGTGAAGATGAAATAACACCCGAAATGCTAAAAGCTATCAATAGTGACAACATGAGACAACTACAGAGAATGTTTAACAAGATTTGGAAAGAAGAAAAGGCCCCTTCTAAATGGAAAAAATGAATCACTGTTAAAATACCCCCCCCCCCCCAAAAAAAGGCAACCTTAGTGATTGTAACAATTGGAGAGGAGTAACCTTAATATCAGTTGTGTCAAAAGTATTTTGCAAGGTCATTTTGAATAAACTTAAAGATATAGTGTATACTGCAATGAGAGAAGAACAAGCAGGATTTCAAAAAGGGAGAAGCTGTCTCGACCAGATCTTTACTGTCAGAATAATACTTGAAGAACATATTGAAAAGCAGAAACCATTACTACTGAACTTTAAAAAGGCATTTGATAGCAGACACAGAGATTCATTATGGAGAATTTTAAGTCTATATGTAATACCATCTAAAATTGTCAACATCATTAAGGACTTCTACAAGGGACGTGTTTGTGCAGTCAAGACAGAAGAAGGGATGAGTGAATGATTCCAGATTAAAACAGGTGTGAAACAAGGATGTATACTGTCTCCTTTGCTTTTTGGAATTACAATAGACATCACAATGAAAAAATGCTGCACAGGTAGCACAGGTATTGACTGGGTATATGGGACCCAATTAGAAGATCTTGATTTTGCTGATGACAGTAATAATAGTGAATTCCATGCATGAAAAAAACAGATAGCCTGTCTTCACTGGCTAGTAAAATAGGACTTGAAATTAACAAGGACAAAACAAAATTAATGAAAATTCCCATTAATCAAAATGGAAAAATACATGTAGAAAGGACAGATATTGAAGAAGTCAATCAATTTGCATACCTTTGCAGCTACATAGACCAGAATGGTGACACAAGAAAGGAAGTTAGAATTAGAATTGCAAAAGCAACATCGATCTTCAAGAATCTTGAGAACATATGGAATTCAAAAGTTATAAGCACAAAAACCAAGTTAAGACTATTCAATTCAAATGTAATATCCACCCTCATTTATGCATGTGAAAGCTGGAAAACAACTAAAGAAATAGACAAGAAATTAAGACTCTTTTGAAAACAAATGCATAAGGAAAATACACGGCATCAAGTGAAACAAATTCATGAACAATGCAGAGATAAGGCAGATGGCTGAACCTCAACCAGTCTCATGGGTGATCAGGAAAAGGAGATAGACATATGTTGGTCACTTGATGAGAAGAAATGATCAGAGAATCCCAAAACAAGCTATCAAGTGGAACACAACAGGCCAAAGAAAAAGAGGCAGACCGCGTCAAACTCTGAAGAGGACATTGTTAAGAGAGGCCAAATTAACAAGCATAAAATCCTTTGATGATGTTGAAAGACTCACCGCAGACAGGAAAAATTGGCGAACTACCTTGCGAGCCGTATATGACGTTTAACGGCATAGGAAGGATATAAGAAGAATTAATTAAGATCGTCTTAATGCATTACTTTCGTTTGTGAGAAAGAATACCACGGATATTTTGCTATTTTAAATCTAAAAAGGTAGAAGTGAAGATGGGGTCCAATTTGGCAATTAAGTAGCCCGTAACCACGCGGACCTGAGGCGTGAGACCTGGCCAGAGGACACAAGCTTGCGGCAAAACCTTTGGGGCTCCTATCAGGATCTGGAGAGGACTGCGGGCTTTGCCATGTCAACAGGGATAAGGATCTGATGTGACCAACAACCTTGAACGCAGAAGAAGAAGTAGCCAATAGTTGACGTGCCAGCATCGGGGATGGCGAGCCATAGGAGCTTAAGACCCTGCTCCATTGCTACATCCAGTAACAGGCCTAGCCTGGCTAACGGGACAGAAATCATCATAGCCCCCATGGTGGTGGAGCCTACTAAAGAAGTACTGCATACTCCCTGCTTTTAGCTCCACCCACGGACTGAACAAATAGCCACCATAACCTGCTCCCAAACCAACACGTCAACTTCACAGGACATCAGATCACAGTTTCAGGGAGATAGAAGAAGAAGAAGAAGAGGAAGAAGAAGAAGAAGAAGAGGACGAAGAAGAAGGGGAAGAGGAGGAGGAAGAAGAAGAAGCAGAAGAAAAAGAAGGGGAAGAGGAGGAGGAGGAGGAAGAAGAAGAAGAAGCAGAAGAAGAAGCAGAAGAAGAAGAAGCAGAAGAAGAAGAAGAAAACAACAACAAGAAAAAGAAGAAGAAGAGGAAGAAGAAGAAAAAGGAGAAGAAGAAGAAGAGGAAGAAGAAGAAGGGGAAGGGGAAGAAGAAGAAGAAAACAACAACAAGAAAAAGAAGAAGAAGAAGAAAACAACAACAAGAAAAAGAAGAAGAAGCAGAAGAAGAAGAGGAAGAAGAAGAAGAAAACAACAACAAGAAAAAGAAGAAGAAAACAACAAGAAAAAAAAAGAAGAAGAAGAAGAAAACAACAACAAGAAAAAGAAGAAGAAGAAGAAAACAACAACAACAACAAGAAAAAGAAGAAGAAGCAGAAGAAAAAGAATAGGAAGAAGAAGAAGATGAAGAAGAAGAAGAAAACAACAAGAAAAAGAAGAAGAAGAAAACAACAACAACAAGAAAAAGAAGATGAAGAAGAAGAAGAAAACAACACAACAAGAAGAAAAAGAAGAAGAAGAAGAAGAATCCAAGAATCAAATGTGAAACAAAATGAAACATCAAAGACTAGAAGTTGTACAGGCATGTGGCTGCCGTTATCTCTAAAACTATAAGAATCAATAACAACCAAACTAAAATAACAATAACACAAATTGTAATGGGATGTGATATGCTGCTTGAAATCGTTGAAAGAAACTCATACAAACACATAGATACACATAATACCACATGGTTATATATGTAATTCTAAAACATGCTGTTGATTTTAAAAAAGCAGTTTAATAAAACAATACATTGTTCACTGAATATCTTTATGTCCAGTGCATCTGAATTATTTCATGAACAACAAATTGCTAGAAACATTATTAACAGTTCTGAGATCGTCTGTACACAGTGTCAACATGACCTCATCACTATGAAACTGAAGGCTTGAGACTACAGAAACAAACAATTACAAAAAGGTAAACCTGGCTTGCAAAAATGCCTTAAGAAAAGACAGACAAACATTCATATCTGTAGTTGCTGGTAGTACTCAAATGAAGTCCAACACTTTGTAATCCACGGTTTGTGAGTTGTTGGAATAACCACTATTGTGTCAGTAGCTGTTGACTATCCACTTTATGAGCTCCTGAATATCTACAGTTTGTGAGCTGTTGAACATCCACTGTTTGTGAGTTAGTGAATTTTAAATATTAATATCTTTATATCATTCTGACATGAACTTAATTTCAGCCTTTTAACTGTAGCTTTACTTCTTCAACTTTATTGTGATGGGGCACTATAAATTTGTATAATTCTTTTGTCTATATGCCAATCATATAATCATGTTGTCTAAATGTCCAACATACAACCCATTTGTCTACATGTACATCACATAATCCTCTTTCCTATATGTCTGACATGTAGTCCTTTTGTCTAAATGCTTATCTAATGTCCACCATATGATCCTCATGTGTAAATAAATATTCAACATTCTATTTTGTCAAAGTATCAGATTCCAGCATCAGATTTACAAACAACTGAAAGAAGTTTACAATGATGAACAATTTGGTAAATATGCTCATATCACATTTCTATTTACTCCCAACTTTTAAACCATTTCACATGTTCAACATCAGTATAGTTCACTATACACATAGTCATTTCTACCAGTATTGCTTCTTATTTTCATCTTCTTAGCCATACATTCAGCAATATGAAGCAAAAAAGAAAAAAAACACAGGAAGTAAATTATATCCTCATTTTCAGAAAATAAAAATGAAATTGTTCAAGTGTTAGACCATGCTAAATCTGGAGCTTCATAAAGTGCACAGTTTTCTCAGGATTTCAGTCACGTCTGTCTCAAATTTAAACAAAGTTCAAAGTTAAAAATTGTTCACTTCATTTGGGACAAACCCATATAGGCTCAGCCGCATGCTGCAACATCAATCTAATGACTATATTTGCTAATAGTTCCTGTCGAACGTTGCTTGTTTACAATGCATTTTCTGCCACACAGTTCGGATTTCCTTCCAGCATCTTTAATTTGTCCTAGCTCCAGCAGTCTCTTCAAAGCTACATTGTTCTTCCATTCCTGCTCTTCATTTTCCTCCAGTCATTTTCTTCTGGTCATATCTGACCACATAAGTCTTGGTTGCATTTGACACACAAGCTGTAACATTCTTTCTAGTCGCCCTCTACTTTCATAAAGATATTCATTTACAAAATTTATTATGCTACATCAGCCAAAAATTGCAAAACATAAGCACATCAAGCTCACCAACACTAATAAAAACAAAGCTGTGAAATACTCACTGATGTCCCGTGTTTAATAAAGCAGAGCACAGGCACTTAAAGTTTCAGAAACATGACATAGTAATTTTTCAAAACAAACTCATCTTTGTTTTCTTAATATCACAACACATAAGATCATTCTTCTTTGGTTTTTAAACGCCTTCTATAATCTCTGCTGAAAATAAGTTTTTCATAACTTTAGAATTTCAGACTCCATTTTCAAACTCCAGTAAGAGTGTCAGTCAGTCAGTCAGTCATTTGCATGTCCCTTGTGGAACTTTGCCTCTCTAACAGCTCTCCTGTAGGCCTCTTGGTTGTAAGCAAGATGGCCTGCTGCTGATGCATCCATTTCCAGATTACCAATGATGTCTTGCAGCCATCTTCACCTTGGTTTTCCTCTCTTTCTTTTTCCCATTATGTAACCTTCCAAGATGGTCTTCTCTAAATTATCATGATGTTTAATGTGTCCAAAATATTTAAGTTTTTCTCTATTTAATCCTCTTTACTAGCCAGCTTTCTTCAATATTAAGTTCTTGTAGTATGGGTATATTTGTTCTTTTCTGTGTCCATGATATTTGAAGAACTTTTCTGTAGCATTTAAAGGCATTTATGTGTTTTTCAGCTGTTTTGTTAAGTGTCTAGGTCTCACAGGCAAATGTTGCGATGTAAGAGTATACATTTATGTTTTTCTTGGTCATCCTAGCAGTCTTTCATCTGTGATATTCGAGTAATGTATTCCTTTCTTTACTTGTACAAAATTCTCAATCAACATTTCTTTTATATGTCTCTATAACTACAAATATGTTGTTGATGATTGTGTCTTTGTCTTTCTCTATGTTTTGTTTGCACCAGTTTCAATGTTTTATGGACTGGGAGTCCAATTTGGCACTTTAGCCACTGAGTGCTCAGGATGTCAGTGTGAGCTGTGACTTACATGGTGCATGGATTCCCCTGCTAGTGATCGGTCATTGATAAACATGGCTGATACATTTAACCGCATACTTTGGAAGGCTAGAACTGTATAGGCGCTAAGAGCTGGCTGTGAGTGCCTCCATACTGAGGACATTTGCGGAGATGTATGAATCACTTTTGCATGGATCACTTTTCGTCATTGTGGGATGGTTCTTGTGCATTTCAGGAGATGTCACTGCTGCAGGTGACAGGGGAATTATGGGATATTCTCATCTGCTGTGATGATGAAACCATACTGAACATAACTAAAACTATGAAGCTTTGGTAGCAGTTGTCTTATCGAAAACTTACAATTTCATCAGATGCTGACAAATTTACCATAGTTTTCTTTCATTCCAAGAGTGAGTCTAAACAGTGCTCTTCAGCAAATTTCACCACTCACACAAAAATCTCTATTCTACTGACAAAACTGTAGAATTACAGAAGTCAGCCTCAAATGGCGAGAAGTACGAGTGAAGAACAAACAAAGGTTCACTAGTCATGCTCATCTTTCTTCTTCTTCTTCCATCTCCCTGGAATTGCAAGCTGATGTTCTTTACAGTCGACATGATGAAGATGTCAAAGCAAAGCATTATGTCAGATTTGGAGCAGGTTATGGGGACAGTCAGACTAGGAGCAGGTTATAGGGACTATCAGACTAGGAGCAGGTTATGGGGACTATCAGACTAGGAGCAGGTTATGGGGACAGTCAGACTAGGAGCAGGTTATAGGGACTATCAGACTAGGAGCAGGTTATGGGGACAGTCAGACTAGGATCAGGTTATAGGGACAGTCAGACTAGGATCAGGTTATGGGGACTGTCAGGCTAGGAGCAGGTTAAAGGGACTGTCAGACTAGGATCAGGTTATAGGGACAGTCAGACTAGGATCAGGTTATAGGGACTGTCAGACTAGGATCAGGTTATAGGGACTGTCAGACTAGGATCAGGTTATAGGGACTGTCAGACTAGGATCAGGTTATAGGGACTGTCAGACTAGGAGCAGGTTATAGGGACAGTCAGACTAGGAGCAGATTATAGGGACAGTCAGACTAGGAGCAGGTTATAGGGACAGTCAGACTAGGACCAGGTTATAGGGACAGTCAGACTAGGAGCAGGTTATAGGGACAGTCAGACTAGGAGCAGGTTATAGGGACTGTCAGACTAGGAGCAGGTTATAGGGACTGTCAGACTAGGAGCAGGTTATAGGGACTGTCAGACTAGGAGCAGGTTATAGGGACAGTCAGACTAGGAGCAGGTTACAGGGACAGTCAGACTAGGAGCAGTTTATAGGGACAGTCAGACTAGGAGCAGGTTATAGGGACAGTCAGACTAGGACCAGGTTATGGGGACTGTCAGACTAGGAGCAGGTTATAGGGACAGTCAGACTAGGACCAGGTTATGGGGACTGTCAGACTGGGAGCAGGTTATGGGGACTGTCAGACTGGGAGCAGGTTATGAGGACTGTTTTTTTCTGTTTCTGAATGGAACTAAAAAGCAGGGGATGTGCAATAAATCTTTAGCAGAGCCTGCTGACATCTTTGACATCCACCACCCTGGGGACTACAGCGATCCTTGCCCCATTAGCCAGCTTGGCCTGTTACTTGGGGTACCAATGAAAAGGTAGTACAGGGTCTTGATCAGCAGTCCTTCCATCAAATTTTAATTATTTTGTTCTTTAACTATCACTCTTGTTTAATACAAAACTATTTAAAATGGCTTCATTTGACTCTTTAATAATGCAGTTTAAATAAACAGACTGCATGAGCCAAGTTTGCACTTTACAGATGACAAATATCAGATGTCAGTTTGAGGATGCATGTTATGGCCAGACATTAGTAGCTAATACCTCTATCTATGACAACATACCTCCATGTACATTTTAAGAAATGCCATATTTAGACATATAGACTCATGTATATAGACAAAACAAACAAGGCAACTGAAATATGTATCAATGAGGAAAAACTGGAAGAAGTGGAGAGTTTTGAATATCTTGGATCACTACTAACTAATAATGGAGATACAATGAGGGAAATTAAAAGGAGGACATCTATTGCTCTTCAGAAAGTAAAACAAATAAAGAATCTGTGGAGAGGAGCAGACAGAACCACAAAAATAAGATTTTTAAGGACATGCATCTTTCCTATCGCAACATATGCCTGTGAGACCTGGACACTTAACAAAACAGCTGCGAAGCACATAAATGCCTTTGAATGTAAATGCTATAGAAGAGTTCTCCAAATATCGTGGACACAAAAAAGAACAAATATATCTATACTACAAGAGCTTAATATTGAAGAAGGCTGGCTAGTAAAGAGGATTAAAGAGAGAAAACTTAAATATTTTGGCCACATTAAACGTCATGATAATTTAGAAAAGACCGTATTGGAAGGATACATAATGGGAAAAAGAAAAAGAGGAAGACCGAAACGAAGATGGCTGCAAGACATCGTTGATGATCTGGAAATGGATGCAGCAGCAGCAGGCCATCTTGCTCACAACCGAGAGGCCTACAGGAGTGCTGTTTGGGAGGCAAAGTTCCGCAAGGGACATGCAAAGGAATGAAATGAAAAGACTCATGTCACTTTACATACTTGACATTGACTCAATATGAAGATGAAGAACAGCAACTATCATTCAGCTGTCATTCAATCTGACATTTTTCAACCAAATGACTTGAAGATGTTGCCACAGCTGCATATTAGTAAGACAATGCATGCTTCAATGATGCCACTGACCTGTATGCTACAGGACATCTCTAATTTGAATCTATGGCATTGTCTCTTGCACATCTAGTCATTATATGATTTTTTTTTTTAAATAATGATACTAAGGGAAAGAAAGGTGCAAACGTCATACTGCAAAGTGGACAGGCAACATCAAATTGAAGGATATGTATCACTAGCCACCAACATGTTACTGTCATGCTCATATTTTTGCACATGTCTTGTAGAGACAGAAAAGTTGCTTGAGGTATTGAATGATGGATGGCTTTGTGTAACAAATTACAAATTATAAGAGGGTTGCCCATAGTCAATTGACACAAAAAAGAAAAAATATATCTATACTACAAGAACTTAATATTGAAGAAAGCTGGCTAGTAAAAAGGATTAGGGAGAGAAAACTTAAATATTTTGGACACATTAAATGTCATCTTGGAGGGTTACATAATGGGAAAAAGAAAGAGAGGAAAACCAAGGCGAAGATGGCTGCAAGACATCGTTGATGATCTGCATATGGATGCATCAGCAGCAGACCATCTTGCTCACAACCAAGAGGCCTACAGGAGTGCTGTTAGGGAGGCAAAGTTCCGCAAAGGACATGCAAATGAATGAATGCCCATAGTTTTCTGTTTTTACAAATGGAGATTACTATTAAAAATAAAACATCTAAACTGAGTCAAATGGATGCTGATGGTAAAGTTAATACTGTAATTCCAAAGGATTTTATTACTTCCAAAAAAGAATGAGTAAATTACTGCTGATGTACTTGATACAGTCAAGAATAATGTATATAGAGAGCTACTTTTATTTATTTTACTTTACTTTCTTCACTTTCATAACTCACAGCCCCTTGTGCAAGCTTTATTAAATTGCTGCTGATTTGGTAACTAAAACCAACAACAGCCACTCTGCATTTTATCTCACAAATATGACTTGAGACTTGATTTGAAGTTGCTTTCAGGGACATGAGACTTGACTTGAAGTTGCTTGCAGGGACTTGAGACTTGACTTGAAGTTGCCTAAAGGGACTTGAGACTTGACTTGAAGTTGCTTGCAGGGATTTGAGACTTGACATGAGACTTGAAAAGGCAAGGAGACTTGAGACTTGACTTGAAGTTGCTTGCAGGGACTTGAGCCATGACTCAAAGCTGCTTGTAGGAACTTGAGACTTGACTTGAAGCTACTTGCAGGGATTTGAGACTTGACTTGAAGCTGCTTGCAGGGATTTGAGACTTGACATGAGACTTAAAAAGGCAAGGACTTGAGACTTGACAATGAGACTTAAAGGCAGGAAATTAAGACTTGATTTGACAATTACCATGAAGGACTTGAATATACCTTTGGTGATTTCACTAAATTCTAATTATGGTTGCTATAAATGGTCAAAAGATCTGTTTCTGTGTATCTAAACATCCTTTAACTTCACAAAATAAAAACTGTTAAACCTTGCTGTGTTGGTTTAAGAGATTTTATGTTCAGCTCCCAGACTCTCTGACGGGACATCACAGATCAAGAATAATGAGATGAAAATCTGTCCAAGTCCACAAACCTGTCCATAAAGTCATCAAGACATGGCTAAAATGATACTGTTACCTTGTAACACAGTCATTATCTGCTGCCAGTTTTTTTTCTGTTATGTACATGCTACAAAGCCGAATAAAAACAGGTTTAATAAGGCTCGTCTTTGAATTAATAATAATAAAACATGAAATAGACTAATTCAAATTATTAATGAATCATTAGTATTACACTGTGTGTATGTAAATTATAACAATATCTCAGTTCTGAATGCCAGTTAATTTTCTATGAAATAATGCACATTTTTTCTGCAGCATCATCTGCTTGATATGTTTCTATTTTTGCCTTCTGACTAAGATTCAGCAAAATCTGATGGTCTGCTTCTACATATTTCTGCCACCTCCCTGTTTATTCTGTCCTAGGTCATGTGTTTCTCTTTTTCCCACAGTCCTATGTTGAGCCAGTCAGTCCTCACACAAGCTGTCCTGTTAAGTTGATGGTCAGCTTCAGTTACTATGTACCATAAATAACTGACAATTCTATCTCTGTTAGGTCCCTTCGGCACTTGTTTGCTTGTACTTTGCTACTGACAACTGGTCTTATGACTTTTTATTACATGTCCTATTAAAAACTCTATCTATTGTATGCAACATGATGTTGATTTTCTCATTTCTTTTTCATCCAGCAAATCCCTAGAATCTGCTGCATCATCTTCAAAATCATAATCTTCCTCACTGTCCCGTGGAGCATCCAAAGGTAGGGGCAGATAATCTTTATGGACAACCTCAACATTGCATTTGTTTCGAGATCGTTTTGTCAAACTGTTTTTTACCAAGTCTGGAAAGTTTGCCAGGTTGGCCACCAGACCTTGTTTGGTAGGATTTAATTTGTGCAGTTTGGTATCTGAGACAGATTTGAACTTGTAGGACTTCACCAAGGGAGAGCTATGACGTGAGGCTTCAGTAATAGTTAGGTCTGTGTTAGGCATTGATGAGAGATGTCCTGAGTTTATGTGACCAGTGAAATGCTTCAAGCCCTGAGATGTTATATATGGCTGCCCTTCTGAATGGGAGCAGGGGGTGTTTAGCAAGTATTCAAAAATTGGTATCGGTAGTGGTATGCTCCATGCATCTGGCTCAGGGTAAGTAAAGTCCTAGAATATGAGAATAGAACAGAACGGAAGTGTAAACCATATTGGCAGATAATTATCAATTTTGAAAGGTATTAAATGTTTGTACACGAAAAAAAAATAATAATGATCTTAAATTATATATGATATATATGATCACTCATTCATTTATTCACTTGTTCATTTATTCATTCATTCACTGCACTAGATTATAAAATGTCTACCCCAATGACAGTCATCTATTCCACCCACCCTTTTATCAGCTAGATTACCATTATAACCCTCTCTCTCTCCTTTCCACTTTCCCCACCCCCTCTATATTATACCTAATACACTTCCCAAGTCTCCATTTAAACATTTGCAACACTCCACCACATGCACTCCTGGACGCAGCTTCTTACAAGTCACAGCAAAGTGCTCCCTTTTATCTAATTTTCTCCACTCCTATTTGTTGTATAGCATTCATGTGAATTTATATTTTATCTCCTTTCTCTCTTTCTTTGTCCTGTACGTTTTTGTATGATTAAGGTGTAAACCAAAACGTCACAACTGTGAGCTGATTAATTAATAAAGTTTCTCCTAATTTTATTTTAAATAGTTTTAACATTAAACTCTTCAAGGACTACGGACATTTCTGAGATTGCTGACAATTATAATTATTTTTTTTTATATGAAGAACTGATCATACCACTTTCTTTTTCCAATACTTTGCCATGTTGTAAATGATGACATCCTAGCTTCCTTTTTATATTTATTCTGGCTGTAAACTTTTGCTTAGATGAATGCATGGTGGTAAGATTGCAAAGGTTAATGTGAAGCAAAATTTTAGAAAAATGAATCTATCAGACAAATTTTCAAAATTTCAAACCATGTTAGCTTTTTAATAAAAATCAATCATGTTGTATCCATATACTGCAAGCTAACCATTAAATGGATACTAATAATTTATGATTATTTTCAGAACATGGTCGAACTGAAAGAGTTGACAACACTGAAATCTTGTCAGTAACAAGTATCACTGCTTTGTACCTGTGACAGATTAATCACCTCCCAGGTCCCTAGCCTAAACTTAGTAAAGGGCCCCACGGCCCTCCAACAAATAAGTTCATCTCTGATGTATGGCTTGATTACCCTCTAGTTGTAATTTCAGCTATTACTCTTATATGATTTTGTATTTACAGAAACCAAACTCAAAATGATACGCCAGTGCCTTTTAGACAGCATAATTGCATACAATGAAGAAGAGTAGATAGCATAACATGTTTGAGCAGTAATGAGAGTTATAAATGACTGTCACATGAAACAATAATCTGTATTTGCACAGTTTTTTTTTTTTTCACTGATGCTGGACCCCCTGCTCTTAAAGGCCCATAAGATGAACCCTGTTAAGCCTAATAGCTAATCCACCACTGCTTTATGTAGAATGTTTGAATCAAAGATGGAATCTACAATTGTACTTAACAATGGTGGACTAAACAGAGGTATGGGCAATGTTTTTCCAGTCAGTGCAAAAGTATGCACAGTTCTGCATTTTCTGCAAAGAGCCACTTTTAGAGTTTAGGTCAAATGAATCTGTACTCAAAATATGTGTAAAGATAGAAAATTAGGAGGGTGAGTCAAAAAGTAACCTTAATTTTGCTCTTTTTTTTAAAAAAAAAATTTAAATCAAGTAGTAGATAGTTATAGCACAGATATTTTATGCCATCCCATTCTGGATGCATTTGGAGGAACATCTGCCATTTTGGAAGAATGATGTCAACAAACTGGTTGAAAGATGGCCCATTTCTTTGAAGCATTCACAAGAAAAGAACAGCATACAGCTATTAATTTTTTGGGTAGTAATGGTGAGAAACTTGCAAGTATTCATCACTGAATGAGGAAGCAGTATAGGGACACATGTGTGTCACTTCACCAGGTATATGAATGGCACAGGAAGTTAAAAAGTGGGGTGTCAAATCTGACAGATGCAACTCACCATGGCAGGCCTCACACTACAGACAATCTTGCTGCTAATGCTGAAGTGGAATGAATGATACAGGAAAACCAGCAGGTAACAATCGAGGAGGTGGGTGAAGAACTGAAGATAAGTCATGGCTCAGTGTGTCACATCACTCATGATGTAATGGTTAGCTTGTGCTAGAGAGACTGATTCTAGCTATGGAATTTCTGTGTCATAACTTCATTTCTTTTGGGTGTTATGATTCCTCGTGTCTACTGAACAGTTACTAATGACTATGCCAATAAACACCTTTATTTGGGGTTGCTAGTTGGCTAAGTTGGTTTGTACGCTGTTCTCTCATGGCTAGATGGCTGCTTGCCCTACCGGAGTCCGTGTTCTATTCCCAGATAATTCTCTTGTGATTTTTCTTTCTCTCATGTCTCACTAAAGTGCTTTGTCCTGATTTTTTTTCAAGGTGTAATCCCACAAAACTGTGTTCTCTTACTTTACCATACAAAAGCCTCGTTGTTTCCTATTTATAAAAAAATCATTCATGATGTGCTGCAGTACCTACAAAAATGTCTACCAGGTTGGTACCAAAAAAAACTCCTCTCTGATCTGAAAGAAAGTCATGAAGATGTTTCTGCAACTCTTTTACTATATTTTGAAGAAGAAGGGGTGGAGACGAGTGTCCGATGAGGCAATCAATGACCCATAGCTGATATGCCGCGTCAGGGTTAGCGAACCATAGCTGACCAAGACCCTGTCCCTCCTCTCCGTGGTACCCCCAGTAACAGGCCTAGACTAGCTAAAGGAGCAGGGATCACTATAGTTCCATGGTGGTGGAGTCTGCTAAAGAAGCATTGCACACTCCCTGCTTTTTAGCTTTACTCCGGGACTGAAAAAAGTAGCTGCCATAACCTTCTCCCACACTGATACGATGCTGTGCCTCAATATCTCTACAGCATGAGCTGCAAAGAACAGCAGCTCGCAGTTACAGTGAGTTTGTGCAAGTACAAGTTACTATGTTTTGAAGCTGAGAGAGATGGCTTTCTATGGCATATAATCACTTGAGACAAATGCTGGGTATATTACTTTCAGCCAGAGACAAAATGAACCAGCAAGAAATGGTGACATTCTTCCTGGATGAAGCCATAGAAGTTCCATACAACTCCATCAGCTAGAAAATTGATGCTCATACTCTGCTTGGAGAGACACTATACTGGAACACTGCATGCCCAAAGGAACCACTGTCAACAGTGAAGCATACTGTGATCAGCTTGAGAACCATTTGAAACCCACAATAAGGTCAAAACATTGTGGTTTGCTCAGTTCTGGTAAACTGTTAACATGATAATGTGTGGCCACCACTGCATGTGCAACAGCTCAACAAACTGCAAATCTGCATCTGGAGTGTCTTCCACATCCTGCATAATCACTTAACTTTACATTACATGATTATCATGTGTCTGGACCTCTCAAGAAGACACTAGGTTCAGTATGGGCGAAGAGATTAAATAGTTAGCCACAGGACTGGTTAGAAGATTTTTTTTCTTGAGGAGTCCATGCACTAGTGAAGCAACCACACACCTGCTTGAACTTGGTGGGGACTACGCTGAAAAGTGATAAGCAATTTTCATTCACATTTTCACTTTTTATTCAATTTTTAAAAAAAATTAAGGTTACATTTTTTACTCACCCTCACATATCATACTGATGATTTAACATTATTACATCATGAAAAATAATGTAAGGTAAACGGTAAAGGTAATCCTATCACGCCTTAGAGGCACATAGGGATACAGTGTTAGTGCCCATATTTTCCTTGACCTGTCAGCACACTAGAGGTTGATATGGTCAGTATCTTGCCTGGCCACCTTTCCTTCCCCAACTCCAGAAGAAGTTGGGTACCCATTTCTACAGTTGGGTGACTGGGGTGCCTCCGGCCAGATATGAACCCCCAACCTTCGCCAAAGGGAGACCAGTGCATTAACCACTTTGCCACTCAGACAAATTAAATTTAGCACAGCATGTATAAGCTATCAATAAGTTAAAAGAATTGTGACTACATGGCTTGTAAGAAATGTTTCACAGTAAAATCTTAAGAAAAAGAAATAAAAGTACCTGTAAATACTGGTACTCGAGTAAGGCATTCATTAAGTCTTGGCCTCGCCTATCTTTGAATGCAAGGGGTGTCCTGTTATCCTGTATAAATTAATCAAACATATCCAGGTTATTATATAATGTGTAAAACATTGTGTCATTCACTGTAAAATCAAATACACCATTCTGGCCATCATTTTAAACAAAACAATGGATAATAACAATGAATTAGTTGCAGCTACATAGACCAGAATAGTAACACAGGAAAGTAAGTTAGATTTAGAATTGTAAAAGCAGCATTGACCTTCAAGAATCTTGAGAACATATGGAATTCAAAAGTTATAAGCACAAAAACCAAGTTAAGATTATTCAGTTCAAATGTAATATCCACCCTCATTTATGCATGCGAAAGCTGGAAAACAACTAAAGAAATAGACAACAAATTAGACTCTTTTGAAAACAAATGCCTAAGGAAAATACTTGGAAAAAAGTGGAATGAATTCAAGAACAATGCAAAAATAAGACAGATGAACAAACAACAACCTATCTCATGGGTGATCAGAAAAAAAGAAGATGGGTGTATGTCAGTCACATGATGAGAAGAAACAGTCAGAGAATCCCAAAACAAGCTATCAAGTGGAACACAACAGGCCAAAGAAAAGGAGGTCTACCACGTGAAACTCTAAAGATGACATTGTTAAGAGAAGCCAAATTAGTAGGCATAAAATCCCTTGATGAGGCTGAAAGACAGGAAAACTTAGCAAACCACCATGTGAACCTTATGTGACATTTAACAGCACAAGAAGAATGTAAGAAGTAAGTTGCAGATAACTCTGAGAATAACCAAGGAATGACGTTGAAGCTATATAAGAAAACAGTAACATCCATTCAAACATGTCCCATCATATTTTTATCCAAAGTAGACTGTTCAGGCTTTCCTACTTATACCAGCCTGTTTACAGGTAATATAAGATGTCAGGACAGAATCCTGGCTAACCAGCCTTTATGATCAGATTATCTCTCCAACAGTGTTTTGAATTCCCACATTGACAGACATCTGTTGTGTGAGCTGACATATGCTACCGTGACATACCTTATCCATGGTGAACTCAGATGCCCCATAGTCCAGCAACAGACTGACCAGATCTCGACCATCTTCTAAACCATAGGCATAATGAAGAGCTGTGCGGAAATACTGAAAGAGAAATATCATACCTTGAATAGACAGAAATGTAAACCTAAAGTATCTATCATTCTTGATAAAACAGAATTCTCACTTAAACTTCCATTTTTTTTTTAATAAGAGAAGTCTGTCACTTCTTAAAAGTTGCATTCCCTCCATGAAGAATATTTGTAAATACATGCAAATATTTAAATGTCTTTAAAATAACATGTTTTATTTCATATTTTTTACTAAACTTTTGTGAAATAAGGAGTGACTATGTTAATGAAGCAAAAGGTCTCAAGAGCTAGAAGAAGTAGAAAAATTATTGTTAGTTTGGATTAATGAAAAGCAACTTGCTGGAGATAGTGTTAGCAAGGCCCTAATATGCAAGATGGCATATATAAGTTTGCACGGTGATTTAGTGGCAAAAACGCCGAATACAAGTAATGAATACATTGATGATTTTAAACCAAGTAGAGGCTGGTTCGAGAAATTTCGTCGATGAACTGGAATTCATAGTGTTGTTAGGCATGGAGAGGCAGCTAGTTTGGACAAAAAAACAGCAGATGCTTATGTGGAGGAATCTGCAAACTTGATCAACTCTTACGTATCGCATAAAGTTTTTAATTGTGATTAAATGGGACTTTTTTGGAAAAAAAGATGCCAAGAAGGACCTACATAGCCCAAGAGGAAAAGTCACTTCCTGGCCACAAACTAATGAAGGACAGGCTAATAGATTTTTTGCAGGAGGAGCACTTAGGAGAGGAGGAGGAAGAGGTGGTACATGTTTCAAGTCCTGAGATCAAAGAAAGTGGAGTGAAGTGCAGGTTTTCATTGTGAAGCATCACCCTAACAAAACTGTGACCAGCAGAGCAGTGGACATTTTAAATGACAATGTGATGTCCCATTTTCAGAAAATTATCCAACAAAGAAAAAGACAAATGTCTCTGGATCATTATCTTGTGAAAATACCAGCCACCGAGCCAGCAATCGAACTGCTTCCCAGGATACAAACAAGAGAAAAAACACCAGAAATACCTACACAGTTGTCTGACATTATTATGGACTCTCCTTTGAAAGAGTAGTCTTCTTCTTCCTCCTCTTAAGAAAGTTATCTTAAACTGCTCTTACAGACACCAAATACAATTAATTGTTTTCTGAATAGTCCCGAAAATTTTGTTTAGTAGATAGTCATCTATAATGTATGTAGTTACTTCTGTACTGAGTGAATGTTTAAGAGCGAAACGTAAATGTTATATTTTATTTTATGTCTCTCAGCTTCAATGTTAGTTATGTTTGTTATATGAACAGCATATTTGTAGAATGTCTGGAATAGAGTGAAAGATGTATGATAAAAGGCAGAATGTCAGACGGGCCTGCGTGCCCAATTCTTAACCCTTTTGAAATAAAGATCAATCAATCAATCAATCAATCAATCAATCAATCAATCAATCCTCCTCCTCTTCTACCATCTACCTGTGCCAGCAACTATCAACAACAAAGGTAAAGTTATACTGTATATTTTATATTATATATTTTTGCCACATGTAAATCCATAAAAAAGTAAAAAACAATATATTTCTGGGGTGAGTGAATGGATTAATTGGATCTGCATTAATTTCAATGTGAAAAATTGTTTCAGTTCATGAACGGAGTCAAAGAACGAATTAAATTCGTGACCCAAGGTACCACTGTATGCTTTTTTCACAGTTTACTGCATATACAGTTTGTTCTCATATGATCATGTAATTATTTTTTGTGAGGACAATATCATACCTGATCTCTTACAGAATCCAGTCTCTGCTTTCGTTGATAGACAAGAGTTTCCGCCAGAAGCTGTGCCACTGCTGTACTTCCTCTGAGGACAGCTTTATGTAGAAGAGGCTGACCATCCCCCTGTGAGAATCAACAGAACAGAATACAACTTAAATGCACACCATTTTTACATGTAATGTATTTGACAGTATTTCACATAAATTTGTAAAATTTCATGCTAATCCTTCTATCTAATCCACAAAATATCATACAAGTATACCCAGAGTACCTGATTTCCTGCACTGATTAATTCTATCAATTTATCATCATTCTTTCTGATTTTGTTCAACACTCATCTTATATCATAGTTTTGACAATTTCCTAACTGAAGCAATACTTGTATATCATCTCTTTGGAAAACACACTGATCATCTGAAAATTTTAGGTAAATGAGAACAGAAAAAAACCCACTGAATAGGTTCTACAAACAAGTAATATGAATGAACATTACAGATTTATTTTTTGAGGGAGTGAATGTGATTATGCAGAGTTCTCAGAGTCAGTAGACCAGAGCTCACCACATCTTATCTAACAACAGGTTGTGCTGAGCACCTTCGCTGAAGGGGGAGGGTTCATCATGTGCCCCAAAGAGGTGCAACCTGCTGAGAAACTTGTTCCATGAGCCCTCTCCAGGAATTCAAGCAGAAGAAGTTGCTATAATGCACCTCTGTAAGACTCAGTGACTTATGGATTCTGACAACAATATTCTTGGTCTTATCACAGCATATGATAACAATAGTCTTTGCTGGTGGAGTGTCTCATTGCAGTATATTTGCTGGTGGAATGTCTTATCACAATACCTGATGACAATACTGTTTGCTGGTGAACTGTCTTATCACATTATCTCACAACAGTCTTTGCTGATGAAGTGTTTCATTACAGGATATTTGCTGGTGGAGTGTCTTATCACAATATATTTGCTGGTGGAGTGTCTTATCACAATAATATTTGCTGGTGGAGTGTCTTATCACAATATATTTGCTGGTGAAGTGTCTCATCACAATAATATTTGTGGTGGAGTGTCTCATCACAATAATATTTGCTGGTGGAGTGTCTCATCACAATAATATTTGCTGATGAAGTGTCTCACCACAATATATTTGCTGGTGGAATGTGGAATATCTCATCACAACAATATTTGCTGGTGGAGTGTCTCATCACAATAATATTTGCTGGTGGAGTGTCTCATCACAATAATATTTGCTGGTGGAGTGTCTCATCACAATAATATTTGCTGGTGGAGTGTCTTACCACAATAATATTTGCTGGTGGAGTGTCTCACCACAATAATATTTGCTGGTGGAGCATCTCATCAGAATAATATTTGCTGGTGGAGTGTCTCATCACAATAATATTTGCTGGTGGAGTGTCTCATCACAATAATATTTGCTGGTGGAGTGTCTTACCACAGTATCTGATGACAATATTCTTAATTGAGTGGCATCTCACTTTAGTGACATCTTTAGATTCATCACTCAGTAACCACAGTCCAAACTTACATCCTTACAATAAACTTACATCCTACATCCTACATCCTTTCCATGCCGTTAAATGTCACATAGGGCTCACATGCTAGTTCGCCAAGTTTTCCTATTTTCTGTGAGTTTTTCAACTTCCTCGGGGATTTTATGCCTACTAATTTAGCCTCTCTTCATATGTACCACTCTAATTTTTTAGTGTAAACCTGATGCTGATTATTTTAGTCTTGACCTTTTTTTTTGCTTAATTGCTACGGCATGACATTATAATACAAGCATAAGTCACAGTAGATAAATTAAAAAATTAATGAATAACCAAAACTAGACGGACTAATCTTAACATGTAAGCAAAACTAACAGGTCTCCTGCAGTCAGCAAGACAAGGGTCAAGGCTATGGTCATCTGGATGTCTGAAGTAGATGATGTGTCTCACAGTCTGCTCATCGCACTCTTCCACTGCTTGATGTAGTGCATTCACCTGCTCCTATGATATTAAAAAAAAATAAATAAAAATCATCAATCAGTATAAGCATATGAAGCAACATAGATCACAAAAATGATCAGAAAAGAAGGCAAAATGAATAGATGTGAAAGAAAATCATTTATCTGTCTAAATTGTATGACATAGCCAGGCTAATTTCATGTTAAATCTCACAACAAACTGTATCGTTCCACACGTAAATGATGTCAAGACATTGAAAAATGGAAAAAAAACTTGATTAACTGTCATTAAATCAAAAATTGAAAATAAAAATTGAAGTCCAAGATTACATAATCTGATCGTAGCATAAAAAAAAATATTAAGGTATTTTACATCAACATAAACTTCTAAAAACATGAACATTATGGAAATATTGACAGAAAAGAATAAATAGTCAGTCATTAATCATAAGCTTTGCAGATAAGAGGCCTTTCTAATAACAGATTAATTTTTTTAGCTAAAAAAAAAAATCATTTCAGTATCATCCAGATTTTCATCTTTCTACTTTAGCAGAGACATGAACTTTAATAAATAAAATGAGAACAAAAACCAAAATTCTTGAAACACAGAAATACAGGACAGAGAAGATTTCACGAACAAAATGAAGACAAAGAAATACTGGAACAACAAAAACTGAAAAGAGAAATAATGAAACATGTAAGCATCAAATAATTTAGACATCTTGTTCATGTAAAGAGGTATAAAAAATATCCTAAAGCCAAACCTGAAGGGAGGAAAAAAGTGAACTAAAAATATCCTGAAAACCAAACCTGAAGGGAAAATATTAAAGAAAAAAGAACAGACACATGAGAATAGTGACATGCATGGGTAAATATGAGTAACACCATGAGATGCGGTTGAAGCAACTCAGTCAGACATGCTGTGACAGTAATATAAACAGCAAGCTTAACATTCAATACTTCTCTGGAAATATATCACATGATGATGACGAAACACCAGATTTTCAAACAAATTTCTACTGCAACCAATTAAATCCATAAATTTTGTGGACAGTAATAATTATTAAACAGTTTATACCAACTTCACTGAGTTTATACCAACTTCACTGAGTTTATACCAACTTCACTGCTTCTGTCTCAACAACAATAACAAAAATTACTGGACAAAATTTTGTGAAAAAAATCTGACTTTAACTTCTAAATTAACTTCCATGCCTTGCCAGAACCACATTTTGATGAGAAAATTTGGTAGAAAGAAATTGGAAAGCAAGTTATTCTATAATTTAAAATATGAGCTGGGTTAGAAATGTGCTACTTTTTGTTTTGTTTTTAGTTTTTGTCTAAATATCTTTCTAAGCATTGATTCACATGGGTGCACAGTATCTACCAACACCGTCAGTGTTGCAGTGAAATGAAAGAGTTAATAGTCATTATGACAAGTAAACGTAAAGTAACTTTTTCAAGAATGAATAACTTGAATATGAAGAACGGCCAAGCTCTGCTGCTGGCCTAGAGATGGGCCTCCTTGCAGTTGGGACATTTCTAAAAGTGCTCAACCTTTAACCTCAGCGTTGTTCGTAGTGTGCTGGGTGATAGTGCCACGGCACATTGACTGAAAACAGTTCAATCTTTTCTGCAAAGTTCTGAATGTCTGCCACTGCCCTTCATTATTCTAGAATAAATAAATGTTAGCTTACACTTACTGACCTGATACAGAGTAAGATATCTGTAGAATGTATCTGCCCCACTCTCGCTGTTGCTAATGCTCTGTTGGGAAAACATGACCACAATTAAAAATCAATAGATGAAAACAAAAAGGCTTGTGCACAGCAAAGTGTGAGAATTAAGTCAGGCAGGATCAACCTCAAACAACTGTAAACAAAGCAAAACACACAGGAGAGATCTGAAGCTCACAGAACAATGTTTAAGAAAGAAATGAAAACTCTAAAAGAATGATATGAGGACAATGTGAGATCATTGTACAAAGTAATATATATTATGAGACAATTTACTTTTCACATTTTTATAATATTTCATCACATTTCTCAGGAGGAAGATTTTTAAAAACCATGTTAGAGATGTCATAAGACTATGTAAATGTGTTTCTGAGAGTGATAAAAAATGCCAAGAATTCTGCTCTGTTTTTTTTTTCACTGTCAGAATGAAATAAAGCCAGCATTTTCCTTCATGCCTGTGTCTGAAAACTACCACCACGTCTTCAGTGTGCAAATAAAGCATTGCAAGATCATATGCCAGTCAAAATATGTCTGCATCAGAGCCGTGTCAAAAGTGATTACTTTTCTTGCAGCAACAAACAAAAAAGATATTCCTGAATCATTATTTACTTATAATTTGATAAATAATCATATAATAATTATAATATTATCATAATCATTTTTAATCATTATCTCTTCCATCTCAGATATGTAAAGAAGATGCTTACAGCCCACTATACTATTCTATATAGAGATGATTGGTGGCCTGGTTGGCTGAATAGTTAGCAGTCTCTAAAAATGGGTTGTCTTGGAAGGTAAACATGGCCAGGCATGATACTGACTACATCACACTTTTATGTGCCAAAGGTATTGGGAAATATGGGCTTACCACCATATTCCCAGTATGTCTTAATGACACGGAAATGGAGATTTTATCTTTCACCTTTAAATTTTACCTAGTAAATAGATGAAGCAGTCAGTCCTCTCTATTATTCTACACAGACATGATACAAACAATCCTCTCTACTATTCTACACAGAGATAGCCCTTGGTATTACTGTACAACACTGAAATACAAAGTGTTTATATAACAAATATTGTTTTCTCTCTTTTATCCAATTTCTATATTATCTTACCTGTAGAGCAGCTGGAATGTATTGGTAACCCTGTAGAACTAGGATCTGTCGATTAAGACCTTCATCCTGGTAGACCCATCTAACCACAGCCTAGAACATTCAACACAGAGCAACATAGCTTTGCAGATTTTATATGACCATTCAATGATTAATGATATGGCAATATGTGTAGCTCAATCACTTAAGTTTTCCATTACTACCTATGAAAGAATATATATGGAATGTTCATTGTTCAGCAATTAATAATTGTCTTAGTTTTAACACCCAGAAAGAGAAATTCTCTGATTTACAGTGGAGTATTATGGTTCACAATTCTTTCCAGACTAAGTGTTTGTGAAGAATTAGAAAAATATTTTGGCCAAACGCGTAAAGAAATAGCATCTTGTTGGCAGAAATGCAAAGGAAAGATGCTTGCGATGGTTTGTGCTCTGAATGACCTACAAATCACTACCAAAAATAGCAATAAAATGGAAGAGAAGTAAGGGTAGACCAAAAGAGACATAGAGAAGAACAGAGAGGATGTTGAGCAATAGAGGGCTCACCTGGGCAAGAACGGAAAAAAAGGCAAAGGACAGGCATTTGTGGAAAACCAAGCCCCATGTGCCCTAGGCACTTCAGGTTCAAAGAGAGAGAGAGAGACTGTGGTTCACATGTTAGAGAAGACAGCTTTACATAAGTGATATCTATGAATATAAAACATATGAAGTGACCTTCAAATATAATTTTGCAGACACTGTCCAGATAGTTTTTTCCTACAAACACGAACTTCTATGAAACTTCTCAAAGTTAATAGTCCTTCTACTCATACATCAAACTTAATATTATAGTGTAACATGTCTATAATTCTGCAGTGGTAAACTACTGTTTTAGTTTGTGCCAAGAAATATGGCAGGAAACTCTCTACTGTAGACAGCAAAACAATAACATGACTCCTCAGATCATCAGAGAATTTACCCCCTTCACGCAAGCATTCCAGCCCTTTAAACTTCTGGTGCTCTAAGAGGGGTGGCCCCTCTGGGTCATGACTCCCAGAAAGAGATGTAAACAAAGCTGTTGGTTTGTAATTGCTTCACAAGGCTGAAGATATGTAATGTACCAACATTCCTTGCTGTTTGTTTAGTGGATTTCAATAAGCAAGTCCCTGACCGTGCTTCATGTTTGTCACCCTCGCTTGTCCAGCATGCCACACTTGACAATTTGTAAGACACCCTGAGGGAAGCTGAAAAATGAGTCACTCCCTCCACCCTACTCTTATTTTCCATTATTTTGTCTTGACCACTGCTGCAGTATTGTATAGGGTCATCATGAATTTATAAGTCTTTAATGGTCAGTGTTCCATTGTTCTCTACATCTGTGCCATATTCAAGATGAAGCCTTCTCCACTGTGAGACTTTCCAGTGTGTGCATTCTTGCTTGTCCTTTTACTCATAGTTATTTACATGTGATGATGTTTCCATGAATCCTATTGCCCCCGCTCCTGCAGCAATCACTCCAGATTCTGACATATGCCTTCTCTGTTTGACCAGATCTTTGTATTTCACACTTTTGAACATGTTTTTCTTCTGTTCTGGATTATGCAGAATATGATTTTTAGTCTGTGTCAAGATATGTTGCACAATATCTTTTAATCAAAGTGAAGCTGTCCTGCATATTATAATCTTAGTCAGAGTGAAACTACTCATGAAAAGATAATGATGGAAGAAGCATACTGGATTGGTCAGAAAAGCAGCCAATGACACATGAAGCATATTTAAACACTGAACAAAATGTGACAGAGAGAAGCAATGAAAACCAAGATCTGGTCATTCAGGCAGGTCACTTGGTCAGTTTCATTAATGGCAAATAATTTCTGTATGAAAAATGCACTACACTAAATGTTGAAAGCTGAGTGAAAGTTGATTGATGATAGACAAATTGACTGGTTTAAATGCCCAGTATTTTGCCTTTTGAAAATGAAATTCATTTATTTGTTCATATATATATATATATTGGTATGACAGACTAAACACTCATGTTTTATACAGAGTCCCTGTCAGTATATATTTTTACACTCTCAACATATCTATCATCAACATCTTTGACTTCATTATTTTACTCACAGCATCTATAGCTCTAATCATCCACAGACAGCCTCTTTCTTCTGCCATTTCCCTTGGACATCTGTTCATCTGGAGAACAGACAAAGTTAAAAAATAAACAATTAAGCCTTTTTTTGCAGCTCTAATCAACCACTATCCATTATCATTACATTTCTGTAAATAATCTTTAAACCAGTCATAAACATTATGAAACATTCATTCATTTGTGTCATATAATATGTGATGGCAATCATACTTACCCTGTTTGTGGAACTGCATGTGAGAAATCACCACAGCACCTTTATTCCTTGCTCAAACCATTATAAGACAACATAGGAAACGAAGACAACTAAAAATTGCTAAATTTTTATTCACATGGTTTTTTTGTCACAAAAATAAACAGACTAGAAAATGAAATCTAAACTAAGGACCTTAATTTAATCTCATGGATAATGTATATGTAAAACTAAATATATAAATATACATGAAACCACTGCAGCAAACCTGATATAACACAATGTTAAAACTACTGAAAACAAAACTAGGAACAGCTTTATTAATTAACAAAAACTTAATTTAATCTGATCACCAAAGAAAAAAATGAAAAGGAAACAAGCAGAAAATCTGCTTTTGTTTGTCAGATATTAAAATTTAAGAGAAGCAATAAACTGTATGTGTATGTATGTATGTGTAAACTAAAACAGTTCTCAATTTACCTCCACTCTTTGTGTGACCAGGTAAGCTGAGCTCTTGCTGAGAATGTAGTCAACCAACTCTTCTCCCACACATTTCTCTATGCAGTGGAACAATACATTACGACCCTACAACAAAATCATACAATACTGTGAGAAATACAGATCTGGAGTTTCTTGTTTCACTCATACCATTCCATACATTTAAGTAAATTACTTCTCACTTTTCATCAATCTCCATCTGCTTCTTTTTTTCTATCATTCTGTGTTTTATATCACTATTACATTTTCAAGGTCTAACCACACAAAAATATGTTATATTACATATTAAAGTTCTTATTTCTCCCTGTGTATATTTTGCCACAGTCCCTAACTCCTACTGTCCAAAATGACACTACTACTGCTTGATTTATAAGCACGGAGATGCAAAACAGCAATATTAGTGATATTTTGTTAACAAGTGCATGGTAATCAAATAAATTCTAGTTTTTAATAAAATCTATGTTTTTAACTCTTTGGGTATTTGGACACGCGTCCTGCGTGGTTGTATCCCTATTACGAAATACTTATAGACGCGAGGCGCGATGATGGTTTGTAGCTCTCTAATTTTGAAAATAATCAAAGTATCTTAAAACTGGCAGTTGACTTCCTTCCGGAATTCAGTTGTCCACATTAAGCGCGTGGTTTGAGCAGAAAACAGAGCGATTCTTTGTTCATTTAAAGCGAGTTTTTCAAAGTTTATCGTCGCTAGGCCTTTGTTTAACAACAAATATGGCTTCCAGTGCTAGTTTCTTTCGTCCAGAGCAGCATATTTCTGCATTACAAGCTCATAATTTAATTTAAAATTGTCTAGACTCTGGTGTAGAGAATATAGTAGTAGAAATGGTAAATTTTCGGCACACGTGGCAGTGATTGAAATAATTTTTCGTGTTTTTTTTTGGTCCAGCAGCAAAATGTGTTAGAAGGGTAGCTGGTGATACTACTTCTCAGCTTTTTGCTAGTACTAGCTGTAATATCACAATAAGTAATGCTGGAGATTGTGTCATTAAAAAAATTAAATGTTGTAGAATGCTTCAAATTAAAAAAAAAAACAAAAACCAAAACACAATGGCCTGTTTTCTGGTAAATATTAGTCAATGACCGCCCACTTGTTTTCATGTAAATATTACCTACCCACTTGGTGTTTTTAGTTTGCTGTGAATGCTTAACTAGTGCATATTTTCATGTAAATTTTGTAAGATATGTTAAAGAACAGATGTTTGTGTACATTTTTATTCATTATGGGATTATATAAACAACTACAGTGGATTAACTTGATGGGTAAGTGACAAAAAATTTATTTTATTACTTCATTTTCCACTCTTTCTTCTCAGTTCTTAGCTCTTTTTTTTTGTTGTATACTAACAAAATGTTAAAAATTTTATTTGAAAAACAAAATACATTTTTTCTTCTTCAAAATAAGGTAGAATACTTCATACTACAGATCAGATTATGCCTTTGTCATTCTTTTAAATGTGACAACCATCCCATTTCACATTGTGAAATTTACCCCCCTTGGTCTTTTGAGGGAAACACACCCAGTATACAAAGAGTTAATTTTTGAGATCTTCTTCCTGTAAACTGATTTTTACCAACAAAATGTGGTTTAAAAAAAAATGAATTTTGTAATTTATAACTGATTTTTTTGTGTGTATCTCTGTGTTTTCCTTTATGTAACATGGCAAGTCCTTCTGGTTCTAAACAAACTAGATGAACGAATGCATCCAGTGCATTAAATATATTAGAAAGTACTGCTGATAGAGAAGATGACATGTTTGATTCTAGTGACAGTTCTGAGAATAACAGTAAATTAGAGGAAGATTTAGTTGAATTAAGTGCAGTGACGATTGGACATTTCCTTCCTTGTCAACAACAACAAAAAAATCTAGATCTAATATTCCATCCATTGATTAGTATTGGGTAGAAAATATAGTTTGAAATAATGTTAAAACATAAAGTAGTTTAAGATTTACTGCCATGTGCAGAAGTGGCCAATCAACACCAGGTGTAAACAATGAACTTGTAGATCTACACTATTTTTTTTTTTAGCTCTGATGAAAGCTATCACCAGCTCAGTAAAGATGATAACGTTCTGTGCACTACTTAGAAGGACAAAAAAAAAAAAAAGGAAGCTTTTTTTTATAGTAACAACAAATGGGAATGCTGAGGATGTAACAAATAAGCATAAAATAAAATCATCCACTATTCATAACTACAATATGAACTTGAATGGATGTGATAAAGCAGGTCAGATGACTGAATATTGTGGACCACACAACTAGGAAAAGCAACAAATGATGGAAAAAATGTTACCATTGTATAGATTTGTATAGATGCTAATGATTATCTACTGTCCCTTCATATTTTCAATTTTTCATCTCATCTCACATTTAATCAAAGGTCTATATCCTCTTTCTTCTTTCCTTCACTCGGAGAAACTTTATATTTTGTTCTCTTTATGGTAAGTCTTACGTTACCTGTTCTAACATCCCTTGACACTGAGCCTTTTTTCTTCAAATTTCCAGCTTCATACTTTCTCAATAATTACAAGATTACACCCCATGGTCTCTGTCACCATTTGTACTTTCTTGTTTTTGGATATCTCTTAAATTATATACACAAATTGTTACTTCAGCAAATTACCTTATAAAACAGAGCATCAATCTTGACTGGAGCAACAGGAATGATTGCTTTGAGCATAGATGTACATATTGGTGGACGATGTTCCATAGCAGCAAAAAACAACGGGATGTCTATCTGGTGACGGTGGCAACAAAAATGGATACATCATAAACAAAATTATGCTTATTTGAAGATACACTGTACAACAAAAAGCAAGAGAATATCTACCATAAGATAAAAATGTCTCCAAAAAAAAATGTTAAAATACCAGAATTTAATAAAGCCATTTAACAAGCTGGTTTAACTTGGGAGTGTTAAAATACCAGAATTTAATAAAGCCATTTAACAAGCTAGTTTAACTTGGAAGGAAGAAATGCTCTCTGTCTGGGAGGAATAAGACACAGGACTTTACTTCACCAGAACACTCAAATCATTTTCATGATCATCAAGACATGCTTCTAGAATTCTAAAACATGCACAAAAACAAGAATATGAAACTAAAAACAAACAAAAAAGACATTAAGCAATTTATAAACTAGGAAAAAAGTAGGAGCAGCTTTATTACTTAACGACTACAAAGTTGTGATGTTTCGGCGTGAGCCTTAATCATACAAAAACATACAGGATGAAGAAATAGAGAGAGGTGATAAAGTATAGATTCACATGAATGCTGTTAAAAAAAAAATTAATAATGGATAGAGTACTTAGCTGTAACTGTAAGATGTGGCTTGTTCGACGCTGTATGTCAGAAATGAGCATTGTAGGCCATAGAGAGTGTTTAAATGGAGACCTGTGATGTGTGGGTCGTAACTGTGTGTGTGTGTGGGGGTGGGGGTGGGGAACTGTGGATGGAAGAGATAGTGGTACAATGTTAACCTAGTCATGAGAAGGTGAAATAGATGAATGTAGTTAGGGTGGAGGGGTTGTAATGTGATGCTGCGACTAGGTTCTGAACTATGTGTAATAAGTGAGAAAGGAGTGGAGCTTAGTAGAGAGGGATTATAATTGTTGAACAGGAGAATGCTAGGTGTAGGTGAGTAGAGAGTTTAAACCATGTGGTTCCATCCCCTACCCTAACTATAATCATCTATTTCACCTTCTCCTGGCTAGGTTAACATTGTACCACTCTCTCTCCCCTCCACGGTTTCCCCACCCACCACCCCCAGTTATGACCCACCGACCACACATCACAGGTCTCCATTTAAACAGTCTCTACGCCCTACAATGCTCATTTATGACACACAGCGTCGAACAAGCCACATGTTACAATGTTACAGTTACAGCTAAGTGCTCTATTCATTATTAACTTTTTTTTTTTTTAAATAGCATTCATGTGAATCTATACTTTATCTCCTCTCTCTATTTCTTATCCTGTATGTTTTTGTATGATTAAGGCTCACGCTAAAATGTCACAATTTTGTAATCATTAAGTAATAAAGCTGCTCCTACTTTTTTCCTAATTTACCAAAACATGGTTTTAATTATCATTTTCAATTATATTCAATACAATAAAAATGAACAAATACAGTAAATCACATTTTAAATTTTCAAACTTTTGGTGTCTGAAATTACATTTTCCTCCCAACTCTATGCTATCAATGTCAAACATGGACACTAACAGTCAAGAACAAAAGAAAAATTATCACAACAGAAATGAGACGTTTAAGGAGAATACTAAATGTGACAAGAAGAGACCAAATAAGAAATGACACCATCAGGGCAAAGGGTTGGAGTAACACCAGTATTACATTATATCCAGAAACAGCAAGTAAATGATTTGGACATGTTACACATTTACCACCAGACAGTATATTACAGAAAACATTCACACTGAGATTTGTAGTTAACAGAGGAAGAGGCCGCCCATGTAGTAGATGGAGAGAGGAAATTACAGAAGCATTAAAAATCCTATTATACAAGGTCCGACAATTAAGTAATGAGACTGATTTTATTATGGCCAAGACAAAAATGCCATCTATGAAGCAATGTATGAAATCCAAAGAGGCAACCTTCATCTATGATCTGGCAGCTTTTCATCACCGTCAGATAAGCAGACGACAAACAAGCTACCATTTTGTTGACCTAGTTAGAAGTGCACTGTCACGCAATCAGCATGGAGCATAAAGCTAACATTAAATTCTGTTTAAAACTCAGAAAAAGTGCCATTGAGACAGTTGAATTGATGCCATAAGTTTATGGGGATAATTGTTTATCTTGTGCACAGATACTCAGGTGGTATTCATTATTCAAAACTGGTGTGGAAACGATTACAAATGCAACTATACATGGACACCCAATTTCTGTTTGTAATCAAGAACTCATTGCAAAAGTCAGAGAACGAATACAAGAAGATCGTTGTTTGACTGTAAGGATCATGGCAGATGAATATGGTGTTAACCAAGAGACCATTCATAAAATTTTAGTGGAAGATTTGGCCAAGAAAAAAGCTGCTTGCCAGTTTCTACCACATGCACTGTCCGATGACCAAAAACATCAGCGTGTTGAGTACGCAAAAGACATCATCAAAACATGTTGCAGAAATAAACATTTCTTAAATTTTATTGTTGCAGAAAATGAAACATTGATTTTCCGCTATGATCCCACAACAAAACGCTTAAGTGCTCAGTGGAAGTCATCATCATCACCAAAATGTAAAATATTTCCTCTTCAAAAGTCGAAATTGAAGACAATGTTGATGTGGTTCTATGACGTCAAAGGAGTTATTCACTAAGAACTTATTCCACAAGGACAGATTGTCACTGCCAAAGTTTATTTAAATATTTTGAAACGCCTATTGAAAAGGATTCTCTGAGTACAACCCGAGTATTCAACGCCTGGCAGTTTTTTCCTTCTTCATGATAATGCACCAGCTCACCGGGCGGTAGTTGTACAGGAATTTGTGGCCCAAAAGCAAGTGTGTGTTCTCAACCATCCACCCTATTTCCCAGATTTGTCTCCCTGTGATTATTTTCTATTCCCAAAATTAAAGTTACCATTGAAAGGACGCTTCTTTGACGATACTGATGACGTCCAAAGGGCCATAACATGTTTAAGGGCCATACCAACAGAAGAACTGCAGAGGTCTTTCCAGTGTTTGTTAGATCGTGCCACTCACTGTATCAATGCACAAGGGGCTTACTTTGAATAAAATACAGGATATATCTTCAACTGTTGTTTCTTTTATTTTTTTATGTAATTAGTCTCATTACTTAATTGTCAGACCTTGTATGAAGCAAATTGTCGAGCCCTATCAAGATGTCTGTTTGTCCCCTCAACAACAAAAGGTATATATTAGGAAGGAGATAAGACAAGACAAGAAATTACTGCATTCCCAACCCAGGACTTTTCCACATGATTTTTGGTTCCTGGAATGACCAGAGTAAACCTATACGGGTGGTAGTTCCACTGTTTGTGCAGTTTAAGAGGGCAGCAAAGCACATTCAAAAGAGTGTAGTGCTAGGGCATGTCCTTGTTCAACCATGCTCTTTCTGTCAGATGTGCTCCCATGAAATTGTATCGTGGTCTTCAAATCAGTGACAGTACAGTCAAAACAATCATTGGTACTACTATCTTTCACAACCCTGGACAGCAAAAATAACTAATGAAGAATGTATGAGAAGAGCTGGAGAGACAAAAAAATCTTGTCAAGAAAATAAGAGAGAGACAATGTACTTTCATAGGACATGCAATGAGAAGATGGGGCATTGAAAATATTATATAACAACAGGAAAAATAGAAGAAAGAAGATCAAGAGGAAGACCAAGAGAAATGATACTGGACAGTCTAACAGGATGTGTAAGAGGAGATCACCAACTGAGCTGATGGCCTGCATGAAGGATCGTGTACTCTGGAGAAACAAAATAGCCAACGCCAGCTGGCACAGCACATGATGATGATGATCTTTCACACACTATAATTATCCTTCATAAAAAATAACTCTGTCTTTCACAAAGCTTTCATTGTCAGCCATTAAAATTATTGAGTGTCTGCAGCAAATCTATTACTGACAACCACAAAAAGATCACTGCCTATTATACAACTATCACTGGACACTATGATCTGTCCAAATTTCAAACTTTATGACTCAGATATCTGGCCAGTAAATCTAAGACAGTCTTTACCAAGTTTCTGAAGTTGACGTTGATCTTCAACTTTAACCTGAGCATACGTCTCACCATCTGAATGTCTCCTGCCAGAACACTATGAACAAATTCCTAGGAATAAAATTAAACAACTACATACTCAACAGGTCACAGAAAAAAAAATGCAATAATCTATTTTATAAAATATGAATGACCTGAAAGTAAGTTTGCCAATCTTCACACAATTACTACTCCCTTGCTTCTGGTAAATTATATTCATAGCTTTTACTGCCATGGCCCAGCAAACCAGCCATACATTTTATATCTTTGTCTGTATGCATCAAATCATACATACATATGTGCAGGTGTATATATGTACACACATGCATCCTCTCTGAGAACTTCATTTGCTGTTTTAGGCATTCAGAAAATTGCTTCTTCTTTCTCCAAAACCATATATCTGTTGCCTTTGGTTCCTTTTTCACCTTATATTTGTAGTGCAAGTCTCACAAGTGTACAGTGTTACTGGCTTAATAATGTACTGTAATACTGGCTCTATAAACTAATGTAATACTGGCTCTATAAAGTGCTGTGATACTGGCTCTATACTGTAATATAATACTGGTTCTATAAAGTACTGTAACATTGGGTCAATAAAGAACTGAAATACATGGTACTGTAATACCATGTCCAAAACATATTGTAATACTGTCTCAATAAGGTATTGTAATACCACTTCATAAAGTATTGTAATACTGGCTCTATAATGTACTATAATGAGAAAGGTGACCATCAGACACTTTATTTTCTAGCATGTCTTGATGATTCACTATAAACATTGCTTGCTAGTGAACATTCTGTCACTGTCCTCTACAACAAGCAAAGGAGATAATCAACATACCATGGAGGGTCTGATGCCACTCACAACACGTACAATATTCTCAGTGCCAAGCTCCACAGCCATCTGAAGCAGTGTCTTTCCATTCTGAAACAAAAGTTCTCTTGAATAAACAATAATTCCATATGTGTGACCTCCCAGTTTTAAAAGTGTGTTGGGGGTGAAGATGCCCGTCCAATGAGGCAATCAGCGACCCATAGCTGATATGCTAGCGCCAGGGTCAGCGAATCATAGCTGACCAAGACCCTGTCCTACCTCTCCAGTGGTGTCCCCAGTAACAGGCCTAGCCTGGCTAATGGGGCAGAGATTGCCATAGTTCCCATGGTGATGGAGTTTGCTAAAGAAACATTGCACATCCCCTGCTTTTTAGCTGTACTCCGGGACTGAAAAAGTGCAGCCATCATAATCCGCTCCCATGCTGATATGATGCTGTGCCTCAACACCTCTACAGCATCAGCTGCAAAGAACAGCAGATCACAGTTACAGGGAGTTTGTACAAGTACAAATTCACTCCTTCATTTGCATGTCCCTTGCGGAACTTTGTCTCCCTAACAGCACTTCTGTAGGCCTCTCAGTTGTGAGCAAGACTGCCTGCTGCTGATGCATCCATTTCCAGATTATTAATGATGTCTTGCAGCCATCTTCGCCTTGGTCTTCCTCTCTTTCTTTTTCCCATTATGTATCCTTCCAAGATGGTCTTCTCTAAATTATCATGGTGTTTAATGTGTCCAAAATATTTAAGTTTTCTCTGTTTAATCCTCTTTACTAGCCAGCCTTCTTAAATATTAACTTCTTGTAGTATGGATATATTTGTTCTTTTTTGTGTCCATGATATTTGAAGAACTCTTCTGCAGCATTTACATTCAAAGGCATTTATGTGTTTCTCAGCTGTTTTGTTAAATGTCCAGGTCTCTCACAGGCATATGTTGCGATGGGACAAGCATGCCCTTTAAAATCTTATTTTTGTAGTTCTGTCTGTTCCTCTCCACAGCTTCTTTAGTTGTTTTACTTTCTGAAGCGCGATAGATGTCCTCCTTTTAATTTCCCTCATTGTATCTCAATTATTAGTTAGTAGTGATCCAAGATATTCAAAACTCTCCACTTCTTCCAGTTTTTACTTATTGATACATATATCAACTGCCTTGTTTGTTTTGTCAGTTGTCATCAATTTAGTTTTCTTCGCATTGAGGTAGAGGTTTTGCTCTTAGCTGTTCTTACGGACTGACATAATTAGTTTTTCCATTCCTTTTTATGTTGTGGACTGTAATACTGTGTCATCAGCATATCTAATCTCTGGTATTTCATAACCTCCAATTTTTATGGCATTGTAATATTCTTTTTCTACATCTTCTCTAACAATGCTCATTATATTTTCAGTATACAAGTTAAATAAGTAAGGCGACAATATGCATCCCTGATGGACCCCTTGTTTTATGTCAAACCAAGTTGTTGTTTCATCATTTATTACTTGTATAAATACAAGTTAAAAATGTGTTATATTCTACTCAAATGTTAGACACAACAATAATTCAATTTAGGGAATAAAAATGCAAAATACTTGGCCAAAAGTTTGGGTTTTCTAAGGACAGCAACAACAGAATCCAAGTTATGTTTCACACTGTCCTCTCCTTTGTTACAAATTTCTTGAACAAACTAATCTCAGCACTCTAATTCTGTGTCAGATTTTTCTTATATCTGTCTCTGAACCTTAAGTGCCCAGGGCACATGGGGCTTCCGCAAGGCTTTTCCACAAATGCCTGTCCTTTGCCTTTTTTTATGCTCTTGCCCAGGTGAGCCCTCTATTGCTCAACATCCTTTCTGTTGTTCTTCTCCATGTCTCTTTTGGTCTACCCTTACTTCTGTTCCCCTGTAGTGTCCATCTTAGTGCTATTTTTGGTAGTGAGTTGTCAGTCATTCGGAGCACATGTCCCAACCATTGCCAGCATCTTTCCTCAATAATTGTTGTCAGTGGCTTCACCTGCATTTCTGCCAATAAGATGTTATTTCTTATGGTGTTTGGCCAAAATATTTTTCTAATTCTTCGTAAACATTTAGTCTGGAAAGAATTCAACTTGCTTTCTATGGTTTTGGTGATTTTCCAGCATTCACTCCCATAGAGTAGTACACTTAGAACATTACTCTTAAATATCCTGATTTTCATATTTATGCTTAGTTTTTTTTATTTCCATATAGTCGTCTGCAGCACTGCAAAAGCCTGGTTTGCTCTAGTAAGTCTGCTGTTGATGTCCTCTGTGCTGTCTCCATTTTCTACTACTCTACTGCCAAGATATACAAATTCGTTGACTTCCTCCACTAACCTGCTATCTACTCTGAGTACATTTCTGTTGTTCACATTTTGCTTCATTAACTTTGTCTTTCCTACGTTGATCTTTAGTCCTATGTTGTTTGCATTCTGAGTCAGCTTGTTTATTTTATCTTGCATATCTTTGTGACTGCTTGATAATAGACAAATGTCGTCCGCAAAGTCAAGGTCCTCCAGCACTGTGTCAAGGGTCCATTGTAATCCTCTGCATTTGTCTGATGTTGCCTCCTTCATTAACCAATCTACTGCCAAGATAAATAATGTTGATGATAGTACACATCCCTGTTTCACTCCTGTTTGTACCCTAAAGCTGCTGGAGGTATGTTCTCCACAGATCACTTTGCACTGAAAACCCTCATATAGGGCTTTGATTACATTTACCATCTTATGGGGGAGGCCATGCCATCTTAGGATTTTCCACAGTGCATCTCTGTTGACACTGTCAAAGGCTTTCTCAAAATCTATGAACAATGCATATGTTGTGCTATGCCACTCATTTGCCTGTTCTAATATTTGTCTAAGTACAAATATGTGGTCTATGCACGATCTTCCTTTCCTAAATCCTGCCTGCTCTTTCCGAAGTTTTTCCTCAAGTGTTGGTATAATTCTGTTGATGATTATTCTGCAAAATACTTTACTGGTGAGTGGCAGTAGGGTAATGCCTCTCCAGTTCCCGCAATCTATGAGGTCACTCTTCTTTGGTAGTTTTACTATAAGCCCAGTTTTCCACTCCTCTGGGGCTTTTTCTAGATCCCAAATATGTTGTAATATCCGGCAAAGTTGTTTTGGTGTTTCTATTTCTTCTGCTTTCAACATCTCAGCAGTCACTTCATCTTTACCTGGTGCCCTGTCTGATTTTAGCTTCTTTATCGCCTCCTTTACTGTTATTGGTCCTGTATTGATGTTTAGTTCCGTTTTTGCTTCAGGTATGTCTATTGTTTGTCCTGCTTGTGTTCTGTTTAGTAGGATGTTAAAGTGTTCCCTCCATCTTTCAATTTTTTCTCTTTCTCCACTGACCAGTTGTCCATTTTGTGTCCTTACTGCACTTTCACATCTTGTGTTAAGTTACCTGTCATCTGCTTTGTGATTTTATATATGGTTTTCATATCATTTGTATATGCTGCTTTCTCTGCTGCTTCTGCTAAGTTGTCATAGTATTGAAGTTTATCTAGACGGCATGATTCCTTCACTTCTTTGTCTTTTTGTGCATAATTTCTTAAAACTTGTTCTTTAAGCCGTTGTGATTTGGTGTTTAGTAATTTTTTCTTGAGTTCTTTTCTTTGCTCTATCTTTTCCCATGTGGTCTTGCTTATCCATTATAACCAGACAAATATACACTAACACCATATCCCTATGTGCCTCTAAGGCACGACAGGATTACCTTTACCTTTATTAAACAATTCTATAGGAAACAATCATTCATTTCATCTAATATTTTTCTTGTACATTCATCCATATAGTGGTCCAGCACCTGATGAATAAATGAGTGAAGACAACAACCAGAATAAAAGGTTAAAAAAATGTATAAACTAAAGAAAATGAAAATAGCCCGATGAATCTGTGCATGAATCAGATTCTAGAAGATGTCTTTAATGCCTTCTTTATTGAATGGAAGATGATTTGCCATGGGCTAACTTAATAATTTGGCAGCCTGGTTAGCTCAATGGTTAGACACTCGGTTTACTAATCCAGTGGTACCAGGTTCAAGTCCCTACAGTGGGACTTCCCCTGGTACACACCAAAAAGGTACTGGGGATGAACAGCCTCTAAAAACTGGTACCAGAGAAAACTGGGAAGGTAAATCTCCCCAGACGTGATACTGATCACATTACACTTTCATTTATGTGCCGATGGCCTCGGAAATACGGGCCTAACACCACATCCCCATTATGTCTTAATGGCATGGAAATGGGGGTTTTACCTGTACTTATTGTTTTACTGCAAGAAGACAATATAATATTGTGTTTTTCATATCATGTAAATGAGTGATAAGCAATCTGTTGACTTCTGAAACCCTGATGCAGAAAAAATATTTATAAGGTTGTGTAGAAGGCAGGAGCTGAAAGACAAGAGGAGTAAAAAAAAAAAAAAACAACCAATATTTTGGACACAGAAGAATTCTTGTTCACAAACACAGAAAATATGAGTTCATGAAGTAATACCCAATAGAAATAAAAAAATAATCTCTCACAGATGGTATAATTCCACTCATAAGTTTTGCCACAGCAGAATATTTACATCTGGATATATAGCAGACTGAAAGTATAGTCATTTCATAAGAAATCTGGGCAGTCTGGTGGCAGGACATCAATCTGCTAAGCAAAAAACTGCAGTCTAATTCAACCAAATGTGATGTACTTTTTTTGTACATGAACTCATGATGCTCTTCCCTGACATTTCACTTAGTGAGGCAGTATATTCACAAAATCTGTCAAGATCTCTTTGCTAATTCATATGAAAAACAAATGTTAGTGTGAAATATTCAAATAACTTCACTTTTCTTTCTTTTTTTCATTTGAACACTGCAGGAAACTCCACTTAAGTAAATTTTTTTTCCAATACATTTTGAAATATAAGATAATGCAAAGTCCATTGAGTTTATTTTATTAATTTTTAATGTAATTTTATATTTATGACAAACTGCATTGTCAAATTAATTATATTTCTGTTAACAATATGGAATCAATAGAAAACAGTTCATTAATAATACATGTATTAGAATTTTAACAGAATGACAAAAGGCATACCACACTGATATTCCTGCCTAGCAACATTTCTCTGATATTTCTGCCTAGCAACATTTCTCTGATATTTCTGCCTAGCAACATTTCTCTGATATTTCTGCCTAGCAACATTTCTCTGATATTTCTGCCTAGCAACATATTCCTGCATAGCAACATTTCTCTGATATTTCTGCTCACTGACCTTCTGTACATCCACTCGACACCACTCATTGATCAACTTGCGAACATTTGTTGCATCGTCCCTGGCCACTGCCTCCCAGATTCCAGGCTGGGAAATAATGTAGGGATGGATGTTGAAAAATCACTCAATTTAAACATGCCTAGTAAATCTCCCTTTGGTAATGTGAAACATGCTGAGCATTTACTTGCATGGCAAGCACATCACTGAAAAATCAATCAATCTTCAAACCTGACTGGAATTAAGGCTTTCATTTCCAGTTCAGCAGATTCCCGCTGATAGACTAAAGGCTTGTCTAACAGACTAAACCTAAGACAGAAAAGCCTTTGAATACACTAAATCTCAGCATAGAACAGGAGGTCTTTGCATGGATGATTCCAAGCAGCTTTAGCTTTCAAAAGAACTGCTATCTCAAAAGCTACATCTAGCAATAATAACCCTAAAATTATGTCCCTGCAGACATGACAAAAACAATCAATATTCCTAGTACAGTGGGACTAAACGTAAATATGATTTTACAAGAACAAAATAAAACATGATGTACTTTTATGATGAATAATAATAACATGAATAGTAGCATCATCTGGAAGATGCTGAACATGAAAATTAAAATGAAAAATAAATAATGACAACTTGTATGTATAGTAATGATAAGATAAACATTCAAACCTTTCAAATTGAATCTCATGTCACGTTTCAATCTATGAGTCTTCTTCTTCTCCTTCTATCTCCCTGAACTGCGAGCCAGTGCTCTGTGCAGCCGATGGAGTGAAGATGGCACAGCATCGTATCAGGTTGGGAGCAGGTTATGGCAGTTTTTTTTTCAGCTAAAGAGCAGAGTGTGCAATTCTTCTTTACCAGACTTCACTACTATCGGAACTATAGCGATCATTGTCCCGTTAGCTGGACTAGGCCTATTACTAGGGAGAAGTGGCACAGGGTCTTGGTCAGCTATAATTCGCCAAACTGAACAACGTCTTTGTCCCCCGCCCCCTTCCCCAAGTCCATGAGTGAAAACATAGAGCGACTGTTGGTTCCGGTTTCCAGATCAGCCGTGACTTGTTGCAGCATACACAAGGGGTTCTAAGTTGTGCAGGTGACGAATGTAACAAGTAACACCTCACACACTTTACTCTTCACTACATCAAACATGTAAGCAGCGATTTACTCATATTTTTAAAAAATTTTAAACATTAATAAAACCTATTAGGAATACAATGTCCGGTATACCATCGCCATCCAGTGAACTTGACTTTAGTTCTGAGTTACGTACCCACATCCAGGGCAGGCTCTAGGACACCCCCCCCCCCCCCACAGTAGCACACTTTGGCGCCGCACTCAGTTCTCAAATTAACATTTAATATTTTAAAACAGATTAACTTCATTAATCTTTAACATGCATGGTCATTAATTTTAAATAGCGTTAATAACAATTCATAAATTAATTGAAAAAATCATAAGATAAACTAAATATCTATTATTGCCATCATCATCATCATCATTATGATAAATATAATGTGTAAAACTGCTAGCTGTTACAAACACTGGCGACAAATATTTGGAAGATTTCTGCGACTCGTTGAAGTGAAATTTGCTTTTCCGAGTTTGTTTTTTTTTTAATCATTTTTGTCTGGATATTCCGACTTTAAAATGTAGAAATTTTTTTTTAATTGCAGCTGTCTTACATTTGTAAGAGCGAGAGAGTAGACGTTGCAAGTGAAATATAAGAAGTACACCCTCGATGTTGAGCGCCATGGTGAATAGAATCACGGGATTATAAAAGTACTGACCGTTGCATTTGCCTTCTGTAACTTCCTCTCTCTTTTACTGTAGAGATTAAAGTTATTATTGGCTGCATGTACTGTATATCGTTGGGTATTTTTTTTCGCGAAGATTGCGTGGACAAAATGTTACTGTTGCATAATTCTGACATAAAATAGAGAAACAAGAAGTTTTTGGTTTTTAGTTTAAAAGAACCATTGCGTAATTTAGTCGTTCGTATTTCGTAAAGTTTCTTTTTTTTATGGAAATGACAATATTTTGACGTAAAGAACAGAGAACAGAGTTTAGGGCTGATAAAGTGTGTTCAGTTTTGCTGGTGGTATTAAAAGCGTAAAAGTACTTTTAAAAAAAGACACTGGGCGTTATAACATCAGTTTGAATTGTCCTATCTTTGTCATGCCACACTTCCTCTTCCTAAAATAAACATATCATTACATAACGTCCTAAAATAAACATATCATTACATAACGTCCTAAAATAAACATATCATTACATAACGTCTAGGTGTGAACGAGGCAAAACTAAACAGGCCGTAGTTTCAGATTAAATGTTTACGAAGAATAGAAAAATATTTTAGCCAAACACCATAAGAAATAACACCTTGTTGGCAGAAATGCAGATGAAGCCACTGACAGCAATTATTGAGGAAAGACGCTGGCGATGGCTGGGACATGTGCTCCGAATGACTGATAACTCACTACCAAAAATAACACTAAGATGGACACCACAGAGGAACAGAAGTAAGGGTAGACCAAAAGAGACATGGAGAAGAACAACAGAGAGGATGTTGAGCAACAGAGGGCTCACTTGGGCAAGAGCAGAAAAAAAGGCAAAGGACAGGCATTTGTGGAAAACCCTTGCGGAAGCTCCATGTGCCCTGGGCACTTAAGGTTCAGAGAGTTTCAGATTAGATATGTTCAACAGCACATAGGGCAAAGGGTGGACATCTTTCACACATTTTTTTTTTTTTATTTTACACTGCAAACTCGCATAGTTTCATAGTGGATAATTTGGCCCTAAATACATTTAAGTTTTACTGAACAACACCCATGACACACCAACATGTTCTGCTATCATTTGTAATCGCGCCGTTTCATTTTACCAGGAAGTCTAGTGATGCCAATGTTTTTTAAGCAGTTGTAAAATTGCGAAATCTGACTAATATAACAAAAGTTTTTTTTTTAAAAATCAGTTTCAGTTATCAGTTCTTCCAGAATCGTCGCTCTGATTTTTAGATGTGCACAGTAACCTGTCAACTACGGTGTAAACTGTCATCTGCTTACTTTTCTCGCCTTGGTCCAGTGACCTAGATTCTAAGCAAATATTTCATTGTTAACTTTTGCGTATCTATATTTAATACTGTCACATGATTCTGACGGATTACAAATAGTCTTTTCATATTCATCGGTCAGACCAAGCCCAAAGACAATTTATGATCGTCGTGATAGGGGCTAGTGTCTCAGTGTCAAGAGAGCGAGGTTTAACCTGACCCCGGTGCCCTCCTGTCAATCAAGGTGTAAAATGTGTACCTGGCAACACTGTTGGGGAAATGGCTCTAAGAACTGAGACTTTCTGCCTGTAAAACACACAAGCTGTCAGTTCATTAAGAGCAATGCTAGATGTTCATGTGAAAATCATACGAGACACAGGACCACACATAAGCTGACTGGTAGAGAACTTAATACTACTACTACTACTATTACTACTACTACTATTACTACTACTGCTACTACTACTACTACTACTACTATTACTACTACTGCTACTACTACTATTACTACTACTATTACTACTACTTCTACCACTATTACTACTACTACTATTACTACTACTACTATTACTACTACTGCTACTATTATTACTATTACTACTACTATTACTACTACTATTACTATTACTACTACTACAACTATTACTACTACTACTATTACTACTACTATTACAACTACTACTACTACTACTACTATTACTACTACTACTATTACTACTACTATTATTACTACTACTACTATTACTACTACTATTACTTCTATTACTACTACTATTACTACTACCACTAATTAAAATAATAAGAATGATAATAGGAAGAAGAAATAATGATGAAAAAAATGAATGCTTTTTAGTCACCATCGTATGTGTTTTCTAGTGACATTATCTCACTATCTGAAAATGGCAACAGAGTCATCGCATCTCATTGACTGTTTCTCGGGTTTTTCACCATGACACTCTGATATTTTGAGGGGAAAAATGGAAGCACTGAAAAATTAAATATAGATGCTGCTATTATCTGCACGTAATTCTAGCTCGTTTGATCTGACGGTTACATGAACATCCCTGTTGCATGGGCAAACGCACAACAAAGCTTCAGTACTTACCACGTATTTCAAGAACACGTTTCGCACTGGGGCTGGGATGTTTGCTGACGTTGTCACTAGCTCTAGAGGAAACTCTCCTTGCTGATGAGATAAAATTACAATCTCAGGTTGTTTGCACTAATAATGGATGCTGGGCTACGTAATATTATCACAGAAACTTAATATGACTTCCTGCTGTTCTAGCAGATTTACTTGCGGGGGTTGGGGGTTGGGGGTGTCACGTCTTTTAATTTATGAGTGGTGTATTCTGTATCAGTGACAATGTGAAATCGATGCGGGGAAAAAAAACAACAGATTCCCTGTCTTCCTTGGCTAGCAAAATAGGTCGTGAAGTTAACAAAGAAAAAACAAAAATTATGAAATTTCTCATTAATCAAGAAGGGAAAATATACGTAGAAGGAACAGTTGTTGATGAAGTAAACCAGTTGGTACCTTGGTAGCTAGATACGTAGAAGGAACAGTTGTTGATGAAGTAAACCAGTTGGTACCTTGGTAGCTAGATATGTAGAAGGAACAGTTGTTGATGAAGTAAACCAGTTGGTACCTTGGTAGCTAGATACGTAGAAGGAACAGTTGTTGATGAAGTAAACCAGTTGGTACCTTGGTAGCTAGATACGTAGAAGGAACAGTTGTTGATGAAGTAAACCAGTTGGTACCTTAGTAGCTACATAGACCAGGACGTTAGAATCAGAATTGCAAAAGTAGCATTGTCCTTAAAAAATCTTAAGAACATATGGAATTCAAATGTTATAAGCACAAAAACCAAGTTAAGACTATTCAATTCATATGTACGTAATATCCACCTTCATTTATGCATGCGAAAGCTGGACAACAACTAAAGAACAACAAATTAGACTCTTTTGAAAACAAATGCCTAAGGAAAATACTTGGTATAAAATGGAACGAATTCAAGAACAATGCAGAGATAAGGCAGATGAGCAAACAACAACCTGTCTCATGGGTAATCAGGAAAAGGAGATAGACATATGTTGGTCATGTGATGAGAAGAAACAGGTAGAGAATCCCAAAACAAACTATCAAGTTGAACACAACAGCCCAAAGAAAAATAGGCAGACCACGTGAAACTCTAAAGAGGACATTGTTAAGAGAAGCCAATTCAGTGGGCATAACATCCCTTGATGAGATTGAAAAACTAGCCGAAGACAGGACATCTTGGTGAACTATTATGCGGGCCCTATGTGACGTTTAACGGCACGGGAAGTTATATAAGATAAGAATCACCCCCACTTGATTTTCTATCCAGAGTGATTTTTCTTCAGAACAGCAATATTTCAACTAAGATATAAATTCTGAGTATTTCCGCACATGCGGCGATCAAAGATGAGAATACGGGACAGCACAGGCCACGTATTTTAAAACTGGATACATTTAAGCGTCCCACCAGAAGTAAAAGGAATCCTAGGACAAAATACTGCACTGGCCTATGATAAGGGACGGTTGATCACTTTATTTTAGATCAGTACAACAGTAAAAAAAGAACTGCGTCACATATTAACAGGAAGCCAGAAGTTCTCTATTGGCAGAAATGCAGATGAAACCACTGACAACAATTATTGAGGAAAGACGCTGGCGATGGTTGGGACATGTGCTCCGAATGACTGACAACTCACTACCAAAAATAGCACTAAGATGGACACCACAGGGGAGCAGAAGTAAGGGTAGACCAAAAGAGACATGGAGAAGAACAACAGAAAGGATGTTGAGCAATAGAAGGCTCACCTGGGCAAGAGCAGGAAAAAAGGCGAAAGACAGGCATTTGTGGAAAACCCTTGCGGAAGCCCCATGTGCCCTGGGCACCTAAGGTTCAGAGAGAGAGAGAGAGAGAGAGAGAAGTTCTCAGTGTTTAGAGAAACTACAAAACAACACATTTCTAATGAGCATAAGTCTGTAAGTTGACATGTCTTGCTCTCTAATTTTTAAAACAAGTAAATCAACGATCACTTTAAACGGCAAGTGCCGGTAAATTATCAATTAAAAAGAAAACCGAAACTTTTCTAGGCCGTCGGTTACCGTACTCGGTTCGTATTGCCAAAAACCTAGTAAATCGCACGCAGCAAAATCGGTGTCAGGGAAGTAGGGTGGTGGCGGCGCTCAGTTTACATGGAGGAGAATCAGCCTTTTTGCACTTTGGTTCAGTGTGTGAGCATTTTGAAAATAACTCAATAAAATCTCGCCGCAAATAAAGTATAAAAAAAAAAACTTCACACGAATGGCGATGTTTGTAAACTGTATTTAATTTTACGTTAATAGTATGAAGTTACGAAAAGTTGTATTGGGAAAAGTTGTATTTCATGCATATAGCGCACAGAGTGTTTAATGAACTTTATGTGGGTGCATTTTGTGTCTAACACAATTTTTTTATATTATTATTAAGCGCATATAAAAACATACGTCAAGATAATGAACAAACATAACAAACCTTGTTGGTGATGTAAAAGTCCGCGTTACAGCGAAGAAAAGCCTCCACCACATCACAGTCGGGTTTACCACATTTCAGGTAGCACATCAAGGCAGTGTCACCTCCCTGGATGCAAAAGTTTATTGTTATTTATTTATTTAATACAAAGTTTATCAATTTGGAGGAAGGGTATTCATTCAGTCAGTCAGTCATTTGCATGCCCCTTATGGAACTTTGCCTACCTAACAGCACTTCTGTAGGCCTCTCGGTTGTAAGCAAGATGGCTTGCTGCTGATGCATCCATTTGCAGATTATCAACGATGTCTTACAGCCATCTTCGCCTTGGTCTTCCTCTCTTTCTTTTTCCCATTATGTACCCTTCCAAGACGGTCTTCTCTAGATTATCATGACGTTTAATGTGTCCAAAATATTTAAGTGTTCTCTCTTTAATCCTCTTTACTAGCCAGCCTTCCTCAATATTAAGTTCTTGTAGTATGGATATGTTTGTTCTTTTTTGTGTCTATGATATTTGAAGAACTCTTCTGTATCATTTACATTCAAAAGCATTTATATGTTTCTCAGCTGTTTTGTTAAGTGTCCAGGTCTCACAGGCATATGTTGCGATGGGACATGCATGCATTTAAAAATCTTATTTTTTGTAGTTCTGTCTGTTCCTCTCCACAGCTTCCTTAGTTGTTTTACTTTCTAAAGAGCCATAGATGTTCTCATTTTAATTTCCCTCATTATATCTCCATTATTAGTTAGTAACGATCCAAGATGTTCAAAACTGTCCACCTCTTCCAAATTTTTCTCACTGATAAATATTTCAGCTGCGTTATTTGTTTTGTCAGTTGTCATCAGTTTAGTTTTCTTCACATTAAGATAGAGGTTTTGCTCTTCACTATTCTTACGGACTGACATAATTAGTTTTTCCATTCCTTATTGTTTTGTGGACAGTAATACTGTAGTCATATCAATTCTATAAAATGTGTTGGAAATCCCATTTTTTCATTATCTCCCAAAGTTTCTGGTGTTGTACACAATCAAATGCCTTTGAATAGTCTAAAAAAGATAAATACTGATTCACATTAAATTCTTTGCAATTCTCTATCATTAATATTATATTGAATATATGATCTCTTGTTCCTCTTCCCTGTCTAAAACGAGCTTGGACCATATTGACTTCTTCTATTTTCTGTCGAAGTCTACCCATTATGATTTTTAACAGAATTTTACTGGCATGACTAATCAGGGCAACAGTTCTGTAGTTTGTGCATAATTTCAGGTTACCCTTTTTTTGGCAGTGGTATGAATACAGTTCTTTTCCATTCTTTTGGCCAAATACCTGAATGCCATATCTTTTTAGATAGTGCATGATAGATTGTTGCACATTCCTTTCCTCTTGCCTTAATGAGTTCAGCTTATATCACATCCTGGTGATTTACCATTTTTCAGATTATTTATTGCCCATAAAACTTCTTCTATTGTCGGTTCATGTTCTTTCTCCTCCAATAATAATTCACACTGTTGATTTCTGCTTTCACAGTTTGTTGTTTCATACATTCCTCTGCAATATTCCTTCCATCTTTCTAGAATTTCCTCTGTTTCTGTCAAGGTATTCCCCATAACGTCACAAATTACATTTAGCTTAGGTGGGACATTTTTTGTCAATGTCTTCAAACATTTCACTATCTCTTCCACACTTTTGATGTCCTTCTGTTCCTTTACAACAATGTTGTATGTATTGTTGTTTGTCTTTTCTTATGTTTCTTCGTATTTCTTTTGTTAAAGTTTTATATTTCTCTTTGTTGTTGTTTGTCACTTTCCATTTCGTCTTCATTTCTCTTCGTTGTTTTATCCGTTCTAGTGTACCTGCTGTAATACATCCATTCTTTTGTGTTTTCTTTACTGGAACCATGTCTTTAACTGTTGTTGTTATAAAGATATAAAGATATCTCTGGCCTACTTAGCCAGTTCATCTGGTGTCTTCTTCTCTTGTACAGCCATCAGAATTTCGAAACGGTTCTTCACTTCTATACCATATTGTTCTGGTATTTTTGAAGATCAAAGCGGAGTGGTCTTGATCCCCTGATTGTCTTTTTTATCTTTATCTTCATGTTTGTTATTAATAACTCACATTCCGTGTCACAATCAGCACCTGGTAAAGTTTTTGCTGATGTTATAATTGATCTCCACCTTCTTTGCACTAAAATGTAATCTATTTGATTCTTGGTTTTCCCACCAGGTGATGTCCATGTGTAAAGTCTTCTTGGATGCTGTTTAAAAAGTGTGTTAGTGATCATTAGCTCATTTTCCATGCAAAACGCTATTAGACTGTCACCTACCTCATTTCTATGTCATATACTAAATTTCACTACAACATGTCCTTCATCTTCTGCTCTTTCTGTAACAATCTTTGCATTAAAATCGTCCATTATTAATACAATATCATTTTTTCGTACCTGGTCTATCGTCGTTTGCAGTGTGTTATAAAAGTCTTCTGTTTTCTCTTCTTCTGTTGCTGATGTAGGTGCATATATCTGGATAACTGTTACATTTCTAGGAGTGCCCTTAAGTCTGATAGTGAGGATTCTATCACTTACTGGATTATAACCTGGATGTAGATTACTAAGCTTCATCATACACCCTTCTAGTGCCGGTAAACGTCACATAGAGCCCGCATAATAGTTCGCCAAGATGTCCTGTCTTCGGCGAGTTTTTCAATCTCATCAAGGGATGTTATGCCCACTGAATTGGCTTCTCTTAACAATGTCCTCTTTAGAGTTTCACATGGTCGACCTCTTTTTCTTCGGCCTGTTATGTTCCATTTGATAGCTTGTTTGGGGATTCTCTGATTGTTTCTTCTCACCACATGACCGACATATGTCCACTTTCTTTTTCTGATCATCCATGAGACAGGTTGTTTCGAAAGAGAAACAAATGCCTAAGGAAAATACTCGGTATAAAGAATATATATCATATAAGCGATGAGTTATTACCATGCGTTATTACTAAGCTATATATACCATATTCGTCGTGCACTGAAGGAAATATTATATACTCCTTTTCTTAATGATCAAAACACATTTCAAAAGGAAATATACATATACAGATAACGCATACAAAAAAGGAGACACACATACAAACAACATCTACTCTTTCACGCCAAAATAGCACTGGCAGTGCTGATAGATCTTGCGCGCCTAATGCGTATCTAGTTCAGTGCAATACTTAGACAAGAAGTAAAATTAAAAGTAGCACATTTCTAATCCATGTTTTTTTTTCGAATTATAGAGTAACTTTCTTCCAGTTTCTACACACCATAACTTCTCGAAAAAATTTATTCTGGCATAAGGTGAAAAAATAATTCAAGGGTAAAAGAGTTAATGATATATAAACAGACGACATACATATCAGCAGGCATACACAACACATAAACAAAAGATACATATAATCACGCTTTCAAAAGTAGTAACGCTCTGCTCGCTGGCACGCCTTAACTCTTTAATCCTGTGACTCCTAAAAAGAAAAACAAAGGGCCAATTAGTTTCTACCGACTTCAGTAACAGCACGCGATGTCACTAGTCTGGAAGTACGAAGGAAGCTAAGAGTAAAGAACTCATACCTTCTGACAATCATAATTCTAAGCCCCCTGGTGTGTTTCAAATGAAAAAAAAATCTCTACAGTCTCTTAAGCTGAAGACAGCATCCAAGTTTAGCATCTGTTTCCAAGACGTTCGCCACCGCGTGCAGGAAATAGCTCTAGCGTGATAAATGAATGCGTCGAGGAACACTGAAAGGCGCCAACACAGCTGTACTACCAGTTCCTTAATTGAATGGAGAAATTTTGGATGGATATCCCTGGAGATTTGGCGTAAACTGATGAAAACTCACTCATTCAGTCACTGAGGTTGCTATGGTCTGTGAGGGCATTTGCGCGATTGGTCTTTCAAGAAGTCTGGCCAATTTTTCTCCTTGAAAAAAAAAAAGGACTGATGGCATCATCTTTCTGTTTTGGTATAATGTACCATCTATATTAGGTGCAGCAGTTCTGTTACATCGCTATTCATTTATCTAGTATCGCCCATCAATTTATGCTATCTGGATCTTAAATCTTATTTTTGTTCTATGGTTTTTTTTATTATGGGCGTATCAGATTAAATTTTGAAATATTTCTTTTTCACTGCAGTATATGCGCTGTTTAGTGTTTTACTGGATGAAAAAAATATGTTTTATTATTATTTATCTGCTTCTCCTTTGCGTTGTTCATTGAAATGTGAGTAGCAGAATAATATTTCCAGTTCGAATTTATGCCCCACAAAATACTGCAATCATCAGGCAGACTAGAGGGTCATGTTAAATAATTTGTTAATATCTTCTGGCAGACATATTTTTAAATAATTTGTTCATATCTTCTGCCAGACATTTTTAAAAATACTTTGTTATTATCTTCAGGCAGACATATTTTTTAAAAATGTGTTGATATCTTCTGGCAGACATGTTGTTAAATAATTTGTTCATATCTTCTGGCACACATATTTTAAAATAATTTGTTCATATCTTCTGGCAGACATGTTAAATAATAATCACACACAAAGACGGATATTATAAAATAAATATAATATCTTTGCACTTAATTTTCGTATTTATTATTGGCCATCTGATTATATTCGTGTGATCTGAATTTGTTTCGATGACTTATAACAGCATATGTTTCGTTTGCATTTAAGTTGTCTATTGTGAATCGGGTGTGCTTCATTTAAATCTCATTTGTCTTTTATTGTGAATTGCGCAAAAGATTGGACTGGAATATTTAGAGTTTTCTTAGGTGCATGTTTGCAAATGATTAAAAAACTTAACTGAAGGAAACAATACTAAAAATAACGAAGCAAAGATTTGAAGGAATGGAAATGAACTTTTATTTTACATTTATTAGTGTGAGTTGGATGTGTCCTGTTTGAAGTTAGTAAGAAAAAGATAAAATCCATGAACTTCAGTTTTCTACAATGTCTTCGCGATTTTGCTGAATCTCTCGACTATGGATTTACATTTTCGAAGTTGCTTCTTACTTTGTTATGGTTAGTAGTCACCAGGACAGTAATAAATAAATGGAATGACATCGTAAATGATAACAGGACAGTAATAAGTAAATGGAATGACATCGTATATGATAACAGGACAGTAATAAGTACATGGAATGACATCGTATATGATAACAGGACAGTAATAAGTACATGGAATGACATCGTATATGATAACAGGACAGTAATAAGTACATGGAATGACATCGTATATGATAACAGGACAGTAATAAGTACATGGAATGACATCGTATATAATACCATTGTTTGATTAACGAAATGGTTACCGCATCAGCTTTTACACAGAAAACTGTCTTCTGCTACCAGCTTAAAATCAACATCCAAGACCAGTGATGTAAAAAGACACAAAATAATTCTGCTGCAGGTCCACCTGATTTTACTTCATGAATTCTCATTCCTTCGGAAAAATGAACTACATTTGAGGTAAAAGCGTCTTCTAATATTATTGTGAATTGAATGCTTCATTATTATTGTAGACAGAATGTCCTTTCTTTGCGTTCAGTTTGTTCGTTTAGTATTATGAATCTGAGGTGAAAATTTGTTCATGGACTGTGAATTGTAGGAATTTATGCATTAAAAATTTCTTTGTAACATCGAAGTGTACAATTTATGCTTTCGGCTGATGATATATCTTACATGGTTACAGGTGTTTCCGTACACCCCATTTACCCGGGCAGCGCCGGGTACATCCGCCTGTTGTTAAAGTTTTGTTAAATATTTCTTTTCTCATCTTGTGATACAAGCAAAGATTTTGTTTGATGATTCTTTTCTGTCGTATAAGATCGTGCAAGATAATGCGCTGACACCTTTCGATAGTCATAGATCCCGCTAGATAACTTCTTTCCATCTTCTGATAGACATATACCGAAATTGAACAGTCTATTTCCAGCCATCATCAGCCGTCTATAAATTTAGCTAACTGAAGTATACCTACTCTGTCATGGTAATCGCCAGCTCATAACCCATTCTTATACACAACTTTCCTTCTCTCCTTGTACTTGTTCCATCCTTACTTAAATAACCACATTCCTTATTGTATAGGAGTGCTCTCTTCACACCAGATTCTTTTACTTACTTTTCACGGCTTTACATTTAATTGATATACGAATATCACATCGAAAAGCACCCATGGAATATGTCTCAGGACAGAATCATCTGTTGATATTCGTTACATACTCTTTTCTTCATGCCACTTAAAACAACTGCCACCTGCTGATGATCAACAAATTCACGCCACATAACGTCATTACTATTTTGTTGTCGATGATCTACCTCACGCCGCATAACATCATTGTTAATTGTTTCGATGATCTGTCTCACATCACATAGCATCATTGTTAATTATTGTCGATGATCTACCTCACACCACATAACTTCGTTGATATTTACCGTGGACCATTAAACTGCCGCCTCATAACATCACTGTTAATTGTTGTCGACCATGTGGCTTAATTAAAGCAACAGGAGCCAAACAAACAAACAAAACTGTCTGATGACAAGAAGGACGTTCCAGCGTTATAGTTACGAGGAGATGTCTAAGCATACACTGACAGCCACATCTGATTTAAATGAAGGCAGGTCACTGAGCATCAACCGTCTCTCATTACAGAAGCACAGAGAACACAAGCAACCACGAGACATAAACGTAAAAGTTCCCTGCTTCCACGTCATTAAAGTCTTATTGGGGATACGGTGTTCGGCTCGTATTTCCACGACCTTCGGCATATGGAAGTGTGATATGGTCATTATCACGCCTGGCCGCTTTACCTTCCAAGATTTCTCTCCTACCCATTGTTTAGAGGGTGGGTCGACCCATGGGCCCTTTTTGGTGTGAACCAGAAAAAAATCCCATAGCTGGGACTGAACCTAGTACCACCGGATTAGTAAACCAAGTTCGAATTACCAGGCATCGCCAGGTATATACCAGATAAACTATCTTATATATCTTATATCTTATATCCTTCCGGTGTCGTTAAACGTCACATAGGGCTCGCAAAGTAGTTCGCCAATCTTTCTTGTCCTCAGCGAGTCTCTCAACCTCATCAAAGGATTCAATGCCTGCTAATTTGGCCTCTCTTAACAATGACCTCTTCAGAGTTTCACGCGGTCTGCCTCTTTTTCTTTGGTCTGTTGTGTTCCACTTGATAGCTTGTTTTGGGATTCTCTCATCATTTCTTCTCATCAAGATAAACAATGGACTATTGAAAAAGAGCGTTGCTTACAAAAAAAAAGGAAAGAAATTAAAAAAGGAATCAATCAAAAAACCTTTCTCCCTACATCCATCTCCTAAACCAACTCTCTCATGCACACACATAAATGTTGGAATATATACATTTACACGTACAGATATTCCCTTGCCTACTCAGTTCATGTATTTAACACAAAACAAAGCTACTTACATCGTTCTGCCGGTTAATCTGCGCTCCCAAGTTACGAAGCAGATAGACCATTCTGGCTCCCTGCATACCAGAAGCTGAAGTCTTGATTAAACTATCGACGGCAACGAAGAAGACAGCGCGCATCTGCAAGACAAAATAAGCTTATCAGTCAGAGAACTTCTACAAAGATAAGGTCGTTTGATTAATGGGACAAATCCTTTACCATGTATCTTCCCAGTATCAAACTCTCACCGGCTGAAATCTGTTGCCTGTTTAATGATACTTCATTTTATCTTCATTTATTAACTTCATTTATTAACTTCATTCAATAAACTACTCACTGTGTCATGATTTGCGTGTGTGGTTTTTTTTAAAAATCGCAGTCATTACGTGTCTGCTGAGTATAATATCGCCTTTCTACAATGTTAAAAATTTCATGATTTCGATGACTGAATTTTCTGTGAAGTTTAAGTGCCATGCTAATGACATTCAGTGAAGGTAATCACACAGTAAACGTTCCATAAAGATAATCACATAATAAACGTTCCGTAAAGATAATCACACAGTAAACGTTCAGTAAAGATAATCCCACAGTAAACATTCAGTGAAGATAATCACACATTAAACGATCCGTGAAGATAATCCCACAGTAAACTTTTCACGGAAATAATCTAGTAGTGCAGATTCAAGTGAAGATAATCATGCAATGAACATGCTCTCTAAAGATAATGCACGCAGTGGACATTGTTCAGTGAAGACAATCACGCAGTGGACATTGTTCAGTGAAGACAATCACGCAGTGGACATTGTTCAGTGAAGACAATCACGCAGTGGACATTGTTCAATGAAGACAATCACGCAGTGGACATTGTTCAATGAAGACAATCACGCAGTGGACATTGTTCAGTGAAGACAATCACGCAGTGGACATTGTTCAATGAAGACAATCACGCAGTGGACATTGTTCAGTTAAGACAATCACGCGGGAGCCCTTTCAGTTGTTCCACTGATACTGATACCGAGACAACAATGCTAGTTAAAGGAAGATCCTAATGCCTTACTTATGACTGTTTGTCGAGATGTCCGAGTTAAAAGCATTCTTCTGATGCTTTATTTCAAGGGCCCTCTGTATGAATAGAAACCATGGACTTGGATGTTGTCTTCAGCTTAAGAGACTGTAGAGATTTTTTTTTCATTTGAAACACACCAGGGGGCTTAGAATTATGATTGTCAGAAGGTATGAGTTCTTTACTCTTAGCTTCCTCCGTACTTCCAGACTAGTGACATCGCGTGCTGTTACTGAAGTCGGTAGAAACTCATTGGCCCTTTTTTATTCTTTTTAGGAGTCACAGGATTAAAGAGTTAAAGCGTGCCAGCGAGCAGAGCGTTACTACTTTTGAAAGCGTGATTATATGTATCTTTTGTCTAGAACTGTTTATAACATTTGTTATGTAATATGTTTGAACGCAAACCTACAATGGAAAGAATAAGCTGCTATGTATTCGCTTTTGAGCGTCCTTTTTTTCAAGAAGATCTTCAGTGTCGAGAGTTATGATAAAGAAATATATAGAGAAATGCTAACAAATAATGTATCACCTTAAAAGTCAGAGCCGTCGCTAGGGTAGGGCAACCAGTGCAATCCTTTCCTGGCCCATGCTTAAACGCCTTTATTGCCGTGTGTACTTCGGTGGTGTAGTGGGTAGTGTACTCGCAAGTCGATCAAAAGGTCCCTAGTTCGATTTCACATTCGGGCGCAATTTTTGCCGGCCGACAGGCATCAAAGTCAACCCAGACTAAAAAAAAGTGAGTCCCTGGGGCTTCCAAGCATGCAAAGATAGCTGCTGGCATCCCTACTATACAGTATATGCAGGAATAGGTACAGGTTATTAAGCCTAAGTTGTTTTTTTTTAATCAGTCAATCAGTCATATGCATGTCCTCTGCGGAACTTTGCCTCCCTAACAGCTCTACTGTAGGCCTCTCGGTTGTAAGCAAGATGTCTTGCTGCTGATGCATCCATTCGCAGATTATTAACGATAGTTACTGCTTATGTTTCCAGAAGGTAGTTCGCCATATCATTTCCTTCCGGGCAGTGACTGTACTAGTCAGTGATCGTAGCCATTGTCCCTACATTGAGATCATCTGCCTACCATCATAGAATGCTGATCATAACCAGCATTATCTGTCGGCTGCCCTCCTATTATATCCACCACCAGCAAAGATAACACCAGAAAACTTGGACATTTCATGTAGCTGTCAAGTCTTCAAGTCACTAAAACTCACACTTTGACTGAAGGAATCGGAGATATGTATGAAACAGTCAAGTGACTAGATTTACTTGACTTAAGACATCAAAAGGTGATGTTTTAGTACAAAATAAATGATCCTGTGATAAAGAAAGACTTCTGAATCGAAAAAAAAAATCAGAATATTAGACGTTTTCATCAGAATTTCTGTATAAAAGAAATCCAACCTAAAAGAAATAAAAGTTGAAAGAAATTGCCTGATTTGCTCAACACAAATAGACGCCGTTTTATATTTCCGCTAAAGATTAAATGACAAGAAATGAAAGTCCAAAATGGTAACAGAATAACGCAACGACTGGAAGACACATAACAAATAAACAAGATCACATAACACATAAAAACAAATTGTTAACTTGAGCAAATGGCTGAAGTTAACAAAAGGTTATTTTAAATGAACAAAAAAAATGAACTGACGCAATAGATTATAAATAAGGAAAAGCAATACTGGTAAAATATTTTGATAAATTGGTTGTGCAATATTTTGTAGAAATTGCGAGTAAATTGGACTGCAGTGACCTTATTGTAGAGTTTGTGCCAGGAAATCAAGAAATGTAGATTTCGTTTACTTGGAGCTGTAATTGTTAGCAAATCTTTAAAGTTATATAGTTATTATTCCCTCTTTACTGAAGGCGGCTACATTACATTATTTTTATTTACGTAAATCTACACATGTAAACAAGACAAGAAGCATATCTTTAGACATTAAAATTTGAAAATAATGCATTTATTTTGATTTTCATACAGTTTGTCCAGTGATTAAAACAAGGGACCAAAACCACTCCAGGGTAACTTGAACACATCTCTATCTCTCTCTCTCTCTCTCTCTCTCTCTCTCTCTCTCTCTCGTACAACTACTTTCTTTTCGTTTTATATTCCAAAGAATGAACACGAACAGATTGATACTCCTATAAATAGCAGAAAATGGCCATGTAGTCTACCTTACCCTAGGGGCCCGGGGCCACCGCACCGCACCGCCTTAGCAATGGCCGTGACACAAGTAACATTTGTAACTGAACATCTACACAGAACAGAAATAAGACGTGTGGGGGTGGAGTGTGGGGGTGGAATCAGACAACATGCAGTAATGCTGAACGGAGAGAGAGAGAGAGAGAGAGAGAGAGAGAGAGAGAGAGGAAGAGGCTGACAGAAGCGGAGAATGACAGACAACTCATACATAAAGAAAATATAAGATAGCTTAGATACACCACAATAGTCATTAGACACAACATAACAATCGTTAGATACAACAAAACAATCATTGTGAATAAGAAGACTTTAGGCTGCATGAATATATTCGTACACTGCAAGAATAATGTCATGGTATACAAGAATAATGTCACGATATGCAAGAATAATGTCACGGTATACAAAAATAATGCCATGGTATACAAGAATAGTGCCATGGTATACAAGAATAATGCCATGGTATACAAGAATAATGCCATGGTATACAAGAATAGTGCCATGGTATACAAGAACAATGTTATGGTATACAAGAATAATGCCATGGTATACAAACACACAGCTAACAGGAACGATAGAGAGGATGATATGATATACAACATCCATATAGCTGGGCAGATAGACTGATATACAACATCCAGATAGCTGGGCAGATAGACTGATATACAACATCCAGATAGCTGAGCAGATAGACTGATATACAACATCCAGATAGCTGGGCAGATTGACTGATATACAACATCCACAGTCAGCCTGAAGACAAATTGAAATATGACCACACGTCACAGACATGAGAGATATATACATAGACAGACAGACAGACAGATAGATAGATAGATAGATAGATAGATAGATAGATAGATAGATAGATAGATAGATAGATAGATAGATAGATAGATAGATAGATAGATAGATAGATAGATAGATAGATAGATAGATGACTGAGCCATTCGTCTACGGACTGACAGAAAGACTGAGACACTAGTTGAATGACCGAATAAATCTCATTGTCTGAATGACACATTAGGACACGACGCAAAGCCACATAATGGTACCGCCTGCGAGTATAAGCCCGCAGTAACTGGTCACAAACGGCATTGAGGTCAGTTCACATACCCACCCGCCCACCCACACCCCAAACCCGCCACTGCCCCTCCTTCCTCTTTTTTTCCGGCTTCTGCATCATCCAATTTTCCCGGATCTAGCTCCATTTAAAGAACTTTGGAGGAGATACGGTTCTGGGGATAGCTAGCCCTATCTTCCATCGCGTTAGTGTCTTCAGACAGCCCTACCCGATCAGTGTAGGTTAGATGTGTATTCTAGCTTCTAAACTGCTAACACTGACGACATTACAGAACTGAGAAGGTGATCCATAGATACGTGTGTGATCAATAAGATTTCCCTGACTCGCCACTGTTTCTTTGTCTTATATTAATCATCCCATGTTATTTCTTTTTCTAAATCCATCAAGTCCCTTCAAAGTCAGTGACATGTAAGCAAGATGTATTTTCTTAATATGAAACAGGATTTATGATTTGCTTTGTGTTTTCTTTGTCTTCTAGCATTTCTCCTTTCACTGATTTAAAGAAAGCAGCGAGTACAGCACATGCATTTAGAGACTGATTGATTGATTGATTGATCTTTATTACAAAAGGGTTAAGAATTGGGTACGCAGGCGTGTTTCGAACTGACCTTTTCGACAGAGAGAACGGAGAAGGACAGACAAACAAAGGTGGCTATACAGAAGTAATGAAAGGAGACAGACCAAGAGGCAGACCTAGAGAACAGTGGCGAGGCAACCTAGAAGAAGAAGAGATACGCGCTCTTGAAAACACGACTGGGAAATAAAGATCAAGAACAGAGAAGAAAGAAGACGTGTCTTGTCTGCAACACTGAGTCTCAGTGGCCCAGAAAGCTGCTGAAAGAAGAAGAAGAAGAAGAAGAAAATTTATGGACTTAAAAGATACGTCGAAATTGTTAAGATCCACCATCTTGATTGCATCATGTTCGACATTTGGACTAGATACGCGACATTATAAAACTCATCCACACAACAGTATAAATAACATCAAAGGTATAAAACATCAAAGGACATGCCAGGGAAACATTTAGCCAGCGCGTGACGGAGGCACTAGATAAAACAAGAAGCGTTTTTTCCCCCAATTAGATTTTTAAAAAAACTTATTTCCATTTTCTTGTTTATCTGCACAGCAGACTAGAGATTTACATAGAACAGAAGCCGTGGAGAAACGAAATCCCAGTCGCATACAAGAGAAAGGGAGAGGAAAAACGAACAGGGAATTTTATTAGCGAACAGGGAATAGAAAATGGTTGGAGACAACCACCACCAGACAAAATTAAAAACAAAATAAATATGATTTTATTGGAAAGATCTGCACACTTCACTAGACTTTCAGACTGAAATGTCCAGAACTAAATTCGGATTGGAATTTTCGTTTGTTTTTGTTGACATCATCATCATCACCATCAGTGTAATAGCTATTCAGTTTTCTGGTTTTCTCTGTGTAAAGGCCGTAAACGTTTTATATCTTTATATATACCTCTCTTCTGTTTCTTATAGCTTCCAGTGTACAAATGACTAGGAAGTTCTCTGGTCAGTCAGTCAGCCATTTGCATATCCCTTGCGGAACTTTGCCTCCCTAACAGCTCTCCTGTAGGCCTCTCAGTTGTAAGCAAGATGGCCTGCTGCTGATGCTTCCATTTGCAGATTATCAACGATGTCTCGCAGCCATCTTCGCCTTGGCCTTCCTCTCTTTCTTTTTCCCATTATGTACCCTTTCAAGACGGTCTTCTCTAAATTATCATGACGTTTAATATGTCCAAAATATTTCAGTTTTCTTTATTTACTCTTCCTTACTTGGCAGCCTTCTTCATCATTAAGTAAAGTTCTATAGCAGGTTTGTATTTCCTGGACACTGCAGTGTCTGAAATGGAAAGCTATTGTTGTGTAGTATTTCAATAAAATAAACCACGCTTGAATGATTATATGACGCTGTCTGATGTGGCAATTACCCACCCATAGCTGATACGCTAGCTTGAGGATTGGCGAACCAGAGCTGACCAAGACATTGAAACTCCCCCCCCCCCCCCCCCCACCTCGTAGCTCTAGTAAAAAGCCTAGTCTGGCTAACGGGGCGGGATTACCACAGTCCCCATGGTGGTGGTGACTGCTAAAGAAGTATTGCTCACTTCTTTGCTTTATAGGTGCTCTCGGTTGCTAAACAAAAGCTGCCGTTACCCGTTCCCAAGCCGACACGGTTCTATGCCTCGACATCTGCCCCGCATTGGCTGCAAAGTACAAGGAGATTGAAGAAGAAGAAGAAGAAGAAGAAGAAGAAGAAAATTGATGGACTTAAAAGATACGAAATTGGTCAAATCCACCATCTTGATTGCAGATTGTTCGACATTTGGACCAGATACGTCAGTGAGGAGATCAGGATATGAGGAAGTTAGGATGTGAGGAAGTTAGGATATGAGGAATTTAGGATGTGAGGAAGTTAGGATGTGAGGAAGTTAGGTTATGAGGAATTTAGAATGTGAGGAAGTTAGGATATGAGGAATTTAGGATGTGAGGAGGTTAGGATATGAGGAGTTTAGGATGTGAGGAGGTTAGGATATGAGGAATTTAGGATGTGAGGAAGTTAATATATGAGGAATTTAGGATGTGAGGAAGTTAGGATATGAGGAATTTAGGATGTGAGGAGGTTAGGATATGAGGAATTTAGGATGTAAGGAGGTTAGGATATGAGGAGTTTAGGATGTAAGGAGGTTAGGATATGAGGAATTTAGGATGTGAGGAGGTTAGGATATGAGGAAGTTAGGATGTAAGGAGGTTAGGATATGAGGAAGTCAAGATATGAGGATGTGAGGAGGTTAGGATATGAGGAATTTAGGATATGAGTAGGTCATGATATGAGGAAGTTGGGATATGAGACGGTCATGATATGAGGAATTTAGGATATGAGGAGGTCATGATATGAGGAAGATAGGATATGAGACAGTCATGATATGAGGAATTTAGGATATGAGAAGGTCAGGATATGAGGAAGTTAGGATTTGAGGAGATCCGGATATGATGATGTTAGGATGTGAGGACGTTAGGATATGAGGAAGTTAGGATGAGAGAAGATCAGGATATGATGAAGTTAGGATGTGAGGAGGTCAGGATATGAGGAAATTAGGATGTGAGAAGGTCAGGATATGAGGAAGTTAGGATGAGAGGAGATCAAGATATGAGGAAGTTAGGATGTACATTCATGAAGTGGATCAAGAAACATCACAGGGAACATTCGATCTCTAGGCCGTCAGCAAACTCTGATGTCTAACAAGTCAGGCACCATCATAGCAAACACTTGATCCGCCCATTAGCCAGCCCCATCCAGTACAAGAACCCGCTGTTTCTTTTCATGTCTAACTTAGGAGGTGGCTCTTGAAAAGGCAGGACAGCGTCTTGTTACACTGGCCTGTTAAATGTACCGATCCACTGATGGCCCACACTGTGCCAGCACGTACACAACACATACCAACTCAAACTCTGGCCTCTCAACGCAAAATTGTTTCACGTCCATCAAATGTTCAACCAAATTTGCCTTGCCTCATTACTCCGAGAAAACGAAACAAAAAGAAATCTAACCGGGGAAGAGACATTTAATTTCAAGAAGGTTCCCGTGTTGGCTTGTCAGATGACAAGATTGAGGGGTTGGGGGTGGGGGGAACTTGGGGGGTGGGGGTGGGGGTAGAGAAGTTGATTCCTTTGAGACAGGACGAAAAGCGGAATTAGAAATCTGGAAACAGTCAATTCTCTGTGCCCTTCACAACTGGACACATGAAACAAAATGACATTTGCATTCCACGAGAACATCCACACTTTTCTTTGGTTCATCCTGTGAGATGAATGTAGCACGAGTTGTTTTCATCAGCTGTCGATTCAATAATCAGTAAAAGTCTAGTCACGGCGTTGTATTAAACTTGTTTAACTTTCGCATTCTCTATCCACGCTCACCTAAGCCGTTCCACACTCATCTAAGCCGTTCCACACTTACCTAAGCTGTTCCACACTTATCTAAGCCGTTCCACACTCATCTAAGCCGTTACACACTTACCTAAGCTGTTCCACACTTATCTAAGCCGTTACACACTTACCTAAGCTGTTCCACACTTATCTAAGCCGTTACACACTTACCTAAGCTGTTCCACACTTACCTAAGCTGTTCCACACTCATCTAAGCCGTTACACACTTACCTAAGCTGTTCCACACTTATCTAAGCCGTTCCACACTTACTTAAGCTGTTCCACACTTATCTAAGCCGTTCCACACTTACTTAAGCTGTTCCACACTTATCTAACCCGTTACACACTTATCTAAGCTGTTCCACACTTATCTAAGCTGTTCCACACTTATCTAACCCGTTACACACTTACCTAAGCCGTTCCACACTTATCTAAGCCGTTCCACACTCATCTAAGCCGTTCCACACTTACCTAAGCTGTTCCACACATATCTAAGCTGTTCCACACTTATCTAACCCGTTACACACTTACCTAAGCTGTTCCACACTTACCTAAGCCGTTACACACTTACTTAAGCTGTTCCACACTTATCTAAGCCGTTACACACTTACTTAAGCTGTTCCACACTTATCTAACCCATTCCACACTTATCTAACCCATTCCACACTTATCTAACCCGTTCCGCACTTACCTAACCCGTTCCACATTTATCTAACCCGTTCCACACATATCTAAGCTGTTCCACACTTATCTAACCCGTTCCACACATATCTAAGCTGTTCCACACTTATCTAACCCGTTACACACTTACCTAAGCTGTTCCACACTTATCTAACCCGTTCCACACATATCTAAGCTGTTCCACACTTATCTAACCCGTTACACACTTACCTAAGCTGTTCCACACTTATCTAACCCGTTACACACTTACCTAAGCTGTTCCACACTTATCTAACCCGTTACACACTTACCTAAGCTGTTCCACACTTATCTAACCCGTTCCACACATATCTAAGCTGTTCCACACTTATCTAACCCGTTCCACACATATCTAAGCTGTTCCACACTTATCTAACCCGTTCCACACATATCTAAGCTGTTCTACAGTTTAATCAAGTAATACTATCTGTTGACTACAGTTTAATCAAGTAATACTATCTGTTGACTACAGTTTAATCAAGTAATACTATCTGTTGACTACAGTTTAATCAAGTAATACTATCTGTTGACTACAGTTTAATCAAGTAATACTATCTGTTGACTACAGTTTAATCAAGTAATACTATCTGTTGACTACAGTTTAATCAAGTAATACTATCTGTTGACTACAGTTTAATCAAGTAATACTATCTGTTGACTACAGTTTAATCAAGTAATACTATCTGTTGACTACAGTTTAATCAAGTAATACTATCTGTTGACTACAGTTTAATCAAGTAATACTATCTGTTGACTACAGTTTAATCAAGTAATACTATCTGTTGACTACAGTTTAATCAAGTAATACTATCTGTTGACTACAGTTTAATCAAGTAATACTATCTGTTGACTACAGTTTAATCAAGTAATACTATCTGTTGACTACAGTTTAATCAAGTAATACTATCTGTTGACTACAGTTTAATCAAGTAATACTATCTGTTGACTACAGTTTAATCAAGTAATACTATCTGTTGACTACAGTTTAATCAAGTAATACTATCTGTTGACTACAGTTTAATCAAGTAATACTATCTGTTGACTACAGTTTAATCAAGTAATACTATCTGTTGACTACAGTTTAATCAAGTAATACTATCTGTTGACTACAGTTTAATCAAGTAATACTATCTGTTGACTACAGTTTAATCAAGTAATACTATCTGTTGACTACAGTTTAATCAAGTAATACTATCTGTTGACTACAGTTTAATCAAGTAATACTATCTGTTGACTACAGTTTAATCAAGTAATACTATCTGTTGACTACAGTTTAATCAAGTAATACTATCTGTTGACTACAGTTTAATCAAGTAATACTATCTGTTGACTACAGTTTAATCAAGTAATACTATCTGTTGACTACAGTTTAATCAAGTAATACTATCTGTTGACTACAGTTTAATCAAGTAATACTATCTGTTGACTACAGTTTAATCAAGTAATACTATCTGTTGACTACAGTTTAATCAAGTAATACTATCTGTTGACTACAGTTTAATCAAGTAATACTATCTGTTGACTACAGTTTAATCAAGTAATACTATCTGTTGACTACAGTTTAATCAAGTAATACTATCTGTTGACTACAGTTTAATCAAGTAATACTATCTGTTGACTACAGTTTAATCAAGTAATACTATCTGTTGACTACAGTTTAATCAAGTAATACTATCTGTTGACTACAGTTTAATCAAGTAATACTATCTGTTGACTACAGTTTAATCAAGTAATACTATCTGTTGACTACAGTTTAATCAAGTAATACTATCTGTTGACTACAGTTTAATCAAGTAATACTATCTGTTGACTACAGTTTAATCAAGTAATACTATCTGTTGACTACAGTTTAATCAAGTAATACTATCTGTTGACTACAGTTTAATCAAGTAATACTATCTGTTGACTACAGTTTAATCAAGTAATACTATCTGTTGACTACAGTTTAATCAAGTAATACTATCTGTTGACTACAGTTTAATCAAGTAATACTATCTGTTGACTACAGTTTAATCAAGTAATACTATCTGTTGACTACAGTTTAATCAAGTAATACTATCTGTTGACTACAGTTTAATCAAGTAATACTATCTGTTGACTACAGTTTAATCAAGTAATACTATCTGTTGACTACAGTTTAATCAAGTAATACTATCTGTTGACTACAGTTTAATCAAGTAATACTATCTGTTGACTACAGTTTAATCAAGTAATACTATCTGTTGACTACAGTTTAATCAAGTAATACTATCTGTTGACTACAGTTTAATCAAGTAATACTATCTGTTGACTACAGTTTAATCAAGTAATACTATCTGTTGACTACAGTTTAATCAAGTAATACTATCTGTTGACTACAGTTTAATCAAGTAATACTATCTGTTGACTACAGTTTAATCAAGTAATACTATCTGTTGACTACAGTTTAATCAAGTAATACTATCTGTTGACTACAGTTTAATCAAGTAATACTATCTGTTGACTACAGTTTAATCAAGTAATACTATCTGTTGACCACACTTATCTAACCCGTTACACACTTATCTAAGCTGTTCCACACTTATCTAACCCGTTATACACTTATCTAAGCTGTTCCACACTTATCTAACCCGTTATACACTTATCTAAGCTGTTCCACACTTATCTAACCCGTTCCACACTTATCTAAGCTGTTACACACTCATCTAAGCCGTTCCACACTTAGCTAACCCGTTACACACTTATCTAAGCTGTTCCATGCTTATCTAAGCTGTTCCACACTTATCTAAGCCGTTTATCTGCTTCTCGCTAGGGTCGCATGTTTCTACACACTTGTTTATTCTTGCCCCTGTACCACCGAACCACTTGTATAAATACCAGCCTCTCTATCTCTGATGTTTTCACTAATCAGTGCTTTGACCTCAACGTGCAGCAGGAATATGCTCGCTGCACCTTCTGTCAGGTATAATATAAAGAGACGAAGCTCCTTTGAAGTTTTGTGGTGCGGGTACTCCTATCCCAGATACATATTGTCCTTGGATGATACATCTCACGGATTACATCTTCTGTACGGTCTTTAAAGCCATCTTAAATCGCAGAACGGTGGAAGAAGCCAGCGGTGCTTTTGCTGTAACAAAAAAAAAACAAAAACATTCCAATGAAAACCATGGCTGTGACAGAAGCTCTGACCTGGCTCAACTCATAAGGCCACACGTAGGCCATGGCTGTGACCAGAAGCTCTGAGCTGGCTCAAGCCATAAGACCACACGCAGGCATGCAACTCAGTGAATATCCTAAAGAAAATTCAGGCTGCCTCTCTAAGGCAACAGTTGTTCAAATCCCTGCAGATATCACAGATTCATCGACTCGCCTTCGTTTTTGTACCAGGTCACGCAGATGTCATGGGAAACGAAAGAGCTGATCAGTTGGCTAACTCAGCTGTCGTGATGAAAGGGCAGGTAATGGATCGAGCAGACATTATCAGTGCTATAAGAGAAACTGGCAGAATAAAGGACTTCTATGACAACCATGAATCACCGTCGATGTCAAGAATGAAGAAGCTGGAGGCAAACCTTGAGGAGGCGAAAAAAATGAACGACTAATCAAGAGCTCCAGACAGATGGTCAACCAACAAAGACCAGGCGTGGTCAGTTACCGTACGCTGTAGGAGATACTGGAGAGGAGATTAGAACACTTATGGATGTATCGGGAGTGCGTGAACTTCCTTCCTTCCTTCCTAACTGACTGACTGACTGACTGACTGAGTGACTGACTGACTAACTGACTGACTAACCGTTGTTTACTGACCCAGCAGGCTCATTCATTGACTGCTGTATGAAAGGATACCATCTTTAATTAAAGTTATAATATTTACAGTTTAATTCAGTTGACTACAATTTGACCTAGTTATACCATCTGTTGACCAGTGTTTAACCTAGTTACACCATCTGTTTACTACAGTTTACCCCAGATATAAAATATGCTGACTAGAGTTTAATCAAGTAATACTATCTGTTGACTACAGTTTAATCAAGTAATACTATCTGTTGACCACAGTTTAATCAAGTAATACTATCTGTTGACTACAGTTTAATCAAGTAATACTATCTGTTGACTACAGTTTAATCAAGTAATACTATCTGTTGACTACAGTTTAATCAAGTAATACTATCTGTTGACCACAGTTTAATCCTATTATAACATCTGTTGACTACAATTTAACCCAGTTATATCATTTGTTGACTACAGTTTATCTCAGTTATACCATGTGTTGACTAGATTTTACCTCGTCAAATCTACAGACGCTTGGACGTGACTATTTTAGTTCCATCGATTTTTCTTACAATGAAGCTTCAGCATCAGTTACACTGCTGTATATATCAGGCAGACAGACAGACAGACGGATTGATGCACAGACAGACGGACGGATACATGCACAGATAGACAGACGGATTGATGCACAGATAGACATTACAGACAGACAGATTAATGCACAGACAGACGGATACATGCACAGATAGACATGCAGACAGACAGATGGATACATGTACAGATAGACAGACAGACGGATAGTTGTACAGATGGACAGACAGACAGACGGATAGGTGTGGAGATAGACATGCAAAGAAACAGACGGATAGGTGTGCATATAGACATGCAAACAGACAGACGGATAGGTGTGCAGATAGAAATGCACAAAGACAGACGGATAGGTGTGCATATAGACATGCAAACAGACAGACGGATATGTGTGCAGATAGACATGCAAACAGACAGACGGATAGGTGTGCAGATAGACAAACAGGCAGACGGACAGGCTACAAACAGACAGACGGACAGGTGAACAGTTAGGCATGGAAACAGGCAGATATATTTACAGATAGACATACAAACAGACAGTCTGATAGATGAACTAAAGACATACAGACAAATAGCTTGACGATAGAAAGACAAAAAAACAGAAAGACAGACTTCACACATAAAAGAAAGACAGATAAAACGAAAACAAAGAAACAGACGGAGAGACAGTAGGCAGGACAGAAAGACACACAGAGAGAAGGCAGGCAGACATTTAGCTTGTTATATAGACAGACAGACATGCAGACATTCAGCATGCCATACAGACAGTCAGACATACAGATATTTTTCACAAGCTGAGGAACTGGACACACAAACCCAGCTAACATTTTTTCCCTTCATCTCTCAACTTTCATTTAACTTTCAGACATTCAGTTCAATACAAACATACTAAACATGGTAACAAGCATGATTATAATGTTCAAAGACAAATCATTTACACTCAGCACACATTCTGCTGTATATATTAACTAAGTACGTACTGTTTTACAGTAAAAAGAGTACACCAAACACAAACGGCAAAGAAAGCTATGTTTTTCTTGTAGAAGTCTAGTTTACTTTTTCAGATAAGACAACTGATTTTTCGCAATGTTTAGGATGAGATTCAAGCCGTTACATGAAACAGGACGGAACATTCGACTTATAAAATTCTGTGAAATAATGGATCATTACTGAATATTACGCAGGCCAAAGATATCTTAGTAACAACAGCTAAAGACATGGTTCCAGTAAAGAAAACACAAAAGAATAGATGGATCACAGCAGGTACACTAGAACTGATAAAACAAAGTAGAGAAATGAAGACGCAATGGAGAGTGACAAACAACAACAAAGATAAATATCAAACTTTAACAAAAGAAGTACGAAGAAACATAAGAAAAGACAAAAAACAATACATACAAGATTGTTGTGAAAGAATAGAAGAACATCAGAGGTGTGGAAGAGATAGTGAAATGTTTAAAGAAATGAAGACATTGACGAGAAATGTCACACCTAAGCTAAATGTAATTTGTGATGAGATGGGGAATACCCTGACAGAGACAGAGGAAATTCTGGAAAGATGGAAAGATGGAAGGAATATTGCAAAAGAATGTATGAAACAACCGACTGTGGAAGCAGAAATCAACAGTGTGAATTATTATTGGAGGAGAAAGAACCCGAGCCGACAATGGAAGAAGTTTTATGGGCAATAAAGAGTCTGAAAAATGGTAAATCCCCAGGATGTGATGAGATAACCGCTGAATTTATTAAAGCAGGAGGAAAGGAGTGTGCAACAATCTATCATGCACTATGTAAAAAGATATGGCATTCAGGTATTTGGCCAAAAGAATGGAAAAGAACTGTATTCATACCACTGCCAAAAAAGGGTAACCTGAAATTATGCACCAACTACAGAACTGTTGCCCTGATTAGTCATGCCAGTAAAATTCTGTTAAAAATCATAATGGGTAGACTTCGAAAGAAAATAGAAGAAGAAGTCAATATGGTCCAAGCTGGCTTCAGGCAAGGAAGAGGATCAAGAGATCATATATTCAATCTAAGATTAATAATAGAGAAATGCAGGGAGTTTAATGTGAATCTATATTTATCCTTTATAGACTACTCAAAGGCATTTGATTGTGTACAACACCAGAAACTTTGGGAAATAATGGAAAAAATGGGATTTCCAACACATTTGATACAATTAACATCACTGCTGTATTTAGACCAACAAGCAGCAGTAAGAATAAATGGTGAAACAACAACTTGGTTTGACATAAAACAAGGGGTCCGTCAGGGGTGCATATTGTCACCCTACTTATTTAACTTGTATACTGAAAATATAATGAGGAATGTTAGAGAAGATGTAGACAAAGAATATTACGATGCCATAACAGTTGGAGGTTATGAAATACCAGAGATTAGATATGCTGATGACACAGTATTGCTGTCCACAACACAAGAAGGAATGGAAAAACTAATTATGTCAGTCCGCAAGAACAGCGAAGAGCAGAACCTCTATCTTAATGCAAAGAAAACTAAAGTGATGACAACTGACAAAACAAACAAGGCAACTGAAATATGTATCAGTGAGGAAAAACTGGAAGAAGTGGAGAGTTTTGAATATCTTGGATCACTACTAACTAATAATGGAGATACAATGAGGGAAATTAAAAGGAGGACATCTATTGCTCTTCAGAAAGTAAAACAAATAAAGAATCTGTGGAGAGGAGCAGACAGAACCACAAAAATAAGATTTTTAAGGGCATGCATCTTTCCCATCGCAACATATGCCTGTGAGACCTGGACACTTAACAAAACAGCTGAGAAGCACATAAATGCCTTTGAATGTAAATGCTATAGAAGAGTTCTCCAAATATCGTGGACACAAAAAAGAACAAATATATCTATACTACAAGAGCTTAATATTGAAGAAGGCTGGCTAGTAAAGAGGATTAAAGAGAGAAAACTTAAATATTTTGGCCACATTAAACGTCATGATAATTTAGAGAAGACCGTATTGGAAGGATAATGGGAAAAAGAAAAAGAGGAAGACCGAAACGAAGATGGCTGCAAGACATCGTTGATGATCTGGAAATGGATGCAGCAGCAGCAGGCCATCTTGCTCACAACCGAGAGGCCTACAGGAGTGCTGTTTGGGAGGCAAAGTTCCGCAAGGGACATGCAAAGGAATGAATGAATGAATACTGAATATAAGCCTTTTTTCTTTTTACAGGTAGAATTCCTGCGTTTTCTATGAGCGGTAAAGAGATCCACCGCCGACTTGCTGGGTTAATCGCAGTTTAAAAGCAGAATTTAACCCATGATAGCTTGTCTCCCTGAGCGAGTCAGCGCCCGGCTAGCCAGTGGCCTCGCGACCCCCGTACCAGCCTCTACAAACTAGGATCTTCCTGGATAATCAGCCTTTGAAACAAGCGAGGCATTTCAAACAGCCAGATAGTACAATAATATCATTCCTTATGAAAATTAATGCCAAAAATGGAGAACAGATGAAATAAAGCAAATCAGGTCTTTAAACAAATGTCACCTTTACTAAAACAAAAAAGATCACCATACAGCAGATTTCCTCCCAGCTCTGTGCTGTCAGTGTCAAACATAGGCACTAACAGCTAAAAACATCAGGAAAATCATCGTGGCAGAAATGACGTGTTTAAGGAGAATAATAAATGTAACAAGAAGAGACCAAATCAGAAACGACATTAATAGAGCAAAGGTTGAAGTAATACCAGTATTACACTACATCCAGAAACAGCAAGTCACATGGTATGGTCACGTTACACGATTACCGCCCGATGCTGTACCACAGAGGGAGAGGCCGCCCACGCAAGAAGTGGAAGGAGGAAGTTACAGAAACCTGAAATATCCCATTATATGAAGCAAATCACAGAGCCCTATCAAGACGTCTGTTTGTCTTCTCAACACCGGAAGATACTTGAGAAAGGAGAAAGACAAGACAAGGTACAATTCTGAGTTATTTGAGCTGATTTGTAGCCTGTCTATTTTGGATGACTGTCACTGATTACACGTACAGCTTCTTTCAAAACGGGACAAAAACTTTGCGTTCGACACTGACCAATCATTGCAGACCGCACAGTAATAATCCAAGAGCGAGCGCATTTTTAAAATTTGTAATGTCTTCCTTGCGTTTTGATCGATAAAGTGCTTAACTTGGCTACTGGTAAATTTTCTGTTCTATGAGTTTTGTTAGAATTTATTCATGAGAACTCTCAAGCTGGATACTGGTCAATAGCAAGGCCTACAGTTTCATATTCAATAAAGTTTTCTGTCAGTGAAGTTCCCGCGCAAGTCTGCAGTCTTGGCTTTGGCGAGTTTCTCTCTTGTTCTACTGAACATGGATAATGTTTAGCGCGCTACTGCTAATGCTCTATTTAATTAGATTATTTCTATTTTCGGAGTCGATTCTACATTACCACAACCCTAGTCGTCAGTGTAAACCGTACAGACATCGAAGAGTTCTTAAGATAAAATGGTAGATCATTGATATATAGCAAAGAGTCAGTTAGTCATTTGCATGTCCCTTTGCGGAACGTTGCCTCCCTAACAGCTCTCCTGTAGGCATCTCCGTTGTAAGCAAGATGCCCTGCTGCTGATGCATCCATTAGCAGATCATCAACGATGTTTTGCAGACATCTTCGCATTAGTCTTCCTCTCTTTCTTTTTCCCATTATGTACCCTTTCAAGATATAATATATATATATATATATATATTATATAAGATTAATAATATTTAGTTAATTTAATTTACTTTTATTCTTAAATATTTATTTTATTTTAAATTCAATTAATAATTAATAATATAATATAAGATTAACGATAGAGAAATGCAGAGAATTTAATGTGAATCTCTATTTATCTTTTATAGACTATTCAAAAGCATTTAATTGTGTACAACACCAGTAACTTTCTGAAATAATGGAAAAAATGGGATTTCTAAAACATGTGATACAATTAATATCACTGCTGTATTTAGACCAACAACCAGCAGTAAGAATCAATGGTGAAACAACAACTTGGCTTGACATAAAACAAACGGTCCGTCAGGGGTGCATATTGTCGCCTTACTTATTTAACTTGTATACTGAAAATATAATGAGAAATGTTAGCGAAGATGTAGACAAAGGATATTACTATGTCATAAAAATTGGAGGTTATGAAATACCAGAGATTAGATATGTTGATGACATAGTATTGCTGTCCACAATCCAAAAAGGAATGGAAAAACTAATTATGTCAGTCCGTAAGAACAGCGAAGAGCAGAACCTCTATCTTAATGCGAAGAAAACTAAATTGATGACAACTGAGAAAACAAATAATGCAGCTGAAATGTGTATCAATGAGAAAAAATTGGAAGAAATGGAGAGTTTTGAATATCTTGGATCACTACTAACTAATAATGGAGATACAATGAGGGAAATTAAAAGGAGGATGTCTATCGCTCTTCAAAAAGTAAAACAACTAAAGAATCTGTGGAGAGGTGCAGACAGAACTACAAAAATAAGATTTTTAGGGGCATACATCTTTCTCATCGCAACATATGCCTGTGAGACCTGGACACTTAACAAAACAGCTGAGAAACACATAAATGCCTTTGAACGTAAATGCTACAGAAGAGTTCTTCAAACATCATGGACACAGAAAATAACAAATATATCCATACTACAAGAATTTAATATCGAAGAAGGCTGGCTAGTAAAGAGGATTAAAGAGAGAAAACTTAAATATTTTGGACACATTAAACGTCATGATAATCTAGAGAAGACCATCTTGGAAAGATACATCATGGGGAAAAAGAAAGAGAGGAAGACTAAGACGAAGACATCGTCTATAATCTGCAAATGGATGCATCAGTAGCAGGCCATCCTGCTTACAAGCAAAAGGGTTACAGGAGACCAGTCAGGGAGGCAAAGTTCAGCAAGTTTTGATCGACCCTCTCAAATTCTCTAAATTTTCATGACGTTTAATATGTCCAAAACTTTCTCTGTTTAATCCTCTTTATTAGCCAGCCTTCTTCAATATTAAGTTCTTATAGTATGGACATATTTGTTCATTTTTGTGTGTATGATATGTGAAGCACTCTTCTATAGCATTTACATTCAAAGGCATTTATGTGGTTATCGGCTGTTTTCTTAAGTACTCGGGTTTCACAGGCATATGTTGCGATGGGAAAGATGCATGCCCTTAAAAATCTTATTTTTTTAGTTTTCTTTCTTCCTCTCTACAGCTTCTTTAGTTGTTTTATTTTGTGAAGAGCTATAGATATCTTCATTTTATCTCCAGTATTAGTAATTACTAAAAGCAAAGAGTATAGAATCAACAAATATATCCGAGCCAGGCATCAGTATCAGCCAGAGAGTTTTTACTGCCTGCTTGAAAGAAACGATTCTATATTTGTTGGTCAGTGCGTAATGTACAAACACATAAACTGTTAGGAAATGAATACTTAAACGCTTTATCTAGACATTTTTGAAATGATGAATAGAGGCTTCTAGGACCGAATGACACTGCAATATCTACTATGAATTTTTACTGAGCTAGACACAGCTATATAAACGATTATGAATCTGGAAGTCTGATTATTTTATATCTTGTACTAGACTGTGGTGACCATCACAAATTGTTTGTCGACTTGGCCTGACCGAGGAATATGAAAAGACTATTTGTCTGTCACTTTCCAAAATGACTTTCTGTCTCATTTATTATACCATATTTATAAAGTGCCTCCTTTTCTTTTCCTGGCTAACTAATTACTGTCCGCTGTTTCTGGTGAACTGAGGTCAGTGAAGTCTGGTTTTGTGCGACAAATCTCGTTCTCGTGAGTTGTAATATAGCGGGTGTTAGCAGTTCTTTCCTCATCCAGTTTCTCCCCGCCCCAACATTTCCGCTTTGCCCGCTACCATTTCTTTTCTCTATTATCTTCCCTATTATCGTTACACTTGTGAAGATCTGAGTGCCTGCAGACAGACAGGAGATGGAGAAAGGATTCCCTTTGGAAGCCCATAGAAACACTCGTAGATCAGTGTCTGGCTCGTAATTTGGATAATTACGACTCGTCTTATCCTTTCAATTTTTTTTAAGTGCACTTTAAAAAAGAAAAAAAAATTTTCAGACAGAGAAAAAGAAAAAGCCCAAGAAACGTTTATTGCCGTGGTTCTTAAACTATATTTGGTCCTAGACTTCCTTTCCGACCCGTGGACCCTTCATAAAGCGATACATAGAAAACAGCTTACAACAAGGCTTTAGAAACAAAAAAAAATCAAGCTCATGACTTTAAAATCTTGAAGAACAGTCCGTAGGCCCCCCCCCCCCCAAAAAAAAGAAAAATCATAGGAGTCCACGGATGCCAGGTTAAGAAGCGCTGGTTATGACAGAAGAGTGAGCCAGTTTATTTTAACGATGATGTAAAATTCTGGTGTTGGATAAACTATACAATATTATTACCGCTGCCAGTTGATGTTCGTTGTCGATATTTAAATCGTAATGTTGATAATAATGAAGGAATGAATGAACAAAACTTCACACGGCAAAGACTGGGAACGCATGTCAAAAACAAAGCAAAACAAAAACAAAGATCCCACACTTCACAGTTAAACACAGCTATAACATATATCTGCTTAAATCTAGATCGTCTTTTTGAAGTTGGAAGTACCTATCACTTATGCTCTATTTATCTTTTTCAGTCAGTCACTTGCACGTGTCTTGTGGAACTTTGCCTTCATAATAGCTCTCCTGTAGGCCTCTCATTTGTAAGCAAGATGTCCTACTGAAGATTATCAACGATGTCTTGCAACCATCTTCGTCTTGGTCTTCCTCTCTTTCTTTTTCCCATTATGTATCGTTCCAAGACTGTCTTCTCTAAATTATCATGATGTTTAATGTGTTCAAAATATTTAAGTTTTCTCTCTTTAATCTTCTTTACTAGGCAACCGTATTCAATATTAATTTCTTGTAGTACAGATATATTTGTTCTTTTCTGTGTCCTTGATATTTGAAGAACTCTTCTGTAGCATTTACATTCAAAGGTACCTTAGTATTTTTCACCTGTTTTGTTAAGTGTCCAGGTCTCACAGGCATATGTTGCTATAGGAAAGATGCATGCCTTTAAAAATATTATTTTTGTAATTTTCTCTCTTCCTCTCCACAGCTTCTTTAGTTGTTTTATTTTGTGAAGAGCGATAGACGTCCTCCTTTATCTTTTACTTGATCAAAAAGACAGCCTCTTGAATACTTTCCATTGAAGACAGATCTTAAAGTTTAGTTTTTTTTTTTTTCACAAAGATTTTTTTGTCTGATTTGTAATTCAAATTCAACCAATAGTTTCCTCCGCTTTGAAAGAGTTTTGTAGCAAAAACAAAACACCGAACCAAGCAGAGATTTCCGGAATCACACTTTCTATTACATAAAATACGTTTAGCAAATGAATTTGTCTCTAAGACGACTGACTTTATCTAAACGTTCTCAAGCTCCAGGTTATATTGATTCAGATATGTGCCCTCACAGACAGTACCTGAGTGCAAGTTCTGTCTGAAGGATATTTGCAGGTCACAGTTCGGATACCAGGATTGTGTTAGAGAGACAGAAGAAAGCTATAGTTCTGTACGGACTAAATGTGTATTAAGCCTGACTTACCGTTCAGCTAAACTCCGTTCCTATACCAATCCCATAGATACGGTTGGATGTAATATCAGCAACACAGATACTACCAGTTAACCACGTGACCAATAGAAAGAGTTGTGTCCTATTGGACAACTGACTTACGACATATAAGCCAGGTAGGCAGTTTTGGGAGGAGAATATGAGGACAGAATGAGGACGAAAGAGGTACATAGAACAGAGGACGAAGGATAGAAAAATAACACAAAAATACGCACACAGAGAAGAACATTCACGAGTTGTTGACCTTGTACAGTGTAGAGTTAAACTTTTCGGTCACAGTTTGTGTAGAAAATAACGATAGAGTTTGATTTTGTGAACAATGAATACGTGCTTCAACGATGAAAGAAATGAATTTTATATCCCACTGCATCTTATTCCAGGTGATGTTGTCAACAATACATCTGTGACTTTATTTGTCAGAATTAAATGGATTCGGTGAATTTTTCAGCGGACTTAGTCAAGTGAATGTTGTAATATTTGTGAAACCTATTCTAGATCATAGAAATCTGGATTGTGTGTGTAGATAATGTCCTATAACGGCTAACGAAAACTGGGATATAATATGATGAATAATAATAGGGCTTTAATCGCTAATATGAAGTAAAATGCAGTGGCGACCACAACAATCATTCGTCATACAGAAAATACAGACGATCAGCGATTCGTGTAAGCATCAAATCATTCAATATCTTGAATTATAGGACAGTAAATTCAACGAAGAACATTTCGTCTTCTTCAGTAATATAATAATTCATAACTCTTATTTTTTTATAGAATGACAATTCTTCCAGTCACCTTATATGACATTCACGTCTGACATCACAATATTTTCCCCCCGTTTCTTTTATTCTACTCAGAGATGTCAAGCATGTCATAGCACGAGTGCTAGTCTCATGTCATGTTATAGCCTGATTCATAATCTTAATCCCATGTCATGTTACAGCCTGATTCATAATCTTAATCCCATGTCATGTTATAACCTGATTCATAATCTTAATCCCATGTCATGTTACAGCCTGATTCATAATCTTAATCCCATGTCATGTTATAGCTTGCTTCGTAATCTTAATCCCATGTCATGTTATAGCTTGCTTCGTAATCTTAATCCCATGTCACAGTATGAATCTCATGTCCTGCAATGGTTTATGTTAAAGAGTCCTTCTAACAATAATGTCTTGTAGACATTCTCATACAATATTCTGTCTCTTGTAGATATTCTGATAAAACTTTCTCACGCTTGTCTATTATTGTAGACATTCTGACAAAACTTTCTCACACTTGTCTCTTGTACACATTCTCATAAAACTTTATCACACTTGTCTATTATTGTAGACATTGTCACAAAACTTTCTCGCACTTGTCTATTATTCTAGGCGGTTTCATGAAACATTTTCACACTTGTCTCTTGTAGACACTCTCATAAAACTTTCTCGGCCGTTCATTATATTTTCTGTAACTAAATCTACGAGCAACCTATTCAATTTCTTGTCTCTCTCTTTCAAACCAGATTATTCCGCATTTTTAGAAAAGATTAGAGCTGGAAGATTACATAGGAGAAGAGTTGTTGATCTAATCTCAGCCCTGATAAAATCCATCATCAAATGTATTTAAATTCCAAGCAGACGCATACCCACAATGCTTTTCTCCATCAGTTAAGCTGCACGTGCGCTCCAAGATTTGCTTTAATTACTGTGTGCGAGCGCCCAGCTCATTTCCTTGAAGAAATATTCCCCTTTTTCTCTCTTACTTCCTTGTGTTTGCCAAGTTTTTGTGTGCCTGTGTGAATGTATGTGTGGGGTTAAATATAAAACTCAGAGAGAGAGGGGTGAAAGGGAGGGGAAGAGAGGGAGGGAGTGAGTGAGAATGAGACAATGTGTGTGTGAGGGAGAGAGCAAATGAGAGAGAAAAAACACAAAAGAGAGAGAGAGAGAGAGAGAGAGAAAGGCACCAAGAGAGAAAGCAAAAGAATGAGAGAGAGAGAGAAAGAGCAGAAGAGAGCGACAAAGAGAGTTAGAGAGTTAGAGAGAGCGATAAAGAGAGTTAGAGGGTTAGAGAGAGACCGCAAGAAAGAGGAGACAGACAGAGAAAGCGAGAGAGAGAGAGAGATCAAGAGAGAATGACAAAGAGAATGAAAAAGCACAGGGAGAGACATAATGGTAGACAGAGAGAAGGAGAGAAAGACCTACTTTGGGCATCAACGTTAAGTTTCCAGAAGTACTATTACTCCCTGACAGAAACCACGAAAACGATGTCCCAATTGTATTTAGGTATAAAAATGGAACTCTCAGACTTTCTTTCCTTGCCTGCAATAAAAATGAGAACCTCTTGTTAAAATCCCTAGAACAGTTCTGCGCAACTTTCCTTTCGTAACTAAGAAGAGACTGTAGCCAGTGTTGAAACCCGCATTTTGATCAACGGGGATACCTGACATATGATTCTGTTCCTAATAGGAAGCCAATTAACCAACGCTGTTTTCTGATTTATTATGCCTTGCTCGGCAGTGCCATATGTTTATAATGAGCACCATTCATTTGTAAAACAGAGAAATATTTTTAGAAGTACGCGGACATTATTATATGTTAATTCTTTCTTTACAATAAACTGGCTTGAATGGTGAAGCGTTTGTGGTCCAAGGGCAAGTATTTATCTTCTTAAGCGTTTGAAGACCATAAATAATCCTCAAAAATGAGGGGCCCAGTAACATTTTGACCAGTTGACATGTATCTAAAGACTAAAGATTAACAGCAGTTTTATAGACAGACAGACAAACAGACAGAAAGATACAGATAGACAGACAGATTCATCATATGATAACAGATTTCAAGTTTCCGGGGCCTGCTCTACTGGGCAATGCCGGGTACGTTTGCTAGTGTGTATGTCAAATATATATATATGCTGACAATGCCACTAGGGCACCCTAGCATACAGTTCAGTTTTATACTTCGTATAGTTATCACAGGTAACACATGTATTGACTGGGTACATGAGACCCAACTAGAAGATCTTGATTTTGCTGATGACATAACTCTTATCAGTAACAATGTGAATTACATATCATCATCATCATCATGTGCCGTGCCGACTGGCGTTGGCTATTATGCTTCTCCAGAGTACACGATCCTTCATGCAGGCCATCAGCTCAGTTGGTGATCTCCTCTCACACCATCCTGTCAGACTGTCCAGTATCATTTCTCTTGGTCTTCCTCTTTATCTTCTTCCTTCTATTTTTCCTGTTGTTATAATATTTTCAATGCCCCCTCTTCTCATTGCATGTCCTATGAAAGTACATTGTCTCTCTCTTATCTTTTTGACAAGGTTTTTTTGTCTCTCCAGCTCTTCTCCTACATTCTTCATTAGTTATTTTTGCTGTCCAGGGGATTCGCAACATTCTTCTAATAAACCACATTTCTGCTGCTTCCAATGATTTTTGTGCAGACTTGCCTATTGTCCATGATTCACTTCCATATAACAAGATAGGTTCAATATAGCATTTTAGGACTCGTTTTCTAACATTCATTGATAAGGATGTGTTGGTCAATATGTTTCTCATTCTCTGAAATGCAGTCTTTGCTTGGCCTATTCTGTTCCTAATTTCTGTTCTGCATTTCCCATCTGAAGTTATTACTGCTCCAAGGTATTTGAATTTCTGCACCTGCTTTAGAATAGTTCTGTTTAATTTAATACTGCATGCTGGTGGATTCTGTTTCTTAGATATAACCATAGTCTCTGTCTTTTTGATGTTCAAAGTAAGGCCTTTCTGTTCACTTTCTTTGGCGACTTTATCCAAGAGATTTTGCAGGTCTTGTTGGTTCTCAGCTATCAGTACTGTGTCGTCAGCATACCGAAGGTTGTTAATATTGTATCCTCCAATTTTTATGCCTGGTTCTGTGATGATTGTTCTTAAAATATTCTCGCTATACAGAGAAAAAAGGTCTGGAGATAGTACACATCCTTGTCGCACCCCTTGTTTTATAGGTTGATATTTTCCAGTTCTATTTTCAACTCGAACTGCTGCTTTTTGCTGCCAGTATAGATGTTTTACAATCCTCAGGTCTTTGCCGTCTATATTGATGTCTTCAAGCATTTTAATAATTGAATTACATGCAAGAAAAAAAGATATCCTGTCTTCACTGGCTAGCAAAATAGGACTTTAAATTAACAAAGACAAAACAAAAATAATGAAAATTCCCATTAATCAAAATGGAAAAATTCACACAGAAGGGACAGATATTGAAGAAGTCAATCAATTTGCATACCTTGGCAGCTACATAGACCAGGATGGTGACACCAGAAAGGAAGTTAGAATTAGAATTGCAAAAGCAGCATCGATCTTCAAGAATCTTGAGAATATATGGCATTCAAAAGTCATAAGCACAAAAACCAAATTAAGACTATTCAATTCAAATGTAATATCAGCCCTCATTTATGCATGTGAAAGCTGGAAAAAACTAAAGAAATAGACAAGAAATTAGACTCTTTTGAAAACAAATGCCTAAGGAAAATACTCGGCATCAAGTGGAACGAATTCAAGAACAATGCAGAGATAAAACAGATGACTGAACAACAACCAGTCTCATGGGCGATCAGGAAAAGGAGATGGACATATGTTGGTCACTTGATGAGAAGAAATGATCAGAGAATCCCAAAACAAGCTATAAAATGGAACACAACAGGCCAGATAAAAAGAGGCAGACCGCTTGAAACTCTGAAGAGGACATTGTTAAGAGAGGCCAAATTAGTAGGCATAAAATCCCTTGATGAGGTTGAAAGACTCGCCGAAGACAGAAAAAAATTGCCGAACTATCTTGCGATTCCTATGAGACGTTTAGCGGCACGGGAAGGATATAAGATATAAGAAGATAGTTATCACGTGTAAAAGTTCATTCTGGGACAAGAAAATATAAACATCTCACAAGCCCTCCAGAAGTCATGACCCAGAGGGGCCCACCCCCTCCCCTTAGAGTATCAGGAGTTTAGTAGAGCCGAAATACTTGTCTGAAAGAGTTGTGTTGTTGTTCTACTCTCTAAAGTAGAGTTTCCATTATATATATATATATATATATATATATATATATATATATATTTGAGATCGCCATGTTTCTCCCACGGACAACCTTATGTTGCTTGCTCAAGGGAGAGAGAGAGGGAGAGAGATAGATCTGAGATCGCTATGTTTCTCCCGCGGGTAACTTTATGTTGCTTGCTCAAGAGAGAGAGAGAGAGAGAGGTACAGAGAGAGAGAGGGAGAGAAATAGATTTGAAATCGCCATTTCTCTCCCACGAATAACCTTATGTTGCTTGCTCAAGGGAGAGAGAGAGAGGGAGAGGGACAGAGATAGGGACAGAAAGAGGGAGAAATAGATTTGAGATCGCCATGTTTCTCCCATGGACAACTTTATGTTGCTTGCTAAAAGTTGGGTTCACCCAATAATTTATTTATTCTTGCTCCTGGAAGTGAAACTAAAAATGTTTATAATCAGGTTTTGAATTAAATTAATCTTCGTCTTGGTCTTCCTCTCTTTCTTTTTCCCATTATGTATCCTTCCAAGACCATCTTCTCTATATTATCATGACGTTTAATGTGTCCAAAATATTTAAGTTTTCTCTCTTTAATCCTATTTACTAGCCAGCCTTCTTCAATATTAAGTTCTTGTTGTATGGATATATTTGTTCTTTTTTAAGGAATGACCTAAAGATCCGATTTTCGTAAATTTCCTGTTATGATTCATGAACTTGTTTTTACGGTCACTTCTTTTTTAAAAAATGTTTCTCCTTTGTTGCGCTCTTCTTTTGTTAGGCTTTGTTTTGTTGTGTTTTACATATATATTCAGTTATCTGTAAGAAGAAAGGGTTGCCTCCCCTGAATTCCATCGTCAGCAGGAATTCTTCATGGGTGGTCCACAGTTTTCCTTCTGCGTATTTCGTCTGGAGGTCAGCCTTGGACTGGCAAATCTTTACAGAGAGTTTCATCATTGATTTACGAAATATAAATAACTTGTTTCAGTGGTTTATCTCGTAATTCAGTTATTATTCATCATATAATTCAGGGGTTTTTACTTTTAAAAAAAGTTTTATTTTATCCTTATATTAGAAGTGAAAAAATGTTTTCTTTTGTCTTTATATTAGCAGTGAAAAAAGGTTTATTTTATCTTTATATTAGCGGTGAAAAAAGTTTTCTTGTATCTTTATATTAGCATTGAAAAAAGTTTTCTTGTATCTTTATATTAGCATTGAAAAAAGTTTTCTTTTATCTTTATATTACCACTGGAAAAAGGTATTCTTTTATTTTTAATATTAAAAGTTTTTAAAAAAAAACTCTTTGCGGCGCTTCAAGGTCAAGGTCTTATCACTGACATTACAGCTGCTTAAACATTTCTTTTTTTAAAACACGTTACAAGGAACTGAAAACTGCTTTGCTTTCGTGCTCAAAACATGAGACTGCTTCGTACACACGTTATTCCTTATATAACAAAACATGAGACTGCTTCGTACACACGTTATTCCTTATATAACAAAACATGAGACTGCTTCGTACACACGTTATTCCTTATATATCAAAACATGAGACTGCTTCGTACACACGTTATTCCTTATATAACAAAACATGAGACTGCTTCGTACACACGTTATTCCTTATATAACAAAACATGAGACTGCTTCGTACACACGTTATTCCTTATATATCAAAACATGAGACTGCTTCGTACACACGTTATTCCTTATATAACAAAACATGAGACTGCTTCGTACACACGTTATTCCTTATATAACAAAACATGAGACTGCTTCGTACACACGTTATTCCTTATATAACAAAACATGAGACTGCTTCGTACACACGTTATTCCTTATATAACAAAACATGAGACTGCTTCGTGCACACGTTATTCCTTATATAACAAAACATGAGACTGTTTCGTATATACACGTCATTCCTGATATAACACACCATGAGACTGCTTCGTACACACGTTATTCCTTATATAACAAAACTTCTAACTACATAACAGAATGTCAACAATAATAATGATGATACCTATTATTACTTGTTAGCATTGTTAGAACAATATTACTACTGTTATTTTTCTCATTCGTTTTTGAGTAGCTACAAATTAGGAAACGTCTTTTCCGTTTCCCACTACGTAACATGTAATGGAATCATGCCCCGATGAATGACTACTTTTCCTTGAGTTTCTATTTAAAATTGCAGGTTTCTTCAGCTTTTTCTAATTACCATTCAATCAATTAGTTTATTACCATTCAATCCATCAGCCATCCAACGACTGTATCCATCTATAATAATAATCCATCTATAATTCACTATAGTTAATGGATTATGCTCATCACATTCATTGTCCTAAGTTTTCCCCTTCACTATCTCAAGCAATTTTAAGCAAAATGGTTTTTGACCAGGCCATCGTATATGTGAATATGGAACAGCAGTTTTAGACTGACATATGGCAAAGATGTCTCTTATCAGTAGTTTTAGACTGGCACATTACAAGATGTCTCTTATCAGTAGTTTTAGACTGGCACATTACAAGATGTCTCTTATCAGTAGTTTTAGACTGGCACATTACATGATGTCTCTTATCAGTAGTTTTAGACTGACACATTACAAAGATGTCTCTCTTATCAGTAGTTTTAGACTGACACATTACATGATATCTCTCTTATAAGTAGTTTTAGACTGACACATTACAAAGATGTCTCTCTTATCAGTAGTTTTAGACTGGCACATTACACGACGTCTCTTATCAGTAGTTTTAGACTGGCACATTATAAAGATGTCTCTCTTATCAGTAGTTTTAGACTGGCACATTATAAAGATGCCTCTCTTATCAGTAGTTTTAGACTGGCACACTACACGACGTCTCTTATCAGTAGTTTTAGACTGGCACATTACAAATGTGTCTCTTATCAGTAGCTTTAGCCTGATATATCAAAAAATGTCTTACAGATTTTCTGACCATCTGTGTATTATATTCTCCACATTCTTCTGGCGAATTTTATTTCCTGTACATAACTGTTTCAAAATTTCGCGTACAGAAATTACAGCCACACAGAGACATCTAGAGAAGAAATGTGGGTGAATATTCCGACTACGTTCCAGTTCTCCTGCATGAATGCCGAAACAGCCTGTCTTGCTCTAGCCAGTGTTTCAATATCAATTTTTCTTCGTCTCAGAGGAACACATTACTCCGAAATATGAACTCAGAAACAGTCATGATCTGTATTGAAATGGAAGTTCTCTTCATGATTCATTCATGCAGGCGGCATAAACATAAATCATGACTTCCTCGCTACATGGAACTCCTTTCATAGGTTTTGTTCGGCATGTCAGAATCCTGACTCAAAGAAATGTGTGAACGTTGCCTGTTTCCCTTTCGATAACAAGAAAATGTGATAAGAAATAGACGACTGTGTTGGTAGCAAGAGAATGTGATAAAAAATAGACAGTTGTGTTGATAGCAAGACTATGATAAGAAAATAGACGACTGTTTTGATAGCTAGAGAACGTGATAATAAAATAGACGACTGTGTTCATAGCAAGAGAATGTGATAAGAAAATAGACGACTGTGTTGACAACAAGAGAATGTGATAAGAAAATAGATGACTGTGTTGACAGCAAGAAAACGTGATAAGAAAATAAGTTAGATAGATAGACAGGCAAGCAGGAAGGTAGACAGGCAGGAAGACAGATAGACGGATAGATGGAGAGACTGGCGGACAGAAGGATGGAGGGACAGACAGACAAATGGATAAATAGATAGACAGACAGACAGGCAGGCAGATAGATAGATAGATAGATAGATAGATAGATAGATAGATATATAGATAGATAGATAGATAGATAGATAGATAGATAGATAGATAGATAGATAGATAGATAGATAGATAGATAGATAGATAGATAGATAGATAGATAGATAGATAGATAGATAGATAGATAGATAGATAGATAGATAGATTCAGAGTTTTTGGCGCTCGTTTAACCGACAGTAACCATGACAAGCTCGGTGATGATGATGATGATGATGATGATATTTTGTAAACTGCAAAGAACACTGACATGAAATCTGTATATATAAAAATGAACGTGTGTGTGTGCATGTTAGAGTATCAGGCTAGAAAGCCTGTAGCAATTTCAACCAAACTTGGCAGACATATGACTTACAATCTGGACAGTGCGCTGTGTGGGTTAGATCTTCCCTAGGATACCCCTATGACCCCTAGGGGTCGGGGTGATATGTAAAAATAATCGAAAATGAACGATATTGGTGTCGAATCCATAGTCTTCGGGGTCACTGAGATTTATAGTGGCACTCGCAAATTCAGCCCCCAATGGCTTGGGTGGGGGGGGGGGGGTGTGAGAAGTTGTGAAAAATAAAATGTCCAAACTGACCCGAGATTAGTGTCGAATTCATAATGTTCGGGGTCGCTAAGCTGATTGGTGACATTCCTGATGATAATTAAACCCACGTTTAGTCGAATAGAAGGAACAGAACTCTGTAGAACCGTCTAGACTCTGTAGAACCTTCTAGAAGGTTGTAGAAATGAATAGAACATTGTAGAACCTTCTAGAAGATTGTGGAACTGAATAGACCTCTGTAGAGCCTTCCAGAAGGCTGTGTAAATGAATAGAAAGTCGTAGAACCGTCTAGGAGGTTTTGGAAATGCATAGAACTTTGTTGATTTGGATAAATAAATACCCGGGCAACGTCGGGTAATCAGCTAGTGTTATATAAAACCGATTTAAGCAAAGTCATGTGACAATGGAGGAGCGAGCCAAAGAAACATTACATATTTATCGTTCCTTTTTTGTATGGACATTTATTTTATTTTTCTCTTCTTATTTTTCTCCTCTCTTTTTCATCCACTTTCCTGACTGCGAGTATCATTTATTTATGTCTCTTCTGTAGGGGCCATGACCCTCTATAGGCTGTGTAGGATGGTGATCACAGATTGGACAAATTCTAATGTATAAGCCTCACTTGGGTAAATCACAATCTCAGATCTGTGTAGACCTATCGGTGTGACCTCAAGAAAAATTACTTTTTAAATGCTTCTTTACATGAAAAGTGCAGCCAAAGAGATTTTTTTTGACATTCGTCCAGTCAGTGAAGTGTAGCAAAGCTGGGCGTGGTTGAGTTGAAGGCAATTAGGAACATCGTGTATTTATAACGTTCTAGAACACACTTGTCAAGTCGGAGATTAAAGAAGACAAACTGAGTTCGCGGTATTTTCCAAACCACCGTGACATGGAAAACGTTCATTTTGGGGAATTTTAAGATCAATGACAAAAGTGCTATAATCATCTCTGAATACAGCGACACTGTCTAAGAACTCCGAACACGGTCATTACAGAGCCTGTGCGTAAGCAGTGCATAAATTACCCAGCGCACACGAATATGGCTTATTTTCGGCACACTGTTATTGTTCGGTCTTTCGCAAGGTTCTCAAATGCTAATCTATCTTCAACCTCAGCCATTGTGAAATCGTATCGACAGTCCTAATATATCTTTCACTGCTCGGACGGGAAGGTGTTATTTAGTTCCCACTGTTTTACCCGGCTGCGACCACCTGGAATCGGAAGAAGGTGGCGCTGACATTCTAATTGTATTTTCCTGTCTCTTTTATTTTGTTTTGTTTTTTTTTATCTTCAGCAATACATAATTCTCAGCATTTATATACACAGCAAGTTTACGACAGTTCAAATGTTTCCAAGATCACCAACCGTATATCCTGATGCTGACAAAAGAAATCAATGATTCGTGTCATTTTTTTTTTTTTTTAGTGTGACAGTATTTTCGCCGTAACTCACTTCACCAAAATGGAAATGTCACTCAATACTTTTCAAAATTTCGAGCAGGTTTTTCAGTTTCTGTTTATTCTTGCACCGCTTTCAAAAAATGTTTTCTAAAACAGAAATGTTTGTAATAATCAAAAACTGTATTATTCCTTCAACTGAGTTAGTTCGTCACAAAATGTTGAGAAATAAAAAAAAGAGAAATGATCTGTTTGCCTGTGACTTTTATATGCTTTATTATATATATATATATATATATATATATATATATATATATATATATATATATATATATATGTGTGTGTGTGAATCATTTACGAACCTCGTCGAGTGCTATTTTCTGTCTGAACTTTGTGGGAAGTTCATTTCTGTCTGAACTTTGTGGGAAGTTCATTTCTGTCCGAACTTTGTGTGAAGTTAATTTCTGTCCGAACCTTGTAAAAAGTTCATTTCTGTCTGAATCTCATGAGAAGCTAGTTTCTGTCTGAACCTACCGGAAAGCTAGTTTCTGTCTGAACCTACCGGAAAGCTAGTTTCTGTCTGAACCTCGTGGAAAGCTAGATTCTGTCCGAATCTCGTGGGAAGTTAGTTTGTGTCTTAACCTCGTAGGAAGTTAGCTTTTATCCGAATCTGGTAGGAAGTTCGTTTCTCTCTGAACCTTGCTTGGACACCGACATTTGCCTGCAGGCCAAGAAATTCCATGACAATGTAATTGAGCTGGGGCTCTGTTTAACAGTCCTTGGACATTGTCTCTCCCTTGGTCTATGCCCCCAGGACACGATAGAGACAGGCTACTGAAGACTAATATCTCTTTAAGGGTCTTAGCGTTCATTTCCGTGGTCTGGCGCGTAGTGGTTTAATCAATGAGATATTGTGATTTAAATAAGACTAACTTTTACCACAAACAGCATCTCACAAGGAGAAGGGGAGGATGTTACTTCCAGTTAGGAAAGATAGTTCTAATCAGAGGTTACTGAGATGTTCTGATGTTAACATCGCACCAGGATGTGGAAGAATGGGATGTTCTGATGTTAACTTCGTACCAAGATGGGAAAGAATTGGATCTTTTGATGTTAACTTCGTACCAAGATGGGAAATAATTGAATGCTCTGATGTTAATCTCGTACCAGGATGTGGAATAATGGGATGTTCCTATGTTAACTTCGTACCAAGATGGGAAAGAATTGGATGTTCTGATGTTAATCTCGTACCAGGATGTGGAATAATGGGATGTTCCTATGTTAACTTCGTACCAAGATGGGAAAGAATTGGATGTTCTGATGTTAATCTCGTACCAAGACTGGAAAGAATGGCTCAGAAAAGGATAGCTTTTTCTCTGATATTTTGGCTATTACAAAAAAAGTAAATTGCTGTGAAGTACAGAAAAGCAGTAGTGGTAGTTAGTAGCAGTAGTGGTAGTTAGTAGCAGTAGTGGTAGTTAGTAGCAGTAGTGGTAGTTAGTAGCAGTAGTGGTAGTTAGTAGCAGTAGTGGTAGTTAGTAGCAGTAGTGGTAGTTAGTAGCAGTAGTGGTAGTTAGTAGCAGTAGTGTAGTAGTAGTAGCTGTAGTAGTAATCGTGGTTGCAGTAATTACTAGCAGCAGTAATAGTAAAAACTAATAGTAGTAGCAACAGCAGCAGTAGTTGTAACAGCAGTAATAATAGTAGTAGTAAGCAGTACTAGTAATAGTAGTAATAAGCAATAATAGTAGTAGTAGTAGTAATAGTAGTAGTAGTAGTAGTAATAGTGATGGGAGTAGTTGTAGTAATAATAGTAGTAGTAGTAATTAATAATAGTAGTAGCAGTAGCAATAAATACTTAAATATTTTGGACACATTAAGCGTCATGATAATTTAGAGAAGACTTATTGGAAGGGGACATAATGGGAAAAAGAAAGAGACCAAGACCAAGACGAAGATGGCTGCAAGACATCGTTGATGATCTGCAAATGGATGCATCAGCAGCAGACCATCTTGCTCACAACCGAGAGGCCTACAGGAATGCTGTTAGGGAGGCAAATTTCCGCAAGGGACATGCAAATGAATGAATGAATGAGTAGCAGTAGTAGTAATAATAGTAGTAGCAGCAGCAGCAGTAGTAGTAGTAGTAGAAATAGTAGAAGCAGCAGTAGTAGTAGTGGTAAATGTAGTAGTAATAGCAACAACACCAGTAGTAGTAGTAGTAGTGGTAGTAGTAGTAGTAGTAGTAGTAGTAGTAGTAGTAGTAGTAGTAGTAGAGGACAATACACCATCAACTCAGGTTTCCTACATCATCTCTGAGAGGACAGTGCGTAGCCGCGTGGCCAGGCGGTTGCTGGTCCTACTGGAGTCCTTGGTTCGAGCCATGGTCACTCCGTAACTAATTTTCTTTCTCTCGCGTCTAAAGCGCTTGGTATGTTCTGATGGCCGACCATACATCACTGTACTCTATCACCAACAATATTAGTAGCAACAGTACCGATTGCAGGATGATGATGATACCAAAACATTGAAAGAACAATCTTCTCCGAACCAAAATAAAAGCAATGTTTTTCCTGCTACATTTTTCCTTCTCTATGCTGCTTTCCTTCACTCTCTGGACTATGAGTTACTTGTTATTCTATGTGGACTGAAAGAAAGAAAAAGAGAATGGCGAGGGGAGGTAATTACAGACCAACGTCCTAGTCGCGGATGTAACCTATTATGCAAAGCAGTGCTCACAAAGAAGCATTATTGGTCTATTCCGATCATCTGACCGGGGAGATTGTGGCTCAGTGCCAAAAGATGTAACTCCATTATCAAACACTAAGATTTACGTCATGGCTGTCTGGCATAAGAACAGGCTAGTTAATTTAACATTTGGTCCAATCTAGCAGACAAATATATTCTCCGCTCTAACATCTGGCCTTAAAAATTTGAAATATTTCAGCTATACTACATTCACCGCTGTACACACGGCAGGCACAACAGCCCTTTACGCCCACAATTATGATTTATTAAGGACTGCTTTCCTGGCTTTGATCGGAATTTATCAGAGAAGCTCTTAAAGGATGAGATTAACTATGATGTTTCTCCCCTATCTGTGTTTAATATATTTATATCTTTATAGGTTTCTCCCATATTTGTGTTTTATTATCTTTATAGATTTCTCCCAGATCTGTGTTTTATATCTTTATATGGTTCTTCCAGATTTGTTTTTATATCTTTATATGTTTCTCCAAGATCTGTGTTTTATGTCTTTATAGGGTTCTTCCAAGTCTGTGTTCTATATCTTTATATAGGGTTCTCCCAGATCTGTGTTTTATATCTTTATATAGAGTTTTCCTAGATATGTTTTTATATCTTTATATAGGGTTCTCTCAGATGTGTTTATAACTTTATATAGGGTTCTCCCAGATATGTGTTTATATCTTTATATAGGGTTCTCCCAGATATGTGTTTATATCTTTATATAGGGTTTTCCCAGATATGTGTTTATATCTTTATATAGGGTTCTCCCAGATATGTGTTTTACAAGGGGTGATTGTGCGAACGAAGAAGAAGAAGACAAGGGATGATTGATAAGTTCTCGGCATAAGGTACAACGGATTATTTGTGGACAACTTTTTTTCGGATTATTTCTCACCATAATCCCTTTGCAAGTTTAGGCACTTAGTCCAGCGATCCTGGAGCATACGGATTTCTTCTTTGTAAAAGTCAGCATCTTGTGCCAGTAGAAAGTAGTCTACACCATGAATGACGTCATCATCTGAAACAAATTTGCGACCACTGAGCTCCTTTTTTAGGATGTTCAAGAAGCTGGAAACCACATTCATGGATGGCAGCCATTGCCACCGCCGACTTGTGAACTGGAACATTGTCTTCACGAAAGATGATTCTTCTCGTCAATTTCACCTCGACGCTTTTCCTTCTCTTTGACCCGCAGTTGCTTCACAAGGTTAGCGTAATAGGCCCCGGTGACCGTTCTGTCCTTTTGAAGATAGTCTACCAACAGCACACCTTCTGAATTCCAAAAGATGGAAGCCATCACTTTGCCTGCAGACAGAATCACCCTTGCTTTCTTTGGAGGTTGGGATCCATGATGTTTCCACTGCTTTGACTGTTCTTTGGTTTCTGATTGAAAATGATGAACCCAAGTCTCATCCATATTCACAAATTGCTGAAGAAACCTTTCAGGATGTGCAAAAAAATGGCCAAGATTGTCTCTTGACATGTTGAGACGATGTCGTTTGTGATCAGCTCCAAGAAGTTTCTCTACCCATCGAGCAGAGACCTTTGTCATTTGAAGATCTTTCTGAAGAATGGCATGAACACGTTCCTGGGAGTTGCCCAACTCAGTAGCAATGTACCGCTCAGTTAGTCGTCGATCCTCCATTATCATGTCATGGATTCTGCCAGTGGTTTCATCGGTGGCTACCGTTCTTGGTCTTCCTTGACGGGGATCATCTTCCAGACTGTCTCTTCCATGTTTGAACTGAGCTGCCCATTTCTTCACTGTGCTGTAAGAAGGAGCACTCTCCCCTAGAGTCTCTACCATACCTTCATGGATCTAATTCGATGATAAGCCCTTGAAGCAGAGGTAGCGAATGACTGCTCAATGAGAAATTTTATCTATTTTCTCAATTCCTGCCACCCCTTACCACTTCAGTAGCCTGTAAAAAAATTGGTTGCATTTAATTTCTTGAAACTTTGTGTTTAATGTTTAATCTTCCATTAACCTGATCTACAAATACACCTAGTATCAACTGTGTGTTTCAAGTATTTGTACCTTATGTCGAGAACTTATCAATCATCTCTTGTATATCTTTAAAGATATCCCTCAGATCTGTGTTTTATATCTTTATAGGTTTCCACCAGATTTGTATTTTATATCTTTATAGTTTTCTTCCAGATCCGTGTTTTATATCTTTATAGTTTTCTCTCATATATGCGCTTTATAAAGTTATAGTTTCCTCTCAGATCTGTGCTTCATATCTTTAATAGTTAAATATTTTTAAATAGTTTTCAAGCAACTCATAGATATAAAAACAAGCAACACACAGGCATAAAAACAGGCAACACAGAGATATAAACACAGGCAACACGCAGATATAAACACAGGAAACACTCAAACATAAAAACAAGCAATACATAGAAATAAATACAGCCAGCACACAGGCAATACAGACACAAACACAAGGAAAACACATGAAATCAGGAAACACACAAACGTAGAGACAGACAACATATACATAAGCATAGACAAATCACACAAACATAAACACACTCATCATACAGACATAAACAAAGACAACATGCAGACAAAAACACAAATAACAAACAAACATAAACACAACGATAAAACACAGACATAAACAAAACGTTAACACAGACATAAACACAGATAACACACAGACATAAACACAACGATAACACAAACATAAACACAACGATAACACAGATATAAACCAAACAATAATACACAGACATAAGCACAGATAACACACATACATGAACACAACGATAACACAGATATAAACACAACGATGCCACACAGATATAAACACAACGATAACACACAGACATAAACACAACGATAACACAGATATAAACACAACGATGCCACACAGATATAAACACAACGATACCACACAGATATAAACACAGATAACACGCAGATATAAACATGCGACGAACACTGGTCAGTTCAGTTTGACTTGAGATGATTCCATACACAGTGACAACGGCTCAGAACTAATGCAGCAGAATCAATAGTAGTAGTCGTAGTTGTAGTAGTAGTAATAGTAGTAGTAGTACTAATAGTAGTAGTAGAAGTACTAGTAGTAGTTCTAGTAGTAGTAGTGGTAGTAGTAGTAGTAGTAGTACTAATAGTAGTAGTAGTAGAAGTACTAGTAGTAGTTCTAGTAGTAGTAGTGGTAGTAGTAGTAGTAGTAGTAGTACTAGTAGTAGTAGTAGTAATGGTACTAGTAGTAGCAGTACTAGTAGTAGTAGCATTAGTAGTAGTAGTAGTAGCAGTAGTAGTCGTAGTACTAGTAGTTCGTGTAGTAGTAGTACTAGTAATACTAGTATACTAGTAGTCCTAGTAGTAGTAGTAATAGTAGTAGTAGTAATAGTACTAGTGGTAGTAGTAGTAATACTAGTATACTAGTAGTCCTAGTAGCAGTAGTAGTAGTAATAGTACTAGTAGTAGTAGTAGTAGTAATACTAGTATACTAATAGTCCTAGTAGTAGTAACAGTAGTAGTAGTAATAGTACTAGTAGTAGTAGTAATAGTACTAGTAGTAGTAGTAATACTAGTATAGTAATAGTCCTAGTAGTAGTAGTAGTAGTAGTAGTAATAGTACTAGTAGTAGTAGTAATACTAGTATAGTAATAGTCCTAGTAGTAGTAGTAGTAGTAGTAATAGTACTAGTAGTAGTAGTACTAGTAGTACTAGTACTAGTAATAGTAATAGTAATAGTAGTAGTAGTAGTAGTAGTAGTAGTAATAGTAGTAGTAGTGGTACTTGTAGTTGTAGTACTAGTAGTAGCACTAGTAGTAGTAGTAATAGTAGTACTGGCAGTAGTAGTTGTACTAGTAGTAGTAGTAGTAATACTAATAGTAGTAGTAGTACTAGTAGCAGTAGTAATGGCAGTAGTAGTATTAGCAGTAGTCTTAGTGGTATAGAAGTAGTAGTAGTAGTAGTAGTAGTAATTAGTATTAATAGTAGTAGCAGTATTAATAGTATTGGCAGTAATAGTATTAGCAATAGTATTATTAGTAACAGTGTTAGAAGAAGTATCAGTAGTAGTAGTAGTAGTAGTAGTAGTAGTAGTAGTAGTATTAGTAGTAAAAATAGTGTCAGCAATATCAGCAGTAATAGTAGCTGCAGCAGCAGAAATAATAGTAGTAGCAGCAGACGTAAAAATAACAGCAGCAGTAGTAGCATTTACTGCTCGTGTAATGCTAGCTGTAGTAGTAGTACCAGCAGCAGTAAAAGTTGCAATAGTAGCAGATGAAGCAAAAGTAGCTGTATCAGCAGTAGTATCAGTGGTAGCAGCAGAAGTAGTGGAAGCAGCAGCAGCAGCAATAGTAGTAGTAGTAGTAGTAGTAGTAGTAGTAGTAGTAACAGTAGTAGTAGTAGTAGTAGTAGTATAAATATTATAAGTAGTAGTAGCAGCAGCAACAGTAGTAATAGTAGTAGTAGTAGTAGTAGTAGTAGTAGTAGTAGTAGTAGTAGTAGTAGTAGTAGTAGTAGTAGCAGTAGTAGTAGCAATTCATTCATTCATGTAACATATCATTTCCAGAACGATGTCTCTCTCACAGCCTCCCTGAATGCAATGCGGTCTTCCACAAGTTGACCAGCATCTGGTGAAGACACATTCAGACTTTCTGCGATGTTCTGAGTTCACCTGCGGCAAGGTCCCTCTTTATGCCATTTTGCAGGACACTATGGCTTCTACTATCAACCTCTTCAAGCTAATGTGTCTCTTGATGTGGCCGAAGGATCTCAGCTTTCTAATTTTTATGGTGTTACCAAGCCAGTTTTCTGTGACACCTAATCCATTTAGTATCTTTTTATTTGATTTTCATTCTATTCATGATATTCTAAGTGTTTACAGTAACATTTCATTTCAAATGCTGTTATTCTCTTTCCTTACATCTTAAGTGTCCATGTTTCGCATCCGTATGTTGCCACTGGGCATATATAGGCTCTTAGTAAACACAGTAATAGTAGTAGTAGTAATAGCAGTAGTAGCAGTAGCAGTAGTAATAATAATAGTTGTAGTAGTAATAGTAGCCGTCGTAGTAACAATAGTAATACCAATAGCAGCAGCAGCACCAGTAGCAGTAGTAGTAGTAGTAGTAGTAGTAGTAGTTGTAGTAGTAGTAGTAGTAGTAGTAGTAGTAGTACACTAGTAGTAGTAGTAGTAGTAGTAGTAGTAGCAGTAATGGTAGTAGTAGTAGTATTGGTAGAAGAAGAAGAAGAAGAAGCATTATCCATCACTTCTGGAAGGTTTCTGAACATTTGTCATTGTTCTTATACAATAATTTTCATAACAAAGTTCAAACTTCTAACAAGATTTCCATTAACCATCCACGCTTGCCTTTTCTATATCCCGAGGAGAATCCACCTGGCTATGGTTAAAACTAATTATGTCAATCCGTCAGAACAGTGAAGAGCAAAACCTCTATCTTAATACGAAGAAAACTAAATTGATAACAACTGACAAAACAAATAAGGCAGCTGAAATATGTATCAGTGAGGAAAAACTGGAAGAAGGGAGAGTTTTGAATATCGTGGATCACTACTAACTAATAATTGAGATATAATGAGGGAAATTAAAAGGAGGACATCTATCGCTCTTCAAAAAAAAAAACCAATATAACTAAAGAAGCTACGGAGAGGAACAGACAGAACTACAAAAACAAGATGTTTAAGGGCATGCATCTTTCCCATCGCAACATATGCCTGTGAGACCTGGACACTTAACAAAACAGCTGAGAAACACATAAATGCCTTTGACTGTAAATGCTGCAGAAGAGTTCTTCAAATATCATGGACACAAAAAGGTAATCCTGTCATGCCTTAGAGGCACATAGGGACATGGTGTTAGTGCCCATATTTTCCTTGACCTGTCAGCACACTAAAGAGTCATATGGTCAGTATCACGCCTGGCCGCCTTTCCTTCTCCAACTCCAGAAGATGTCGGGTACCCATTTCTACAGCTGGGTGACTGAGGTGCCTCCGACCGGATTCGAACCCCCGACCTTCGCCATGAAAGATCACTGCACTAACCACTTCACCACTTAGATATATATGTCATATCCATACTACAAGAACTTAATATTGAAGAAGATTGGCTGGTAAAGAGGATTAAACTGAGAAAATGTAAATATTTTAGACACATTAAACGTTATGATAATTTAGAGAAGACAGTTTTGGAAGGGTACATAAGGAGAAAAAGAAAGAGAGGAAGAAAAAGGCGAAGATGGCTGCAAGACATCGCTGATAATCTGCAAATGGATGCATCAGCAGCAGGCCATCTTGCTTACAACCGAGAGGCCTACAGGAGTGCTGTTAGGGAAGCAAAGTTCCGCAAGAGACATGCAAATGACTGACTGACTGACTGATGATTATAACTTATATATACAGACAAATCCTCCGTTAGTTGGTTGCTTGTTTGGCTGGTTGCTCGCTTGGTTGGTTGGTTGGTTGGTTGCTTGCTTGCTTGCTTGCTTGGTTGCTTGCTTGGTTGGTTGGTTGCTTGGTTGCTTGTTTGGTTGCTTGATTGGTTGGTTGGTTGCTTGGTTGGCTGGTTGGTTGCTTGCTTGCATGGTTGGTTGCTTGCTTGGTTGCTTGCTTGCTTGGTTGGTTGCTTGATTTCTTGGTTGGTTGGTTGGTTGCATGATTGGTTGGTTGGTTGCTTGCTTGGTTGGTTGGTTGCTTGCTTGGTTGGTTGCTTGATTTCTTGGTTGGTTGGTTGCTTGATTGGTTGGTTGGTTGCTTGCTTGGTTGGTTGGTTGGTTGCTTGCTTGCTTGCTTGCTTGCTTTCTTGCTTGCTTGCTTGGTTGCTTGCTTGCTTTGTTGCTTGCTTGCTTGGTTGGTTGCTTGATTTCTTGGTTAGTTATTCACTACACTCAGGACGCGCGGGTGCTCATATTTCCCCAATAGTGTATCAGACAGCGAAGGACGACAGATAACCCCTGTCCGACGATGACTGACCAACCTTCTTGTATCGCGCCGAAAGACCATCTCATCTAGCAAACTCCAGGTTTAATGCTCTTCCCGATAATTCTAGATAAACTGCTAAAGCTAGTATATGCAGCAACAAAAAAAAAACTTTGATCTTTCGACATCTTTGATAATGAGTATAATACCAGCTCTATCCATTGTGTGACCCTCCTTCCAGTCATGTGCATGTCCCTTGGGGAACTTTGCCTCCCTAACAGCTCTCCTGTAGGCTGTAATAGTGGTAGACCAAGCAGCAGCAGTATCAGTAATTACTAATTTGTCAAGTGCATCCTCTCTCTTTGGCCACATTAAACGTCATGATAATTTAGAGAAGACCGTATTGGAAGGATACATAATGGGAAAAAGAAAAAGAGGAAGACCGAAACGAAGATGGCTGCAAGACATCGTTGATGATCTGGAAATGGATGCAGCAGCAGCAGGCCATCTTGCTCACAACCGAGAGGCCTACAGGAGTGCTGTTTGGGAGGCAAAGTTCCGCAAGGGACATGCAAAGGAATGAATGAAAATCCTCTCTCTCATTTCCCATAACCCCGGAGTGACCAGAAACAAAAATGAAGGTTAGTTAACATGCCTGTGACCTAAGAATCTTGCTTCATTGGTCTGGCACACACAAAACTATACTATCGCACATATACAAGACAGTCTCACTTGAAGTACTAAGCAAAAATAAACACTGACAAAATATACACTTTATCGATGTGGACTGGCATGTTCACACACTGACGACGTCTTCTTTACAACAAAACATGCCGTGAATATCTTTTCTTAAAGCACTTTAAAACTCATCTAACTAACCCGTAAGTGTTGGATCAATATCACAGACCATGATTAAAGCTGGACTGAAAGGGATCAGTGTAGAGATGAACATTTCTCCTTGCCAGTCCTCAAACGATTCACAGAACTTTAGGAAGATTTAGTCTATACACTGGGCTTCAAGTGTCTCTGAACATCGCAGCAAAGGGAGAGAAAGAAGGGATAGAAGAGAAGTAGGAGAGGAAGATGGTTCAAAAGAACAACATTCTGTTCACAAGCAACTCATCCAGCACTCGATCAATCTTGTTCTAAGCAAAGTGCAAGCAAATTAAGCTGGCGTGTAAAAATGTAAAACATGTCGTGTAATTCATAATAAAATGTAAAACATGTCATGTAATTCATAGTAAAATGTAAAACATGTCAAGTGATTCATAGTAAAATGTAAAAAAGTCATGTAATTCGTAGTAAAATGTAAAACACGTCGTGTAAATCATAGGAAAATGTAAAACCATGTCATGTAATTCATAGTAAAATATATAATATGTCACGTATGTACATTTTCTAATTATAAACAGAATTTTCTACATTTGTAATCCTCACAGTAAAGCTTTCCTTTTTTTATTCATTTAAATATTACACAACTTACACAGACTACTAATACAAACAACAGTAAATTATTATGCAAGAAGAAAGATATAAATTTATTACAAACTAGCGCTGATAAATTTAAGAAGACACCAATATATAAACTTCGCGCAAAACACGGCAAGATGTAAATTTTTAAAGGAACATATTACTGAAAAATAGCAAATTTCATTTGAGCACAGGTATATATTTATTCAAAAGAAAGAATGACATAAACTTATTTCCAAACACATAGTAAATAATCTGAAGACAGAATGATATAAACGTGTTTCCAAACAAATAGGAAATATTATGAAGACATAATGATAGAAACTTATTTCCAAACAAATAGGAAATAATCTGAATACAGGATGATATAAACGTGTTTCCAAACAAATAGGAAATAATCTGAAGACAGAATGATATAAACGTGTTTCCAAACAAATAGGAAATATTATGAAGACAGAATGATATAAACTTAGTTCCAAACAAATAAGAAATAATCTGAAGACAGAATGATATAAACTTAGTTCCAAACAAATAAGAAATAATCTGAAGACAGAATGATATAAACCTGTTTCTAAAAAATACGATCTCAATATATATATATATATATATATATATATATATATATATATATATATCGTGTACACGAGGTATTGTGTCTTGTCTTGTCCCATTCCTCATATATTTTTCAGTGTTGAAGGGACAAACGGACGTCTTGAATGACCACAGTGATTTGTTCTATAAAGGGATATTTAAGATTTCAGTAATTTCCTCCCTCCATCCCTTTCCTTGATAGCCCCTCCCTCTGTTTCCTACAATTCTTAGTTTGAATATTTTCTGTGCTACGCTGTCTGGTGATAGTCGCGTCACGTGGTCAAACCACTTGTTTCTGAGTGTGGTGTAGTACGGTGCTAGTCCAATCCTTGGCTTGATGGTGTTATTTCAGATTTGGTCTCTTCTTGTTTACATTTAGGATTCTCCTTACATACCTAATTTCTGTCGCAATGATTTTCTTTTGAAGTATTCTATCCATCTGTTGCCCTGCCGACTGAGGTTGGATATCATGCTTTCCCACAACTCCCTGCTCCGTGTGCTGTATGAGCTGTGCTGGCGTTCTTTGTCCGTGTCATCTAGTTGATCCGTCCAGCATTTTCTTTCTCCTTCTCTGTCTACCTCGGTCTTTTTTTGCTTTCTATCTTTTCTGTGTCACAGTGTATTCTAGCTTGCCTCGTGTAACGTGTCCTAAGAATCTTGAATGTCTTTTTTCTGACCTTTGTTACTGTTTGTCATGGCCTCTCTCATAAGCTCCTAGTTTGATTTCTTTACTGTACATGGTATTCACAGCATTCTTCTCAGGAACTACATTTCAGTGGCTTCCAGTTAGCCTTGTACTTCATTAGTGACTGACCATGCCTAGCATCCGTAAAATAAAACTGGCTCGATGTAGCACTGGATCACTCTTTTCCTCACTCCCAGTGGCAGAATGAAATTCACTTTCGAAACCATTATTTTGGCTTGCGTTATTCTACTCTTTATCTCAGTTAGACATCTTCCATCTGAGGTCAGTAGTGTCCCCTAACATGTAAACTTGTCTGCCTGTTTTGAAACTGAAACTGAGGTATTAGAAAATGAAATAAAGTGATGAGATTCTCCAAATCTGGAAATATTTGTGAAAATCATAAAAGTAGGGCAGGACAAGGGAGAATAACAAATTTTTTATTCAAATAATAAAACACAGATGATCGCAGTGTAGGATGAATGAAATCTGGATCTGTGTGTCAAAGATAGTTAGCGACAAATGCTTTAAGATCGGCCCAAGCTAAAGCAGCTAGCGCCAAATGCTTTAAGATCGGCCCAAGCTAAAAACAGTTAGCGCCAAATGCTTTAAGATCGGCACAAGCTAAAAACAGTTAGCGCCAAATGCTTTAAGACCGGCCCATGCTAAAAACAGTTAGCGCCAAATGCTTTAAGATCGGCACAAGCTAAAAACAGTTAGCGCCAAATGCTTTAAGACCGGCCCATGCTAAAAATAGACCCAACTGCTTTAAGACCCGCCCGACAATTTCCATGCGCCAAATAGTTAGCGCCAGCTGCTTTAAGACCGTCTCATAACTCTGGCAAAGTGCAAGTTCCTGCAGTGTTTCATACTATATTCAAGCAAATACACTTTCATACACCAAGCAGAGAAACTGCCGTTAACAGCATCGACACTCACGTTTTCCCCATGCCATAAATGTTGGCTTCACGGAACTTCCATTCCTTTCAAAAAAAAAAAAGAACCAAGATGTTATGTAAAAAATTGCTTTCGCATTCCACGCTTCCAGCAATATCTATTATTTATCTCTTATGCTTCGATCAAATATTCATCTCTTGATCGTCGTAAAAACTTGTGCTTAATAACTCTTTATATTGTTCATTGGCCTCTTCATACGCTTGTCTGAAGGGAACTTTCAAATGTGGCCGCGCTGGGAGCCATTTTCCATGAGATAATTATCATCGGACACACCAAGTAAAAAAGGGGAGATAAAAAGATAAAAACAAAAATGAACCGCGAGCCTAGATATGTACATGTAAGCACACATAAAATAAATATGTATTACTGTGCATGTGATGGATTTAAATGTATAATGTAGTCCAGTTTCCGTGCACTAGCGTCTTCAAGCTTCAAGTTTGGTTCTTGTTTCCTCCTCGAATGATGCTCCGTCTTCACACAACTCAGTCTTTCGCAGGTTCTTGCTAAAACCTCATGTCTGATAGAAGAACTTTACGTTGATGACTTAGATAATACCCTGTTGTCTGAGCTTTGGACTATTATGTGGGCTCTTACCCTATACAATTTCGCCATATAAAACCTGCACGAAAATACGCCCGCCTTTCATTTTTTACAACATGCTCTAACCGTCTCGATCTTCTGCTGTTTAAAATTGTCATCAGGTATGAAAGCTTAGAAAGATGGATCCCTAGAAATAGTTACTTTATCTTGCTATTTAGGTAGGTAGAGTCCCACAAAAATGGGATGAAGCGTTAGAGACCTCATTATGCTGGGCCATCAGTGTATGACGTAAGGTGGCCAGTTCCTTTCCTCGCTGCCTTTCGTTCCCAGATTTTCTCTGGTACCCATTTTGCTAGACTGAGTCGACCACGGGGCCGTTTTGGTCGAAAAATAACCCGCTCAGCTGGGGATTCGAACCTTCGACCATTCGGTTGCTAGATGAGTGTTCTAACCACTACGCTAGCGGTCCACATTTCATTCATTCGTCCATGTACATGTCCCTTGCTGAACTTTGCCTCCTTAACAGCACTCCTGTATGCCTCTCGGTTGTGAGCAAGATGGCCTGCTGCTGATGCATCCATTTGCAGATTATCAACGATATCTTCCATCCATCTTCTCCTTGGTTTTTCTCTCTTTTTTTCCCATTGTGTACCCTTCCAGGACGATCTTTTCTAGATTATCATGACGTTTAATGTGTCCAAAATATTTAAGTTTTCTTTATTTAATCCTCTTTACTAGCCAGCCTTCTTCGTTCTTTTTTTGTGTCCATGATATCTGAAGAACTCATCTGTAGCATTTACAGTCAAAGGCATTTATGTGCTTCATAGCTGTTTTGTTAAGTGTCCATGTCTCACAGGCATATGTTGCGATGGAAAAGGCAGATCCGTGTAACAGAATTCTCTTCAGTGTTAACCTTTTCTCGTTCTGTGCTGCTTCTGTTAGATTATCAAAAACTGGTAAGTTCCTATTTGTGTACTGACTTCTTTCTCTAGATATAAGGTGGGGACGATTGTAGATCCAAAATATTCGGACCTGTCCACTGACTCAAACATACTACCATTCAGTGTTAGACATGTGGGCTTAGCTGTGCCTCGTCTAAGAGTCAACATCTTGTTCATAAGTGCCATCAGTGCTAATAAGTCACGTGCTCAAGCCAGAACGCTAGTCAGACAATTCAGCCTCCAATAAACATTCCCTGCGGACAGCAGATCTTAAAGCATTCTGCACACTGTTTCGTCCCTATATTCACAAATATTGTAACCTAACAATTCACAACTGGAAAAACTGAAGGAAGAAGAGACAGAGGAAGACAGAGAGAGAGAGAGAGAGAAGTTACTGGATGGGCTGTCAGTGTGGCTAGGAAGAAAGTCACAGGCGGATCTCATAACCAAGTCTAAAGACAGGGAATTGTGGAGAGAAATGATCATCTACGCCACGCGACATGGCACTTGACAGATATTGTAACCTAAACATTCACAGATATTGTAACCTAAACATTAACAAATATTTTAACTTAAATATTCAGAGATATTTTAACTTAAACATTCACCAAATGACCTAAAATATAACCCTGCCCTCAGAAATGTCAAAAAAATGGAAGACTTTTTACCAGAATTGATTACTTTTCTCAACCAAATTTTGCAAATTCTATAAGAACATCACCAGCTTGAAATGACTCGGACACTTGGAGAAGATGACTTGGACACTTGGAGAAGATGACGGACACTTGAAGAAGAAGATGTCTCGAACGCTTGGAGAAGATGACGGACACGTGAAGAAGAAGATGACTCGAACGCTTGGAGAAGATGACTTGGACACTTAGAGAAGATGACGGACACTTGAAGAAGAAGATGACTCGAACGCTTGGAGAAGATGACGGACACTTGAAGAAGAAGATGACTCGAAAGCTTGGAGAAGAAGATGACTCGGACACTTGGAGAAGAAGATGACTCGGACACTTGGAGAATATGACGGACACTTGGAGAAGATGACTCGGACACTTGGAGAAGAAGATGACTCGGACACTTGGAGAAGAAGATGACTCGGACACTTGGAGAAGATGACTCGGACACTTGGAGAAGAAGATGACTCGGACACTCGAAGAATATGACGGACACTTGGAGAAGATTACGGACACTTGAAGAAGAAGATGACTCGGACACTCAGAGATACTTGGAGAAGATGTTTCGGACACTTAGAGAAGATGACTTGCACACTTGGAGAAGATGACTTGCACACTTGGAGAAGATGTTTTGGACACTTAGAGAAGACGACTTGTACACTTAGAGAAGATGACTCGCACACTTGGAGAAGATGTTTTGGACACTTAGAGAAGACGACTTGTACACTTAGAGAAGATGACTCGCACACTTGGAGAAGATGTTTTGGACACTTAGAGAAGACGACTTGTACACTTAGAGAAGATGACTCGCACACTTGGAGAAGATGTTTTGGACACTTAGAGAAGACGACTTGTACACTTAGAGAAGATGACTCGCACACTTGGAGAAGATGTTTTGGACACTTAGAGAAGACGACTTGTACACTTAGAGAAGATGACTCGCACACTTGGAGAAGATGTTTTGGACACTTAGAGAAGACGACTCGCACACTTGGAGAAGATGACTCGCACACTTGGAGAAGATGGACGAGAATAGGCACAAAAAAGGACTTTTACAAAATCCATAAACAGAGACAAACCTAGTGACAGGCAACGACAAGGGCGGCGTGACAACCTGAAATAAGTCCTACTAGTCCACGGAGAGGACAATAGCAGGAGAAGACTAAGAACAGAGAGGAATGAAGACAAGTCTCGTCTGCAGCTATAATAAGCCACAATGGTTCGGAAAGTTGAATGAATGAATGAGAAAAACATCAACAGTGGTGCAAAATAAATATATAACATTGAGTAATAAGAGCAACAGAAAACCCCATGACACATTTCTAACCCCTTTTAACTACATCTCTCTGTAAGATTAAGCCCAGGCAGTGAGACGATACCTAAGACTAAGACAAATCTCTGTACTTTCACCCTGAGACGTCCTGGAGACTCGAATATTAATTGTGTTCATGAATCTATGTCTTTCTCTTCTGTCTATGTCTTTCTCTTCTGTCTATGTCTTTCTCTCCTGTCTATGTCTTTCTCTTCTGTCTATGTCTTTCTCTTCTGTCTATGTCTCTATTTTCTGTCTATGTCTTTCACTTCTGTCTATGTCTTTCTCTCCTGTCTATAACTTTCTCTTCTATGTATTTCTCTCCTGTCTATATCTTTCTCTTCTATGTCTTTCTCTCCTGTTTATGTCTTTCAATTATATGACTTTCTCTTCTGTCTATGTCTTTCTCTCCTGTTTATGTCTTTCTCTTCTGTCTATGTCTTTCATTTTGTCTATATCTTTCTCTTCTGTCTATTTCTTTATTTTCTGTCTATGTCTTTCTCGTCTGTCTGTCTTTCTCTCCTGTCTATGTCTTTCTCTCCCGTCTATTTCTTTATCTTCTGTCTATGTCTTTCTCTCCTGCCCATGTTTTTCTCTCATGCCTATGTCTTTCTCTTCTGTCTATGTCTTTCATTCCTGTCTATGTTTTTTTCTGTCCATGTCTTTCTCTTCTGTCTATATCTTTCTTTTCATGCCTTTTTCTTCTGCTTCAGAGTTGTTGAAAAGTTCCAAACTTGTTATATCATGTTTGATACACTGTGTTTGTGATATATTAAGACTTTATTTTATTTGCTTATAACAACTCGTTAAAGAATTCTTGAATTCTTCAGTTTAAGTTAAAGTGAAAAGAACACTAAGCAGTTTAAGTTAAACTGAAAAAAAACACTAAGCAAGTTGAGTTAAAGTGAAAAGAACACTGGCAGCAAGAGTATAAAGTGAGAAATACTGACACTAATGCTGAGAATAAAATACAAACAAACGACACTAGGAATAAGGTAAGAAACACTGACAATGACACTAAGAATAAAGTGAGAAACACCGACAACAACACTAAGAATAAGGTGAGAAACACTGACAATGATACTAAAGAACAAGGTGAGAAACACTGACGCCGACATTAAGAATAAGGTGAGAAACACTGACACCAACACTAAGAATAAGGTGAGAAACAATGACAATGACACTAAAGAACAAGGTGACAAACACTGGCAGCTACCCTAAGGAAAAACAAAGCTAACGACTTTGACTTCACCACGATATGACACAACATTTACAAAATGAATGATTTCAGATTATTTTTTAATGACTTCAAAGGATAACACAAAGACCAGGAAAGATGAACGCTTGATTCAGATGAACACAAAAGATACAACACGTGAAACAGTGGAAAGAAAGAAAAAAAAGTGAGACCACAACACACACACACACACTCATACATAAACCATAAAAAAGGTCGCTCTTTGGAGGTAACCAGTGAGGAAACATTTTAATACTCATTTCATCTCAATGTAGACTTCAACTTTTCATCTCCTGTTCAACAATGTTTTCAAAAATACAAAATCCTGCTCGTATAAATCCGTTCTAAACAAACAAACACACAGAGAATGATTAAATTAGTCTGCTACAGAATGATTAAATTAGTCTGACACAGAATGAATAAATTAATCTGTCATCCGGAGTTCAGTGATGACAGATTCTCAGCCAGGCCTAGATATCACACTCACCCCAGACTGACAATGATCTCAAGGCGGAATGCCTTACTTTGATAATTCTTTGATGGTTGAAAAAATGTATAATGATAAAAACAACAAAATAGATAATGTCCCTTGTGACTTGGGCACAAGTTTCTGCTTCTCCTTCTAGCTGATCGTAATAAATAAAATCTTATCAGATGCAAAACATATGTCTCTGCACAAAAAATGTTCCTCACCTAGTAACAATACACAAAACATGTGTCTCTGCTAGTAACAATACACAAAACATGTGTCTCTGCTAGTAACAATACACAAAACATGTGTCTCTGCTAGTAACAATACACAAAACATGTGTCTCTGCTAGTAACAATACACAAATATGTGTCCCTGCTAGTAACAATACACTAAAAATGTTTATCGGCTAGTAACAATACACAAAACATGAGTCTAACTACGATACTTAAAAACATGTGTCTCGACTAACTATAATACACAAAACGTATGCCTCGACTATACACAACACATGTGTATCGACTAATTAGAATACACAAAACATGTGTCTCGACTATACACAAAACATGTGTCTCGATTATTTACGATACACAAAACATGCACTTCGACTAACTATAATACACAAAACATGTGTCTCGATTAATTACGATACACAAAACATGCACCTCGGCTAACTATAATAAACAAAACATGCATCTCGGCTAACTATAATAAACAAAACATGCACCTCGGCTAACTATAATAAACAAAACATGCACCTCGGCTAACTATAATAAACAAAACATGCACCTCGGCTAACTATAATAACAAAACATGCACCTCGACTAACTATAATAAACAAAACATGCACCTCGGCTAACTATAATAAACAAAACATGCACCTCGACTAACTATAATAAACAAAACATGCACCTCGACTAACTATAATAAACAAAACATGCACCTCGGCTAACTATAATAAACAAAACATGCACCTCGACTAACTATAATAAACAAAACATGCACCTCGGCTAACTATAATAAACAAAACATGCACCTCGACTAACTATAATAAACAAAACATGCACCTCGGCTAACTATAATACTCGTACACAAAACATGTGTCTCGATTAATTACAATACACAAAACATGCACCTCGACTAGCTATAATACACAAAACATGCACCTCGACTAACTATAATACACAAAACATGCACCTCGACTAACTATAATACACAAAACATGTGTCTCTGCTAGTAACAATACACAAAACATGTGTCTCTGCTAGTAACAATACACAAATATGTGTCCCTGCTAGTAACAATACACTAAAAATGTTTATCGGCTAGTAACAATACACAAAACATGAGTCTAACTACGATACTTAAAAACATGTGTCTCGACTAACTATAATACACAAAACGTATGCCTCGACTATACACAACACATGTGTATCGACTAATTAGAATACACAAAACATGTGTCTCGACTATACACAAAACATGTGTCTCGATTATTTACGATACACAAAACATGCACTTCGACTAACTATAATACACAAAACATGTGTCTCGATTAATTACGATACACAAAACATGCACCTCGGCTAACTATAATAAACAAAACATGCATCTCGGCTAACTATAATAAACAAAACATGCACCTCGGCTAACTATAATAAACAAAACATGCACCTCGGCTAACTATAATAAACAAAACATGCACCTCGGCTAACTACAATAAACAAAACATGCACCTCGACTAACTATAATAAACAAAACATGCACCTCGGCTAACTATAATAAACAAAACATGCACCTCGACTAACTATAATAAACAAAACATGCACCTCGACTAACTATAATAAACAAAACATGCACCTCGGCTAACTATAATAAACAAAACATGCACCTCGACTAACTATAATAACAAAACATGCACCTCGACTAACTATAATAAACAAAACATGCACCTCGACTAACTATAATAAACAAAACATGCACCTCGGCTAACTATAATAAACAAAACATGCACCTCGACTAACTATAATAAACAAAACATGCACCTCGGCTAACTATAATAAACAAAACATGCACCTCGACTAACTATAATAAACAAAACATGCACCTCGGCTAACTATAATACTCGTACACAAAACATGTGTCTCGATTAATTACAATACACAAAACATGCACCTCGACTAGCTATAATACACAAAACATGCACCTCGACTAACTATAATACACAAAACATGCACCTCGACTAACTATAATACACAAAACATGCACCTCGGCTAACTATAATACTCGTATACAAAACATGTGTCTCGACTAACTACGATAAGAAAACCCCAGACTACTTTTCGACCCAACAATCTCACCAGCAACAGCCAGCATCAATTCACTTAATGAGAAACACAAAGATAAATGCAGCGTGTAGCACTAAAACAGTGCTATGTTAGCAAAAACAACTAGCACTGTTTACGTCACGGGTAACAGTATAAATTAACAACAACAAAAAAACATCTGAAGTAAAAAGAGAAAACAAAAAACTTCTACGCCACAAAATCAAAATACGAAATAAAACAATAGCACTAAATTTAGAAATGTTGTTGAAAATCACACCAACAAAAACATGAACAGGACAGTATTACAAGCCTCATCCCTCCTCTCTGTGCTACCACCATGCTAAAGAAAGCATAGAAATGACAGTCTCATTTCACAAGCAATATTGATCTTACAAAGAACATTGACAGGCATAGAAATTTCTACATTAACTTGTGAAGAGATTTTTTCCTTCAGATTACACCAACCTGACATACAGCAAACAAGCCTAATATTAGACATGGCTTTGAAAAAAAAAAAGAAAATGGTATATACAGAACATGGGTAATGAAAAAAAAACAAGCAGAGGAAAAAAAATGATTTACACAAAAATGCTCTAGGCCATTTAAAATATTTGTTGCTTTAACTAGAGAAGATGAAGACAAAAACTTACGTATGGTACAGATATCCGTCTAGAAAAGATACACACAAAAACTCATTTATGGTACAGATATATATCTAGAGAAAACAGACACAAGAATTCACGTATGACACAGATATACATCTAGAGAAAACAGACACAAAAACGTACGTATGGCACAGATATAAGTCTAGAGAAGATACACACAAAAACTCATGTATGGCGCAGATATACATCTACAGAAAACAAACACAAAAAACTCACGTATTGCACAGATATACATCTAGAGAAAACAAACACAAAAACTCACGTATTGCACAGATATAAGTCTAGAGAAGATACACACAAAGACTCATGTATGGCACAGATATACATCTAGAGAAAACAAACACAAAAAACTCACGTATTGCACAGATATACATCTAGAGAAAACAAACACAAAAAACTCACGTATTGCACAGATATACATCTAGAGAAAACAAACACAAAAAACTCACGTATGTCACAGATATACATCTAGAGAAAACAAACACAAAAAACTCACGTATGTCACAGATATACATCTAGAGAAAACAAACACAAAAACTCACGTATTGCACAGATATAAGTCTAGAGAAGATACACACAAAGACTCATGTATGGCACAGATATACATCTAGAAAAAACAAACACAAAAACTCATGTATGGCACAGATATACATCTAGAGAAAACAAACACAGAAACTCTAATATTGCACAAATATAGGTATAGAGAAGATACACACAAAAACTCATGTATGGCACAGATATACGTCTAGATAAGATGAATACAAGAAACATCTTCTAACAGCAATGATATGTCTGAAGGGCAGATAAATAGTTCTGCTCCAATTTTTCTTTCTACAAAACAGATTTCTAGCGAAAGTCGTTCTAAAACATTCGATCTTATTAAGGATTAATCTTCATCATGAGTTCTATCTATCTATCTATCTATCTATCTATCTATCTATCTATCTATCTATCTATCTATCTATCTATCTATCTATCTATCTATCTATCTATCTATCTATCTATCTATCTATCTATCTATCTATCCATCCATCCATCCATCCATCCATCTATCTATCCATCCATCCATCCATCCATCTATCTATCTATCTATCTATCTATCTATCTATCTATCTATCTATCTATCTATCTATCTATCTATTTGTCTGTCTGTCTGTCTATCTGTGTGTATGCGTGGGGCGTCATTTACTCACGCGCAGGCAATAAAACAATTTAATTGACTAATTTTGCTTGTGGGAGGTATGTGCCCAGTGAACTAAAAATAAACAAAGCACTGATCGGAATTTTTTACTATAAACTGTATAAAAAATACATGAGGCCATATGGTGGAACACGCACATAAAAAGATGAACACTGACATAACTTTATCCTTGCTAAAACAACTACATTAGCTTGGCTGAGTATTAAAAGACAGGTCTCGAAGCTGGTATATGTCAGCTCTGTCTGGAAAATGTCAGTCATAATTTTCTTAAATAGCTTCTGTCGCGACTGATTCTGATGAACCAATTATTTGACTGACATAAACAGCTACACTAACAAGAAATCAATTTGAAATGATCCAGTCTGTTTGCTCATATTCCTTCTATCTTCATTTATTTTTGGTACTCGTTTTCTATCTAACCTACCCAGCGATTTTATGAACAGTCACTCTCCAACTGACATGGTCTTTCTCCAGTTTTTCAACGTCCTTGTGGTTGGCACAAAATATACCTCACGAAAGACGTGTGGGTAGCCTTGTTTCTCTACCATAGTGCTTCATCCTCTCCACAATTTCACCATATGCTTACCCTACTGTGTGGCCTCATCCCCTCCACAAGTTTGTCATGTGCTTGCTCTTCCATGTGGCCTCATCCCCTCCACAAGTTCGCCATGTCCTTGCTCTTCCATGTGGCCTCATCCCCTCCACATGTTCGTCATGTGCTTGCTCTACCATGTGGCTCATCCCCTCCACAAGTTCATCATGTGCTTGCTCTACCATGTGGCCTCATCCCCTCCACAAGTTCGTCATGTGCTTGCTCTACCATGTGGCTCATCCCCTCCACAAGTTCGCCATGTCCTTGCTCTTCTATGTGGAATCATCCCTTCCACAAATTCTCCGTGTGCTACTATCTATTTTGGGATACGGTTGTTACCATATCCATCTTCGTCTACTGTTGTCATCATGGATGGAAGTCCAGCTGCTGTATTTGCATGTTAGTTATTTACTTTGTATTACTACTTACTGCCCCTTGATTGAAAGCGCAGACAAGATGGAAACTTAAAGCTGTTCTCTCGTATCTTCAATATGTTGTTCTGGTTTCCAGTCTATGCAAGAGAGTGCTTATAACTTACCTTTGCTAAATCAGACAACCTGGGCTTGTCTTTTATTCTTCTGTTGAACACAACTAGATCAAAGGTAGATTTTATTCTCCTGTTGTTCCATACACAACTAGATCAAAGGTAGATTTTATTCTCTTGTTGTTACATGCACAACAAAATCAAAGATAGATTGTATTCTTCTGTTGTTCCATACACAACTAGATCAAAGGTTAATGTTATTCTTCTGTTGCTCAATAAATAACTAGATCAAATGTAAATTTTATTCATCTGCTGTTCCATAAACAACTACATCTATGGTAAATTTCTGCTGCTCCATAAACAACTAGATCAGTGTTAAAGTTTATTCTTCTGTTTTTCCACACACAGTTAGATCAAAGGTGAACGTGTGCGGTAAAGTTTAATCTTGTCGGTCATTTGCATGTCACCTGTGGAACTTTGCCTCCCTAACAGTACTCCTGTAGGCCTCTCGGTTGTGAGCAAGACGGCCTGCTGCTGATTCGTCCATTTCCAGAATATCAACGATGTCTTGCAGCCATCTTCGCCTTCGTCTTACTCTCTTTCTTTTTCCCATTATGTAACCTTCCAAGACCTTCTTCTCTAACTTATCATGACGTTTAGTGTGTCCAAAATATTTAAGTTTTCTCTGTTTAATCCTCTTTACTAGCCAGCCTTCTTCAATATTAAGTTCTTGTAGCATGGATATATTTGTTCTTTTTTGTATCCATGATATTTGAAGGATTCTTCTCTGCCATTTACATTCAAAGGCATTTATGTGTTTCTCAGCTGTTTTGTTAAGTGTCCAGGTCTCACAGGCATATGTTGCGATGAGAAAGATGCATGCCCTTAAAAATCTTATTTTTGTAGTTCTATCTATTCCTCTCCACAGCTTCTTTAGTTGTTTTACTTTCTGAAGAGCGATAGATGTCCTCCTTTTAATTCCCCTCATTGTATCTCCATTATTAATTAGTAATGATCAAAGATATTCAAAACTATCCAACTCTTCTAATTGTTACTCATTGATATATATTTCAGCTGCCTTATTTGTTTTGTCGTTTGTCATCAATTTAGTTTTCTAAACCTTCTCTAACACTCCTCGTTATATTTTCAGTATACAAGTTAAACAAGTAAGGTGACAGTATGCAACACTTAAAGTAGTATACTTCTAGACCAGTGTGCTATACAGCAACGTTAAGCAGTAACTGCTACAGAAAGTACTTCGCAATTGTGTGAACCGCATACCCAGATAGCAACTGGTTTAAATTGCTTTTCTATCTCAAATGATTAAATCTGAGAAAGTTCAATGAGTAAATAAGAACAGACACATTTCAGCAGTTTGAGAACCACTCGACACCCAGTTTGATAACAGGAAAAACACATGTTTATTATGGAGAGAATGGGCGGTGACAAGTGAGGATGTCGTAAAATACTGAGTATGCAGATGAACAAGCCGCTCCTCTCCCTGGCGAGAACTAGTTCGCCATATGGGGTGGGTGTGGGCAACACTCACTTTCAGACAGGATAGCAGACATACAAAATGATGTAATTATAGAGCCAACTTACAGTCGCAATATATGTTTGCATGGATCGGCAAGAAAAACATCACATCACAAAATATCGGACTTAACAAGTCCTGCATACTCAAAAAAAAGAGATATTCTCACATTCTTCTGTTTACTTCTCTATGATAGACAACTGTAGCAACATCAAAAACACACGTGGATCAATAAAGAAAACGGATAGTTCAACGTTCACATCATTCTAATTCTATCACAACTTCAGCTAACAACTCATAAACTCATCCTAATCAACTTCAATGATAAAACTCTCTTAATCAATCAAATAATAATCTCACATAATGAACCCCGTTACCTGTTTTAGTGCTTAAAAATGATCTACAAATTCTACTTTCCTTTGTTCGTGAACATTCCTTCATGAGAAAGTCTAAACTTCATGAAATTTCCTGTTTACAGACCTTGGACTAGTCTCTCAAAGACAACCTGAATTTAACTAGCTATAAAAATAATGTCCAGAGAAAGTTTTTAAAAAGTAATCAGAATCTCGGGATGTCAACGTCCAAAAATGATCTTCAATGACAAACTAATTGGATATTCCAAATCTAACTTTCATAAAACGTATCAGGATCATGATTCCCAGTGATTTTTTCAAGGTCCTAAATGACCTTTTCCTGATCCTCTACGTCATAATTAAGTAAGGGCTTTAATCATTTGGTCAAAATACTAAAATTATCATGGATTATATTCCTTAGATTCATTGTGGAGAATTTTAAGACTATATGGAATACCATCTAAGATTGTCAACATTATTAGAAACCTCTACAACGGATATGTTTGTGCAGTCAAGACAGAAGAAGGAATGAGCGAATGGTTTCAAATTGACACAGGCGTAAAACAAGGATGTACATTATCTCCATTGCTTTTTGGAATTCCAGTAGACTTTATAATGAAAAGATGCTATACAGGCAAAACCGGCATTGATTGGGTACATTGGACCCAAATAGAAGATTTTGATTTTGCTGATGACATAACTCTTATCAGTGACAATGTGAAATCGATGCAGGAAGAAACAGATTCCCTGTCTTCCCTGGCTAGCAAAATAGGTCTTGAAATTAACAAAGACAAAACAAAAATAATGAAACTTCTCTTTAATCAAGACGGAAAAATATACGTAGAAGGAACAGTTGTTGATGAAGTAAACCAATTTGCATACCTTGGCAGCTACATAGACCAGGATGGAGACACCATGAAGGAAATTAGAATTAGAATTGCAAATGAAGCATTGTCCTTCAAAAATCTTGAGAAATTATGGAATTCAAAAGTTATAAGCACAAAAACTAAGTTAAGATTATTCAATACAAATGTGATATCCACCCTCATTTATGCATGCGAAAGCTGGAAATCACTTAAAGAAATAGACAAGAAATTAGACTCTTTTGAAAACAAATGCCTAAGGAAAATACTTGGTATAAAGTGGAACGAATTCAAGAGCAACGCAGAGATAAGACAGATGAGCAAACAACAACCTGTCTCACGAGTGATTAGAAAAAGAAGATGGACATATATAGGCCATATGATGAGATAAAACAATCAGAGAATACCAAAACAAGCTATCAAGTGAGCACAGCAGGCCGAAGAAAAAGAGATCAACCACGTGAAACTCTAAAGAGGACATTGTTAAGAGAGCCCAGTTTAGTGGGCATAACATCCCTTGATGAGGTTGAAAAGCTTGCCGGAACTTGACACACAGTCTGCCTGTTAAGATGTTAATATAATTTTATTGGCATTACTAATCAGGGCAACAATTCTGTAGTTTGTGCATAATTTCAGATTACCTTTTTTCGGCAATGGTATGAATATAGTTGTTTTCCATTCTTTTCTCAAATACCTGAATGCCATACTTCTTTTTTTACATAGTGCATGATATATTGTAGCACATTCCTTTCCTCCTGCCTTAATGTGTTCAGCTGGTATCACATCCCAGTGATTTACCATTTTTCCAGACTCTTTATTGCTCATAAAACTTCTTCATCTTGTAAGAAGAAAAAAAAATCGGTATTTTGACTTGCGCCTTCATCAAACAACAACAAAATAAAAATCGTGCTGGACTCCATACAAATGCGGGGGGGGGGGGGGGGGGGGAGAGAGAGAGAGAATCTGAAATGTTAAAAACCGACAAAACATATTCATCTCCTGTCGTAACTGGTAACCCAGCATGTTGAGAAGTAATGTGAAATAACAAGCAGTAATAAAGCACGTGACCATTCCTTGTATTTGCCCACTGGTGAGACGAAGTGACTTGGGTATTCAACTGGGGAATACTTTAACAACAGGTGTCGCTGTGTGCACAGGTTTTGTCGTGTAAATACAGGTGTTTTCATTCACACAGATTTCGTGATATAGTCAGGTGTTGTTATTATGTTGACCGTTTTATATACAGGTGTTGTCATGAAAACATGTGCCGTCAAGAATACAGTACCCGTCATGAATATAGGTCCCGTCATGTTTACAGGTGTCGTTATATATACAGGTGTTGTCATGTTTACAGGTGTCGTTATACGTACAGATGTTATATGTACAGGTGTCGTTATATGTACAGATGTTATATGTACAGGTGTCGTTATATGTATACAGATGTCATGTCTACAGCTACTTTCATGTGTAGAAATGTTATGTGTATGTTCAATGTGTGCTACATATCTGTGCTCAACCCTCATACCTTCGACAAAGATATTTTCTGATCTATCTTTTCTTCTTCTTCTTCTTCATTCGCTTCTACCACCAAGACCGCACTATGATCCTACTGAGTTTATGCCTGTGGTCCTCGTTAGGTCCCGTGGTCTCCTGTGTGGTTCCCGAAAGGACCACACGAGATCCCCGAGAGGACCACAAGAGGTTCAGAGTATTCTTGGTGGGTCCCTGAAGCGGATTGCGTGACACCGTGGTTTTCGTTGCACCAGTTTAGTCTAGAGTTGGACGTTCTCACCGGAAGACCTCGACGTGTTTATGACATCAGTACATCCCCGCTGGGTGAGAGGTGGTAGCCCACCTAGGCCAGAGTTGGACCTTCTCACCGGAAAACCTCGACGTGTTTTGAGATACCCGTGTATCACCGCCGGGTGAGAGGTGGTTGCCCATCCAGTCCAGGGTTGGACTTTCTCGCCGGAAAACCTCAGCGTGATTAGGATACGCAAACATCCCCGCCGGGTGAGAGGTGGTTGCCTGTCTAGACTGCCCTGGTCCAGTGTCTCCGACTTCAACATTTTGTGGTCGTGGCCGCTACCCTTCCTAGTTGTGACCAGGATGGAGCTTTGTCCAGGAGGACGAATCCTCGCCACTAATAACTTCCACCCCTGGGTTGGGCCGGTTTAGGCATATTAACCCAGTATGGGCGTATTTGGGACGTGACCGACCTCTAGAGCAGAGGTACTGTGACATGTCTAACCATCAAGTTCCACCCCTGGTGTGTGCCGGTTTAGGCAAATTTCACCAGTGTAGGTGTATTTCGGACGTGGCCGGCCTCTAGAGCAAAGGCGCCGTGGTATGTATAGCTCTCGCAGCGATACTACTGGACATACCGATTATATTTCACTTTATCCTTTCCACCACCTTTTCACGTCGGCGCCGCACAGCAACCTTTATTTCTTTTCCGCATTTTCTTCCTTGACCGGGAGAAGCTTCACTCCACGCGCGGCATCCCAAGAGTCTCGCCAGCAGTGTGATCTATCTTTGATTCGTGTAACACTGTAAATCCAGAATCTTAGTAAAGAGTGATTACTCTGATCCGATAGCAAGATGATTAATGTGCACACTTCAACGTTCAACGTCTCTCATCTTCTTTAGAAAGCATCGATTTTCACCACACCACCGTCATCTCCGCCTGTCCTGAGCTAGCCATCTCAGTTTATTTAAGGTTTTCCCAACTAACCTTTCTCTAAGTCTGGCTGTGTTTTCTCGTGCAGACGTGAAGAACTTCATCTCCTGGTAGTTCAAGGCGCTCAGTGCTTGCCCGTGGCATTTCCATCATCTCCTCATAACTTCATACTTCGTGTAATTAATTAATGGTTTTTTTTTAACCTTTTATGTTTCTTATCTTCTGCTTTCAAATAATTTCACCGATATTTTTTCTGCTTGTTACAGTTGTTCTTTTCTTAATTTATGATCCATGTTTATAAACCACATTCACATACCATACTGGATAATATAAGACCTCTCACCAGACAGACATACTGAATAACATAAGACCTCTCACCAGACAGACATACTGAATAATATAAGACCTCTCACCAGACAGATATATTGAATAATATAAGAAATCTTACCAGACAGATATACTGAATAATATAAGACCTCTCACCAGACAGATATACTTAATAATATAAGACCTCTCACCAGACAGACATGCTGAATAATATAAGACTTTCACCAGACATACTCTATAATAGACTTCTCACCAGACTGACAGAAAGAACTGCAAAGGAACAAACTGAGTAACATGCAATTTGTCTCCATCTTTCGAAACCGAACAGATATGTTGACAACCATAATAGCTTTCATCCGACTTATATACTAAATAACATAAGACATCGCACCAAAAAAAGCTTTATATTACACATTATATTTGTTCTTGATGTCGAGGTATATTCTGCTGCACGTCCTCCGTTGCGACAAATAATCTCCCTTCTCACGTTGTCAGTGATGTGGACTTTTTGATATCTTCTTCTTCTTCTTCTTCTTCCGCGTTCGAAGTTGTTGGTCACATCATATCTTGATACCTGTCGACATGGCAAAGCCCGCAGTCCTCTCCAGATCCTGATAGGAGCCCCAAAGCTTTTGCCCCAAGCTTGTGTCCTCTGGCCATGTCTCATGCCTCAGGTCCGCATTGGTTTGGGCACTCTTGAAGGAGCTGACATGTTCATTTTGCTGTGTTTAGTCATCATTTGCTGTTGTGGGTTCAGGACGGTGTGGTCTAACTGTGAATTTGTATGGTTCTGGCAGTTCGTTTAGTTTATATGTGTACATGTCACACTTATTTCTCAATATTCTCTTTCTAACCAAATTCAGCACTTTTATTACCTTTAGTCATATTTAAAAGGTTCAAAGTAACCAGTGTAGATCTGAATGGAAAAAGAAACTGAAATGCAACAATGAACCAGATCCAGTACACCAACTACAAAGACATCAACAAACCATCCTCTTCCGCCCAAGGACAGGCCACTGCAGACTACTGAGCCACCCGCATGGACTCAAAATGTTCATGCGGCAGTGGAGTCCAGACTCCAGAACATATCCTTCACTAGCGCCCAAACCATGCAGACCTGAGGCGTGAGACATGGCCAGAAGACACAAGCTTGGGGCAAAAGCTTTGGGGCTCCTATCAGGATCTGGAGAGGACTGCGGGCTTTGCCATGTCGACAGGGATCATGATCTGAAGTGACCAACAACCTCGAACGCAGAAGAAGAAGAAGAAGAAGAAGAAGAAGAAAGGTTCAAAGGTTCAAAATCCGGGGTCACTGCAATCAGGACAGTCCTATATATGCTCCACCGCTTGCCGCAGAGTCCATTCAAGAGCATGTTTGGTATTAGTTCACATCAAGTGTTGGTTCTTTACGATGCGTTGTCTGTCACACAGTGAAGATTTCCTACAAGCATCTTTAATTGATCCTAGCTCCAGCAATCAAGTTTACATTCATAATCATGTTTACATTCGTATGATCATCGAAATTTATAACACCGAAAATAGAGGACATCAGTTCAGTCCGCCATTTTAACTGGAAGTCAGTCTCAACAAAAAGACAGAGTAACATAAGACATCTCACCAGAAAGACATAAAGAGTAACTTAAGACATCTCACAAAAAAAAACACAATGTAACATAAGACATTTGACCAAAAAGACATGCAGAGTAACTTAAGACATGTGACCAAAGAGCATACAGAATAACACAAGACATCTTACCAAAATGACAAACATAAAACATCTCACCAAAAGACATACAGATTGATATAAAACATCTTAACAAAACGACATACAGATTAACATAAAACATCTTCCGAAAACGACACATAAATAACACAAAACCTGCCAGTTTTTTGTAACCTAGCCCGCAGTCTGTATACTAATGACTTCCAAACTATCTTTGTGGATCAAGATATTTTCTACATCCTGTGTTCTTCCGGTGCTGTTCCAATCTATTACCAAGAAAGGAGATCAGTGATTACATCCGGGTCTTAACGTGTGATTTTGCGTGAAACCAACGACCGTGTTCTGCTGTTCGTATAGCAACATTGATTATCTGTGCGAATATCTGAAACAATGTTGATGTTTTCAGTGATTATCTGTGCGAATATCTGAAACAATGCTGATGTTTTCTCTGGGAATTCATTCTCGGTCCAGATGTTCCATACAATCAGAAACGGATAATGGTATGTTCTTTCTGATAATCAATACATTTAATCTATACAGAAGCAGTACCGCTGTTCTAGTAATCATCTCGCGGCAAAATTCTTGTGTAAACTAGATCACTGTTATCTAAATCTGCCCTGTCCTTTCCTCATTATTCTAAATCTGCCTTCCACTTCTCTCATTGTTTTATAAATCTGCCTTCTACTTCTCTCACCATCTAAGCTGTGGAGAGGAACAGACAGAACTACAAGAATAAGATTTTCAAGGACATGCATCTTTCCCATCACAACATATGCCTGTGAGGCCTGGACACTTAACAAAACAGCTGAGAAACACATAAATGCTTTTGAATGTAAATGCTACAGAAGAGTTCTTCAATTATCATGGACACAAAAAAGAACAAATGTATTCACACTACAAGAACTTAATATTGAAGAAGGCTGGCTAGTAAAGAGAATTAAAAAGAGAAAACTTGCATATTTTTGACACATTAAACGTCATGATAATCTAGAAAAGACCGTCTAGGAAGGGTACATAATGGGAAAAAGAAAGAAAGGAAGACGAAGGCGAAGATGGCTGCAAGACATCGTTGATGATCTGCAAATGAATGCATAAGCAGCAGGGCATCTTGCTTACAACCGAGAGGCCTACAGGACAGCTGTTAGAATGGCAAAGTTCCACAAGGAACATGCAAACGACTGACTTCTCTCACTGTTACCCAAATCTGTCATTCATTTCTCTCATTGTTTTATAAATCCACGCTGCACTTTTTTGCTGTTTATCAACATAATCTAACTCCTGTGCACTATGTAACTTGTAGAAATAACGAGACAAAGATAAAGATTTGAATTTAAGGGAAAAAAACAATATTCTTTTTAATTAAGTGTCCTATAAAACAAATCAAGACGTCTGCCACACTACATCAGGAAGTCTGCAACACTAAGACAAATGAAGAAGAAGTCTGCTTCACTAAAACAAATCAAGAAGTCTGTCACACTAAATCAAGAAGTCTGCCACACTAAATCAGGAAGTCTGTCACACTAAAACAAATCAGGAAGTCTGTCACACTACAACAAGTCAGAAAGTCTGTCACACTAAATCAGGAAGTCTTAACACTAGAACAAGTCAGGAAGTCTGTCACACTAAATCAAGAAGTCTGCCACACTAAATCAAGAAGTCTGCCAAACTAAATCAGGAAGTCTGTCACTAGAACAAGTCAGGAAGTCTGCCACATTAAATCAAGAAGTCTGCCACACTAAAACAAGTCAAGAAGCCTGCCGTACTATACTTCTGAATAAAATATGTTTCCATTTTAATTCGGTTTGGACTGTTACTCTAATTTATATTTTAATCTGAGATTACAGCAAGTCGTAAATCTGCTCACACTCTCTCCACCACCCTGATCTTATAAGAAGTTGGAGTCTCATGTTGTCTTCACATCCCAGAAGCTCGTGTAGCGTTGGCTGTCTGTGAAAATTAGGCATCAGCTCACGCTGAAGAAAACAAAACTAGGCAGTTCACGAAAAAGAGAGAACTTATGAATGCTTACATCTTTACACCTAAGGCAGTTTGGACCAGCGCTCGTCTTTGTTTATTTCTTCAAATCTGTAGCCTCATTAAACCTGTATAAAGATGGCGCTAAAGGAAAAGAAAAACTGCATATTCACAGAGGAAATAACGGAGAGCTTGCGATGTTTCAAATTACAGATCGGAGAGAGCTGTGATAACGAGTAAAGGAAGCCATTACAAGGAAAACAAGAAACAAAATCGTGGAAAACTGATGAGATTTTTTTTACATTAAAATAAGATGACAATCTGATTACATTGCCTTCATTCAAGCCCTGAGAGAAGTTTGAATTGTTTTAAGAGCATGATGGTGCGTTCTAACTTGAAGTTCTTGAGTTTAAGAACAAATAATGGCGAATAAATGAGTTAATCAACATGGACAAATACAGCGCCAAGCTTCATTTGAAAAACGAGTCCAAGTTCTTCATTAAAACATGATACATACTGGCACTGATTTGATTGTCATTGAATGAGGTTTCTGAAGTACTTAAATGACGAGAGATATATCTGAGATGCAAACCATGACCTTCAAATTAATAAACAATTTATCTGGACAATAAATATTGACGTCAGAGGCTAGAACCACTGAATGCAAAGAAGAAGAGGAAGAAGATGAGGTCTCCGAACTCTTCACTTCATCGACTTGATTCACTAAGACCTTTCACTAAACCTCAAACATTTATTGCATGAAAGTAATTTAATAAATAGTACTCTAATAATAATAATTTTAATTAATTGAATGTATTTAAATTATGAAAAATATTAGATTTGAGATACGATTTTTTATCCTTGAAAAATATTAAAATTATTGATATCACAGCCCGACAAACGTTTTATCTTTCTTTGGTTTTTAGGCCTGTCGCGCTTGGGTTATTTAACATTTAAATTAAATCTTTATAAAAAAAAACTAAGCACGAAGATGAAAATCAGGATGTTTAAGAGTAATGTTCTAAGTGTACTACTCTATGGAAGTGAATGCTGGAAAATCACCAAAACCATAGAAAACAAGTTGAATTCTTTCCAGACTAAATGTTTACGAAGAATTAGTAAAATATTTTGACCAAATACCGTAAGAAATAACATCTTGCTGGCAGAAATGCAGATAAAGCCACTGACAGCAACTATTGAGGAAAGACGCTGGCAATGGTTGGGACATGTGCTCCAGATGACTGACGACTCACTACCAAAAATAGCACTAAGATGGACACCACAGGGGAAAAGAAGTAAGGGTAGACCAAAAGAGACATGGAGAAGAACAACAGAGAGGATATTGAGCACTAGAGGGCTCACTTCGACAAGAGCGGAAAAATATGCAAAGGACAGGTGTTTGTGAAAAACCACTGGGGAAGCCCCATGTGTCTTTGGCATTTAAGAGAGAGAGAGAGAGAGAGAGAGATTCATAAAATTGCACTGGATAGACCGCATCAGCTCTAGTTTCTTAGATATGGTTGTCATCAGTTCTAGTTTTTTAGATATGGTTGGCATCAGCTGTTTTTTAGATAAGGTTGGCATCAGCTCTAGTTTCTTAGATACGGTTGGCATCAGCTCTAGCTTCTTAGATATCATTGGCATCAGCTCTAGTTTTTTAGATACGGTTGGCATCAGCTCTAGTTTCTTAGATATGGTTGGCATCACTCTAGTTTCTTAGATATGGTTGTCATCAGTTCTAGTTTTTTAGATATGGTTGGCATCAGCTGTTTTTTAGATAAGGTTGGCATCAGCTCTAGCTTCTTAGATATCATTGGCATCAGCTCTAGTTTTTTAGATACGGTTGGCATCACTCTAGTTTCTTAGATATGGTTGGCATCACTCTAGTTTCTTAGATATGGTTGGCATCAGCTTTAGTTTCTTGGATATGGTTGAGTTTATAAAATTTTAGTCCTCTCTTTAACAAATATCTTCTGCTGAACTGGTATGTCATAACAAGGTGTCTTATTTGAATGAGAAATTTATGTATTTAATTTATCCACATGGGGGGGGGGTGGGTGGTGGTAGTATAATGACCTTTGTTTCACAACTATTCGTCTACTTCCTTTCCTATAATGCCACTGGCATAACAATGTATAGCTCAAATGACAAAATCACTTTTGTTCTCTTTTATTACATAATTATGTGCAAAAAATTTAAATAGTAAATAATGGTTCTCGTAGACTACATAAATTTGTATTTTTAAGGTTTCTCAACCTAATCTGTTTAAAGCAGTTGCACTGTATAACATTTATGGTCGTATAGGAAGTGTGTGTACATTTCCACGCATATCATTTAATTTTTGTAAATCGAACACCATTGAGGTTATGGCTATTTCAAGATGGAGCTGCGTGAATCATCCAGATGTATTTTGCTATATTTGTGGGGAGTACACACTGAAAGCAAGCAGTTTGTAAAAAGAGCATATGTAGGTTATTTTGGTGTCAAACTTGGAGATCAAGATAAACCATGGGCTCCACGTGTTGTATGCAAAACTTATACTCAGCATTTGCGTCAGTAGACAAGTGTAAAGAAGCTGCCTGAAATGTGGAGTACTAATGGTGTGGAGGGAACTGAAAAATCACTTTGAAGACCATTATTTTTGTATTGTTAATGTCATAGGCATCAATCGAAATAATCGTAACAAGTGGTCTTACCCTGATCTACCTTCAGCCAGGACACCTGTTCCACAATCGGGTCTTGTACCCGTTCCACCTTTACTTGAGCTACCCCAGCTCTCAGAGGATGAGTCTTGCATGTCTGATATCACACAAGGTAAAGAAAGTGGGGGCAGTGACAGGGAATTCCAAACTTCACATAGTGATCGTTTTGATCAGAGTGAACTGAGTGATCTGATCAGGGATCTTTCCAAGGAGTCTTCTGAATTGCTTGCCTCCAGACAAAAGGAAAAGAATGTACTTCAGCCTGGAACGAAAATTACATTTTATCAAAGGAGAGAGAAGGATTTGCTGGCATTCTTTACCGAAGACAAGAACATATTCTGCAGTGACATCGGAAACGTTGTGAAGAAAATTGGTCTTTCAGAATATAATCCAAGTGAGTGACGTCTTCTCATCCCCAGTTCGAAACATAGTTTGAAATGTGTTCTTTTAAATAACGGCAACAAATATGGTTATTTTCCAATCGTTCATTCCACCAGATGAAAGAACACATGCAAGTCCATCTCTTTAGTCTTGAAAGATAAATTACCAAGAACATCAATGAGTGATTTGTGTAGACTTGAAGATGGTTAATTTTCTTCTTGTTCAATAAACTGGCTACACAAAGTTTTTTTGATTTTTATGCCTTTGTGATAATAGAGCCAAACATGAACAATGGGCAAGAAAAGATTGATCTCCGAGGGAATATTTGATGGTTGGAGGACAAAATGTAATCAATGAACCTTTGGAGAGAAAAACGTGTGCTGTTTTTGTAATCAGCAGGTCAAATATATCCAGAAACAGGTCTAACATTTGAGTCACTAAAAATGTATGTTGTCCAGGTGTAATTAATGGAGAGGATGCATGTGATGAACATTAACAAGAAAACTGATATTTGGTTGGAGAATGATGGCCACGTGGTCTTCTAGGTTCAGTCTATGTCTTTGTTTAGTTAGAACTGGATTTATATGACTAAGATGGCTCAACCACAGCACAAAGACAGGGGTAGTTAGCAACAGTACATAAATTGCTGCAATAGTCACCTGTACTTCAGCTTCTTAACGTTTTGTATTTAGCAACAGTACATATATTTCTCCAATAGTCACTTGTACTTCAGCTTCTTAACAACGTTTTGTATTTAGCAACAATACATATATTTCTCCAATAGTCACTTGTACTTCAGCTTCTTAACAACGTTTTGTATTTAGCAACAATACATATATTTCTCCAATAGTCACTTGTACTTCAGCTTCTAACAATCTTTTTTCTTCAAGATCCACGTTGAGTTCTTTCTGCAATTAGACTTATTTTTGTATATTTCAGCGTGAAGTAATGTAGCTATCTAGTCGGGAACATACCTTTATTCCAGGTCCTCAAAGCGTACTCTGAAATCTACCATAACTCGTCAAGGTGTGCTGCGTGTACCTCCAGGCCGTCGTCTGCAGTGCAGCCCAGTTACGTACATCCTTCTCGTGCCAGAAGCGATGTTACACAGGAGTGAAAAGACATATACATACCCACGCATTTACTGATCCCTTTCCGACCTCATCCTTTCCCTTACATAAATGAGAGTGTACAGTGTATGGACAAGAAATATTTTATTATTTATTTATGTAATCATTTAATTGCTTCTTCATGCTTATTTTGCTCATTAACAAACGCTGAATGACTGTGACTGAGTGAAAGCTGTGTGATGAAGAGCAGAATGTCAGACGGGCCTGCGTGCCCACTTCTTAACCATTTGAAAATAAAGTATATTCGTTGGGTCGTTCCTCAGCCATTTATCGACCCTTTGAATAATCCCATCGACTCTTTAGGAGTGTCAGTATTGACCATCCTGGAGAACCCTGATCTAAATCGAGCCAGTTATTGTAAATTTTCGTCCAGTGTCATTCAATAGTTTTGTGTACTTAATGTCTACGAAAGAGAGCACAAAGTAAATGCAACATACTCTTTAATACAGGTAACTGTATAAAAAGACAGGCGTTTGTGATCCGGTAACTGTGAGACATAACTGTCATGTCACACCTCTACACAGTCTCCACCCCCCACCCCCCTCCCCCGCAGGGTCCATGCGCTTCTTATATCGTTCCACCAACTTCTTCATGTTTCGGAAGAAGAAAGTTTCCAGCAGCTCCTGAATCCAGATCTGCACGGCTTCCTTGACCTCATCTTCAGATATTACCTCCCACGCCGCCACACTACCCCCTCACATACACCACAACAAAGTGCACAGGCACAGATAATGTGGAGCCTGCAACGTGAGGCTAACTTCAGACACTGCCGCGGTACGTGCTGGGCTCATCCAGTCCTTAGTTAGATGAGTGTCATCTAGTCTAGTCTCTAGCTACAGGAATGTTATCTAGTTTAGTCCCTAGCTACAGGAGTGCCGTCTAGTCCCTAGTTAGATGGGTGACGTCTAATCCCTAATTAGAGGAGTACCGTCTAGTCCCTAGTTAAGGGAGTGCCGTCTGGTCCCTAGCTAGAGGAGTGTCGTCTAGTCCTTAGTTAAAGGAGTGCCGTCTAGTCCTTAGTTAAAGGAGTGCCGTCTAGTCCCTAGCTAGAGGAGTGTCGTCTAGTCCTTAGTTAGAGGAGTGAAGTCTAGTCCTTAGTTAAAGGAGTGTCGTCTAGTCCCTAGCTAGAGGAGTGCCGTCTAGACCCTAGCTAGAGGAGTGTCGTATAGTCCCTAGCTAGAGGAGTGCCGTCTAGACCCTAGCTAGAGGAGTGGCGTATAGTCCCTAGCTAGAGGAGTGCCGTCTAATACATAGCTAGAGAAGTGCCGTCTAGTCCCTAGCTAGAGGAGTGCCGTCTAGTCCTTAGTTAAAGGAGTGCCGTCTAGTCCCTAGCTAGAGGAGTGTCGTATAGTCTTTAGTTAAAGGAGTGTCGTCTAGTCCTTAGTTAGAGGAGTGAAGTCTAGTCCTTAGTTAAAGGAGTGCCGTCTAGTCCCTAGCTAGAGAAGTGCCGTCTAGTCCCTAGCTGGAGGAGTGCCGTCTAGTCCTTAGTTAAAGGAGTGCCGTCTAGTCCCTAGCTAGAGGAGTGTCGTATAGTCTTTAGTTAAAGGAGTGTCGTCTAGTCCTTAGTTAGAGGAGTGAAGTCTAGTCCTTAGTTAAAGGAGTGTCGTCTAGTCCCTAGCTAGAGGAGTGCCGTCTAGACCCTAGCTAGAGGAGTGCTGAGTAAAAATATGCAGTCCTTTGATGTCCCACCATCACTGGGAAGCTGTGGTCGTGAGGTCGCAGGAGCTGAGATTAGCCCACTCTGGGGGGGTGGAGTGGGGGGAAGGGGTTGCTGTTCTAAAACATTTATTGTTCCACCTTAAAACCACGAAGAACCTAGCAAGATAGAAACGGACATCGAAACGTTTTTTTAAGAAAATAATTTGCAATAAACTGACTGGTCTAAATCAACAAATAGTGTGACCTTCTGATTAGAACACCGAGTTCTAACAGCACAAGCAAACCATTTAAAAATGCCAGGAACCTGACAAAGAGAAGACGTGAAAAGAGAAGACAGTACATCACGCCATGACGGGTGTAGATCACCTAACTACCTGCCACACGTAACAATAGACAACAGAGAGAAGGGAGAACACTGTGACCATCAGACAATGTAGCAGTGTGTATAAAAGAGAACACTGTGACCATCAGACAATGTAGCAGTGTGTATAAAAGAGAACACTGTGACCATCAGACAATGTAGCAGTGTGTATAAAAGAGAACACTGTGACCATCAGACAATGTAGCAATGTGTATAAGAGAGAACACTGTGACCATCAGACAATGTAGCAATGTGTATAAGAGAGAACACTGTGACCATCAGACAATGTAGCAATGTGTATAAGAGAGAACACTGTGACCATCAGACAATGTAGCAATGTGTATAAGAGAGAACACTGTGACCATCAGACAATGTAGCAATGTATATAAGAGAGAACACTGTGACCATCAGACAATGTAGCAATGTGTATAAGAGAGAACACTGTGACCATCAGACAATGTAGCAATGTGTATAAGAGAGAACACTGTGACCATCAGACAATGTAGCAGTGTGTATAAAAGAGAACACTGTGACCATCAGACAATGTAGCAGTGTGCATAAGAGAGAACACTGTGACCATCAGACAATGTAGCAGTGTGTATAAGAGAGAACACTGTGACCATCAGACAATGTAGCAGTGTGCATAAGAGAGAACACTGTGACCATCAGACAATGTAGCAGTGTGTATAAGAGAGAACACTGTGACCATCAGACAATGTAGCAGTGTGCATAAGAGAGAACACTGTGATCATCAGACAATGTAGCAGTGTGTATAAGAGAGAACACTGTGACCATCAGACAATGTAGCAGTGTGCATAAGAGAGAACACTGTGACCATCAGACAATGTAGCAGTGTGCATAAGAGAGAACACTGTGACCATCAGACATTTGAACGATATAGCGGTGTGTATGCTGAGTCACATTTTGTGCAGGAACATTTGTTTCCTTACCCTCAGTGCTCTGATCCACCATCTCAGTGCTCTGATCCACCATCTCAGTGCTCTGATCCACCATCTCCGTGCTCTGATCCATCATCGCAGTGCCTACAAACATCTTAACCATGAATTTTAGGCGCACCGCATTCTCGCGGAACGGCATCAGAGAATCGGTAGGTCTCAAATGTTTAATTAACAGAGATTAATTAAGTAAATGTAGTTCCGTAGGAGATAAAGCATTAGAGACCTCATTATGCTGGGCCATCAGCGTATGAGGTAGAGGTGGCCATTTCCTCGCTGCCTTTCCTTCCCAGATTTTCTCTGGTACCCATTTTACCGGGCTGGGTCGACCTCGGGGCTGTATTGGTCGGGAAAAATATCCCGCTCATCCGGGGATTCGAACCTTTGACCATTTGGTTGTTAGACGAGTGCTCTAACCACTACTCTAGCCAATCCTCTAGCAGAGATTATCACAGGTATACGGTTACCTGTAGCTCGTCAAAACTGACAAGAAATTAAAAACATGACTTTAAATCTATGACGTTGAAAGTCGATGAAGAAGCAATTTTACGTACAAGTTGTAACGTGTTGATAATCTTGCGATGATATTTCTCGTGTGAAAAAAAAATCACCTACAAAAACTGATACGGTTACCATTAAATGGATTTTCTTTATTCAGGAGTCATCTCAGAACATGATCTATCTCTCGAGGTTGGCTGTAGCGTTGCTTCAAAGAGACCGGTCAGGAAAAGGTGGAGCGATGAACTTGTCCATCTCTCTGATTGACAGATTCATTAGGCAGAAGGTGGATCACGGCCAATTTTTTCGAAGTCTAATCCTACAAAACTGTGTTCTCTTACTTTAAAGTATGAAAGCTTCATTGTTTCCTATCTATAAAAGATTTGTTCTTGAAACTATACCTGAAACTAATTTCATGTAATAAGTATCCGTTCGTTTGTTGTTGTTGTTGTTGTTGTTGTTGTTGTTGTTCAAGTATGCACCAGACATGGCAGGAGACGGCGTGTATGTTTGTCTAAAGTTGGTAGAGAAACTGAATCTAAGCTACGGAATTTCGTGTTATGATCTCGTTTCTTTTCGGGTATCACGATCCCTCGTGTCTACTGAACTGTTACTAATGACTAGGCTTACAAACGCCTTTTTTTGGAGGTGTGGAGTTAGCGCAGTTCGTTAGTACGCTGTTCTCTCATGGCTAGATGGCTGCTCGTCCTACCAGAGTCCGTGGCTCGAATCTCAGGTAATTCTCTTGTGATTTTTCTTTCTCTCACGTCTCGCTAAAGTGCTTTGTCTACGATTTTTTCCAGGTCTAATCCAACAAGACTGTGTTCTCCTACTTCACAGCCGATAGATGTGTTTGATCTCAGACCAAAGATACCTGGCCACATCTCACTGATCTTGGCTACCCGATTAAGACTGGGTGGTCAGTTTGGCGGCAGCCGGCGACAGGAACTGGTGTTATAAATCGTGGGTAGTTTACGGTCTGGCCAGTCCATTAAAAAGCTCGTGAATGAAATTACATGAAAGTAAGAAGTGCTCATTAAGGACTCTCTCGTCTGCATGATTATACTGTTTAAAACTGTTGTGCTGTATAACAGTTATGGTCGTACAGGAGGTGTGTGTATATTCCAACTCACATCATTTCATTTTTGCAAATCGAACATCATAGAGGTTATGGCTATTTCAAGACGGAGCTGCTTAAATCATCCCGATGTATTTTGCTTTATTTGTGGGGAGTACACACTGAAAGCAAGCAGGAAACCTATTTCTCAGTTTCTAAAAAAGAGCATATATAGGTTATTTTGATGTCAAGCTTGGGGATCAAGATAAGCCACCGGCTCCTCATATTGTATGCAAAACATGTAAGGAGCATTTGTGCCAGTGGACAAATGGAAAGAGAAGCTGTCTGAAATATTGAAAACAATTCTTTGGAGGGAACTGAAAAACCACTTCAGCGGCTGTTATTTTTGTATTATTAATATCATAGGCATCAATCGAAATAAAAGTGAAAAGTGGTCCTACCCTGAACTTCGTTTCTTCGTCATGCTGACTTTTGATTTGATTCAGAACATGAATGTAACATAACGCCCTTTGCATGTATGTCATTCTGTGACACAGTGCATTTAATTCAGATGTCTGTATACTGCAGACGAAAAGCAAGATACAAACCTCAGGAGAAATCCCAAACCTTGGCGGGCTAGGAAATCCGTACTAATAGTTGAGAAGGTGTGAGCACTGTGGTGGGAGAATTGTGGTGGGAGAACTGTGGTGGGAGAACTGTGGTGGGGAAGATGTGATTGGAGAACTGTGGTGGGAGAATTGTGGTGGGAGGACTGTGGTGGGAGAACTGTGGTGGGGAAGCTGTGATTGGAGAACTGTGGTGGGGAAGCTGTGATTGGAGAACTGTGGTGGGGAAGCTGTGATTGGAGAACTATGGTGGGGAAGCTGTGGTGGGAGAACTGTGGTGGGGAAGCTGTGATCGGAGAACTGTGGTGGGAGAACTGTGGTGGGGAAGCTGTGAGTGGAGAACTGTGGTGGGGAAGCTGTGATTGGAGAACTGTGGTGGGAGGACTGTGGTAGGAGAACTGTGGTGGGGAAGCTGTGATTGGAGAACTGTGGTGAGAGAACTGTGGTGGGAGGACTGTGGTGGGAGAACCGTGATGGGGAAGCTGTGATTGGAGGACTGTGATGGGAAGACTGTGGTGGGAGAACTGTGGTGGGGAAGCTGTGATTGGAGAACTGTGGTGGGGAAGCTGTGATTGGAGAACTGTGGTGGGGAAGCTGTGATTGGAGAACTATGGTGGGGAAGCTGTGGTGGGAGAACTGTGGTGGGGAAGCTGTGATCGGAGAACTGTGGTGGGAGAACTGTGGTGGGGAAGCTGTGAGTGGAGAACTGTGGTGGGGAAGCTGTGATTGGAGAACTGTGGTGGGAGGACTGTGGTAGGAGAACTGTGGTGGGGAAGCTGTGATTGGAGAACTGTGGTGAGAGAACTGTGGTGGGAGGACTGTGGTGGGAGAACCGTGATGGGGAAGCTGTGATTGGAGGACTGTGATGGGAAGACTGTGGTGGGAGAACTGTGGTGGGGAAGCTGTGATTGGAGAACTGTGGTGGGGAAAGCTGTGATTGGAGAACTGTGGTGGGGAAGCTGTGATTGGAGAACTGTGGTGGGAGGACTGTGGTAGGAGAACTATGGTGGGGAACTTGTGATTGGAGAACTGTGGTGGGAGAACTGTGGTGGGGAAGCTGTGGTGAGAGGACTGTGGTGGGAGGTCTGTGGTGGGAGGACTGTGGTGGGAGGACTGTGGTGGGAGGACTGTGGTGGGAGGACTGTGGTGGGAGGACTGTGGTAGGAGGACTGTAGTGGGAGGACTGTGGTGGGAGGACTGTGGTGGGAGGACTGTGGTAGGAGGACTGTGGTGAGAGGACTGTGGTGGGAGAACTGTGGTGGGGGGACTGTGGTGGGAGAACTGTGGTGGGGGGACTGTGGTGGGAGAACTGTGGTGGGGGGACTGTGGTGGGAGAACTTTGGTGGGAGGACTGTGGAGGGAGAACTGTGGTGAGAGAACTGTGGTGAGGGGACTGTGATTGGAGCACTGTGGTTGAAGAACTGTGATTGGAGCACTGTGGTTGGAGAACTGTGGTTGGAGCACTGTGGTTGAAGAACTGTGGTTGGAGCACTGGGGTGGGATAACTGTGATGGGATAACTGTGGTGGGAGAACTGTGATGGGATAACTGTGGTGGGAGAACTGTGGTGGGAGAACTGTGACGGGATAACTGTGCTGGGATAAATATGATGGGAGAACTGTGGTGGGAGAACTGTGATGGGGTAACTGTGGTGGGAGAACTGTGATGAGATAACTGTGATGGGATAACTGTGGTGGGATAACTATGATGGGAGAACTGTAGTGGGAGAAATGTGATGGGATAACTGTGGTGGGATAACTATGATGGGAGAACTGTGGTGGGAGAAATGTGATGGGATAACTGTGGTGGGAGAAATGTGATGGGATAACTGTGGTGGGATAACTATGATGGGAGAACTGTGGTGGGAGAAATGTGATGGGATAACTGTGGTGGGATAACTGTGATGGGATAACTGTGCTGGGAGAAATGTAGTGGGATAACTGTGGTGGGATAACTTTTGTTGGATAACTGTAATGGGATAACTATGATGGGATAACTGTGATGGGAGAACTGTGATGGGATAACTGTGTCGGGATAGCTGTGGTGGGATAACTGTGGTGGGAGAACTGTCATGGGATAACTGTGGTGGGAGAACTGTGATAGGAGAACTATGGTGGGAGAACTGTGATGGGAGAACTGTGATGGGAGAACTGTGGTGGGAGAATTGTGGTGGGATAACTGTGGTGGGAGAAATGTGGTGGGAGAACTGTGGTGGGAGATCTATCATATAGATATGAAAGGTCACTTGGTCAAATGTTCAAATCTCGACGCGAAAACGCCGAAAGGAATTGACGATCTGAGGTATATCTAGGATCCCGCTACGGCTATAATCATTTTCAACCAACGATCTTTACCAGGGAATCCATGCAGCAGAGTTCGGCAAAGAATACATCATGACTTCCAAGGTCGTCCTCCTTGAACAGTGAGTAGTTGGACCAAATGATATAATGTCGCGTCCACAAGGTAGCCATGAAACTTGAGACGTCTGCCAGCCGGTGCTTAGATAGAGTAAAGCTAAAGGTATGAGCTGTGAACCAGCATCATTGTACACGGTCAGACCATAAGTGCTGGGCTGTATAGTCAGTAGTTGATCAGAAACTGCCGACTAGTGTTACCGTCAGCGTGAACTTCGTAGCTAACGGCGTCATTCGTTTTCCTTCTCAGAGCGTTAACCCTGGTGACCATTTTTTTCTTGAGGCTGAGTGAACTTCTTGAGTTTTTGCGAGCCACAATTTGACCGCCGATAAAGTAAGAGGAAATCGAAACCAGGTCGCCTGGTCGGCAAGCGAGTGTCTAATCCACTACACTAGCGCGGCTCCCATTGAATATTTTCTGAGAATAGTTAATGGCTAACCCACGCCGCATTTGCCTCATTACAGCAATCACTATACTTTTAAGGCAATCAACCATAAACAAGTAATTACTGACACGTGCCAGTAGTTTGATGCTCGAGGAGCAAGTACATATACTTGTATGTACAAGGGTGTTCCATAACTGTGCACAGTTATTTTCCGAACGCACTGTATAACTAGAAAGAAGGACGGACTTGACACATTTTCCATGTCTAATCTGGTGACATGAGTGGACTCTTGATGACCGGCTGACAAAAGCTAAGACTATGGGCTGGGCTTAGATGATAATGTACTACTGAAAACAAAAAACAGGAGAAGTCGTTATATCAGCAACATCATGATAGAGAAGTTGGAACACCTCTATGGTGTTCGATTTGCAAAAATGAAATGATGTGAGTGGGAATACACACACCTCCTATACGACCATAACTGTTATACAGCACAACAGTTTTAAACAGTATAATCATGCAGACGAGAGAGTTCTTTAATGAGCACTTCTTACTTTAAATAGAAGCAGAAAAGGAAGTTCCGCAACATCTTCCAACATGACAGATGCAGGCAGAGATTCAGCAGCAGGGTTAGTTAGAGTGATTAAGAATTGAACTTAAACCAATCAGAGACTCAATTATAAAAACACCTTTGGAGAATTAGCGCTCAGTGACAATTCTGTACCTTGTCGCTTCAACTACTACTGAAGTGGATCCAGCACGAGAAGTGCTTACGAAATGAACATTTATAATTCCACGTTTATGATCAATAATTACTTGTCTGAATTTGTTAGTATCCAGCAGACATGGATTTGTGACTGATTTACCACGTGATTTCACTAAGCGTAAAGAAGCTTCAGAACTCTTCGGCGCGAAGACAAAGTGAACATGGTTCATTCACTACCGACTTATCGATTTAGTTCTTTTGTTCTGCTACGTGCTAGAGCTAGAGACAGAGAGGGAGAAAAAAGAGAGAGAGAGAGAGAGAGGAGAGAGAGAGAGAGAGAACCGCCCCAACTGAAATATCGTTAAAAATGTGTGCAGATTACTATACAAACATGTATATAAAACAACAATATCAACAGTAACAACAATGTCAGCAGCAACAACAATATCAGCAGCAACAACAGCGGCAACAACAACAACATCAGCAGCAACAACAATATCAGCAGAAACATTAACATCAACAGCAACAACAGCGGCAACAGCAACATCATCAGAAACAACAGCGACAACAACATTAGGGGCAACAACAATATCAGCAACAATAACGGCAACAACATCAGCAGTAACATCAATATCAGCAACAACAGCAATATCAGCAGCAACAAAATCATCAGCAACAACAGCGGCAACGACAACATCAGCAGCAGCAATAGCGGCAGTAATAATACCAGCAGCAACAACAATATCAGCAGGAACAACAATATTAACAGTAACAAGAATATCAGCAGCAGCAACAGTGACAACAATAACAATATTAGCAGCAACACCAGCGACAGCAATAACAATATCAGAAGCACCAACCGCGGCAACAACAACATTATCAGCAGCGACAACAATAACAACATCAGCGGCAAGAACAACAGCGACAGCAATAACAACATCAGCGATAACAACAACAGCGACAACAATAACAATATCAACAGCAACAACAGCGGCAAAAACAACAACAAGACAACCAACAACAGGAACATCAGCAACAGCAACAACATCATGAGCAATAACAATAACAGCAACAACAACACAGCAACGACAACAACATCTAATATATCAAATATGAAAATGATACACCATTACAGTGAAATGTAACCAGTACCCTTAACAATATGTGGAGATTTGATATAAAGACAGATAAAATGATATAATTAGGCAGCTAACGGGCTGTTGATTAAACAAATTTTGATGATTATATAACATGGAATGGATGTCTTACCAGCTGTTATTTCTACCACCCAATGTCTGGATGAACGTGTGACACAGAAACGTATATTATCTGTACAAGAACAGTGACTACAAAGAAATAATCAATAACTTTGTATAAATAAGAGCTTATAAATAATAACGTGTTTAAACAGGGCAAAATTAAAATAATTGTTTCTTGAAACTTGAAAACTGTTGTGGGATCTTTGCAGGCGTGTCAGAGTTTGATTTTTTGCGTTACATTTTATTACGTCAGCAAGTTTCTGTTGCTGATGTTACAAGGAAGAGGCAGATCCAAGAGTCATTTGCTTCAGTGAATATTTTATACATTTTTTTAGATGTCAGGTGCCTGAATGGTTGGTTTATTATCTTATTGTTTGTAGTTTTTATTAAGTGCAAGGCTCTCCTGTCAAGTGTGTTTTTGTGACTTTCCATGTTTTCATGCCAATGAACTCAGTCTTTTTCGTTTTCATGTGAAAACCAAACCACACGAACGCTCATTGTGATCACTACGTATACCCACTCCTTGAGAAGCCTTGGTAGAAATGCTAGATAAGATAATAGTATATCTGCTTCAGTCACATCGTTCAGAAATCTCCTACAGTGTAAGCTGGACTACTGTTAAGCATGCACATCAAAATGGGAACTAATCGAAAGTTAATTAAAAGTGGAATCTCCTGATTAGCTTTTCCCTAACGACAAAGTTGTACATGTCAGTGCTCGTGAGAGTCTGTCAGAGATTATTTGTTCCAGTGTGACATGGACATATAATTTGGTTGTCTAAAGCGTCACCGACAGGTTAAAAAAAAATTAAGTTCATAAATCATTAACGTGTGTGCTTGACATTTTATTTTCAAGACAAAACACAATTTATTTTCCAGGCAAAAAAAATATTCTATGTTCCATGTGAACTATGCTTTATATATATATATATATATATATATATATATATATATATATGGCATAACATGTAGGAAAACTTTTATTCCTGAGTCAAAAGACGTTTCTTTTTTTTCCTCGGGAAAAGTTTCATATTTCTGCGAGTATACGCCATCAGAGTTCACACTAAAGATGACATTTTGTTTCCTTCGTTGATGGCATTCCGAAGAAAATTATTCATACTAAGACGATAATTGGAATATTAGGATGACAATCACTGTCAATAAGACAAGTCAATAAGTGTTCTAATCTTCTCCATGGAAGGTTGATCCCATTTCAGGTGAAGAACTCGGTAGCTAATGTGACAACCGGAGTTTGTCGACCGGGGAAACGTAACACATTTCTTTCCGTCCAAGAGTTCACTTGCCATCAGTTCGGGCGCTTAAATCCCAGGGGAAATGAATATCACCAGTTTGCTTTTAAAATGAGGGAATGTTCTCAAGTATTTCCATGATAATATCGAGTACCAAGCAATCGCAGATATAAAACGAAGAGACAAGTAATATTTGATCTTGAAACAGAAATCTGAGGACATCAAAGTTAAGGCAAATAATCTTTGCTGTTATAAAAGAGACAAGGAAAGGAAGAGGGAAAAAAATCTTTAAAAAGAAAGACGCTCAAAAAAGAAGACAGAAAGGTGAAATAACTTGAGAAAAGATTGAACCCATTTCTAGAAGGACAGAAATGGAAAATAACTTCAGGAAAGACTGAACCAATTTCTTGAAGGACATAAAGGGAAAATAACTTTAGGAAAGACTGAACCCATTTCTAGAAGGACAGAAAGGGAAAATAACTTTAGGACAAACTGAACCAGTGTCTACCCTTTCCTGTTCAACAAAACAAGAACTTCTCGTGATAATGCTGTAACAATGCACTGACTATGAGAAAAGCACAAGTTAATCTTTTTTAACCACCATGGACCGCTTAGATGACTGCAAAAATTAGAGGACAAAAAAAAAACAAGAAATGGTTGACAAAAAGAAGCACTATACATATATGAGTCAAGAATATTCCAGCAGAACTTGACGAACAAGACGTCCGCATCGGAATTCTAGGTGATTCATGTGGTTGTGCCCCCTTGTTTGATTGAATTTTGCCCGTTTCAGTGCATGTCACGTCTGGGACAGTGGATTTTAAACTGTTATTAACAACATCAAATCTCTCATCTCAATTCCTTAACATCTCCACATACATCTCTCTCGGAACATCAACAACAACAACAACAACAGCAACAAATTGTAATAAAATGTAAGAAGTTTATGATGTCGCTACCAGAACAGCGGATTTTTTCTTCTTTTTCTTCTTTTCTCCTCCTCCCCCTTGTCCCCTTATCGCACCACAACCTACCACCTGCTACTCAGTTTACTCTGTAATTCTCAGGATAAGTCTCATGTAGTAAAGAGATTCAGATACGTCTCATGTAGTAAAGAGATTCAGCTAAGTCTCATCTAGTAAAGACATTCAGATACGTCTCATATAGTAAAGAAATTCAGATAAGTCTCATGTAGTAAAGAAATTCAAATAAGTCTCATGTAGTAAAGAAATTCAAATAAGTCTCATGAGAATGACTGAAAATTAAAAACATAGCTTAAAGAAAACAGAGAGAGAAAGAGAGAGAGAGAGAGAGAGAGAGAGATCAGCGGCTCTTAATCTGGAGGTCATGGACTTCAGGAGATCCACGGAAGGGTTTCGGGGGTAAACAATCCTGCAAAAGACTGGGTCGACTTTAAAAAAAAATCTTAGCATCCTGTGGGTTCTTTTTATTGCTTTCTTTTTAATGAAGGGCTCACCTTAGGTCGGAAAGGGGATAAACGACAAAAACAAGTTAAGAACCGCTGACATCGAGCGACGACCAAAACAAGTTAAGAACCACTGACATCGAGCATATTAGAATATTTTACGGAACATAATATAATTAAGAACGATTGTAACTGATAAAGTCAGAAGTTAAAGAGACAGAGAATGAGAAATAAACAAATATTTTAACAGACTGGGTGAGTGGGTCTTCGTGGGACTTGTATGTCCTGTTGTAGAACAGGCACATAGTGAGGCAGAAAACTTTAGCATGTATCTCTTCAGGCTACACATGATGATGATGATGAGCACAGAAATAAGTACTGTGAGACAGCATCATTTATGACATTAAAAACTGTCTTACTGGGATGGTCTGAGACGCTTGCCTACCACCAGTCATCACAAAGTGTAAGAGTCGAAGGGGATTACAGATAGATAGATAGATAGATAGATAGACAGACAGACAGACAGACAGACAGACAGACAGACAGACAGACAGACAGACAGGTAGATAGACAGACAGACAGACAGATAGATAGATAGATAGATAGATAGATAGATAGATAGATAGATAGATAGATAGATAGATAGATAGATAGATAGATAGATAGATAGATAGATAGTCAGACAGACAGACAGATAGATAGATAGATAGATAGATAGATAGATATAGATAGATAGATAGATAGATAGATAGATAGATAGATAGATAGAGATAGATAGATAGATAGATAGATCATGATGCCCCTTGTTACACCATGAAACATTTATTATAACATTTTGATACAGATATCAGACAAACAGACTCAGATACAGCGGCAGACACACACGAAACACACTCACTAAATGCATACAGAGATTTTTTTAAAAAAGACTATAAAAATACAGACATCATATTCAGGCAGACAAAGTAAACTGAAGACATAAAAGTGCGAAACTGAAACCTGCGTGGACGTTGCTAGAGGCAAAAATGAAAAGAGAGGTGACCCCGATACGAAAAGCTGCAGACCTCGATGCGTCCACGTCAAGCATTGAACAACGTACGGCTATCTGTTCCCAGGCAAATATTTGTCCAAAGTGTTCGGCTGTATAGAAGAACCCACTAACAGACTAATAGAAATCGCAGAAATTTGAAGCTTGCAAACATTTCAGGTTTTAGTACAAGAAATCGACGGAATATTATATTATTCCTTCCTTTTCCATATCTTCCTCTTTTTTTTTCTAGACAGCCTCAAAAGGAAGAAAATTAAAGAAGAACTGATGGCTAAAAAAACAGGTGGTGAAAGACATGAAAAATAAAGAAGTAGGAAACGGATTTTTAGAATCACAGGTCAAACAGAACACAAAAATCTGATGTGATGTGGACTGTACATAGCCAGCAGATTATTACAACAGCTATGTTTTTATATCAAGAACACTAAAACAGCTATGTTTTTACATCGAGAACACTAAAACAGCGGTGTTTTTACATCACGAACACTAAAACAGCAGTGTTTTGAAAGTCGAGAAGTCTAAAACTACAATGTTTTGAAATCAAGGAAAACGGAAAGCTAAAGATCGATGAGCCAGTGTAAGTTATACTGTAGGTTGTTACAACAGTGGTAGTAGCTGAAGTATTATTATAGTAAAATTAACTGTAGAAATACTTGGATGATATTAGCTGTTGTTTTATTTTGATAGAATTAATAGTAGAAACACTGTAGAAACAGACATATATATATATATATATATATATATATATATATATATATATATATATATATATATATCTGAACCTTAAGTGCCCAGGGCACATAGGGCTTCCGCAAGGGTTTTGCACAAATGCCTGTCCTTCGCCTTTTTTTCTACTCTTGCCCAGGTGAACCCTCTATTGCACAACATCCTTTCTGTTGTTCTTCTCCATGTCTCTTTTGGTCTACCCTTACTTCTGTATATATATATATATATATATATATGGCCGCCTGGTTAGCTGAGTGGTTAGGCGCTCGGTTTATTAATCTGGTGGTACTGAGTTCAGTCCCAGCGGTGGAATTTTTTCTCTGGTACGCAGCAAAGAGACCCGGGGTTGACCCAGCCTCTAAAATGGGTACCAGAGAAATCTAGGAACGTTACGCGGCCACATCACACTTGCGTGTGGAAGTACGGGCCTAACACTGTATTCCCCAATATGCCTTAATGGCATGGAGACGGGAATTGTACCTTTACCTTTTTATATATGGGTGGAATCGGATGTAGTAATATTTGGCTGGTTTCGAGTGACATGGGTTTGATGTTAGCTGTAAAGTACACGAGCAGTACTCGCTGTAGTAATACATGCCGCAGGAAGACGGGAGAAGGCAAGAAAGCGAGGATAAGACGAGGAGATTCCCTCAACAGCAGCGCCAGAAATCTGGAGAAGACCCAAGTCATGGACGTCTTTCTTTCAAACACCGTGATCCTGCCGGTTCCACATGACTGAAACTTCTTGTCACATACAATATTCACATTCCGTCCCCGAGGTAATCACAGGATATTTACTTTCTGCAGAACATTTTCTTTCTATATAACTTACTTCTCTTCTTGTACATAATTAACTTTTATCTTCCAACGCTGCCATTTCAGGTCCATCTTCTGCGTAAGGCACGCGGCCCCTCCCTGTCAGGCAGTCTAGCATATCTTCAATAATTTCTAGATCTGCTCATATACGCCTCGCAAGACCAATATTCTGTTAGTAGACATATGTCAGAAGATCTATATTAGATAGTCATGATATGGCAAGATTTATTCCATTTCCTGCTTTACATAATGCGTATTTTAGCTCATCTGCCTCTCTTTCTACAAATATATCCATACTACAATAACTTAATATTGAAGAAGGCTGGCTTGTAAAGAGGAAACCACACAGAGAAAACTTAAATATTTTGGACACATTAAACATCATGATATTTTAGAGAAGACAGTCTTGGAAGGGTACATAATGGGAAAAAGAAAGAGAAGAAGACCAAGGCGAAGATTACTGCAAGACATCGGTGATGATCTGCAAATGGATGCATCAGCAGCAGGTCATCTTGCTTACAACCGAGAGGCCTACAGGAGTGCTGTTAGGGAGGCAAAGTTCCACAAGGGACATGCAAATGACTGATTGACTACCCCTCTTTCTATACTTGTTTTTCACGGATGTACTCATTTTTTTCCCTTTGAATTTTTCTCCCGTATCACGGATGTTTTATCGCAGTCTCCGCATATTTGAAATTGTAAATGTTAAAACTAGGAACACAGCGATAGTGAAACAAATCACGCAGTTTGGAAGAAAAATGGTAACAAACAGAAAATAATGATTTGAGAATCGATAATTTGAGTATGATGTTGGCACTGGCCAAACAGATCAGAGTCTCCTGGGAGATTTACAGGATGCTTTTTGCGCGAAGAGTTCTAGATAACGGTCCTTCATCTCTGCACTGCATGTGAAATAAAAAAAAACAAAACAAAACCAAAAAATTCTTTTAACGTGAAAGGACTTCATTAATGTTGGGCGGTGTTTTTACAAGATCTGTTTGTGATTTTCCCGTTTCCTACCTCTTGTTATGTTCCATTCTTAGGGAGATCGGTATACTTTCTGTATCACTGTACCCTCTTCTTCTTCAGCTTTCCGAGCCATTAAGGCAGATAAAGTTCGTCTCCATTCCTCTGTATTCCTAATCTCTTTCCATTTGGTGACACCAGTTTATATCACATACCACTACTGGGAATATTTGTACCATTTATAAAGATCTATACCCATTCTATCTCATAATCTCAAACTTATGGATATTTTTATAAATGTTAAATCAATATCCGCCTTATATACTGCTACCATTGTTTCGGAGATTTATACTGTTTATGTATAACTATCACTTAAGGAGATTTATATGATTTATATATTACTACTGATATTCTGTTAAGGAGATTTATAAACTTTCTATGTCACTATCATTGTTTGCGGGATTTATACACTTCTATATCACTTTTACTGCTAGAGAAGTTTACATCTTTCTATATCAATATCATAGCTTGGTAAATTTATACATTTCTGTATCGTTGCCATAGTTAAGGAGATTTATACATTTCTATATCGCTACAATTGTTAAGGAGATTTAAATCTTTCTACATCACTACCACTGTCAGGTAAAGTTATACGTTTTCTATAACATTATCAGTTTTTGGGATATTTATAGAATTTCTACATCACATTCACTGCCACAGAGATTTATACACATTTACTGTATCACTTTCAATAAGATTTATACGCCTTCCATAACACTATCACTGCTAGAAAGATTCATACGTTTTCAATAAATATCTCAAATACACCAACCGACAAATCTTGACTGACAAAACAAGATATTTAACTTCCATCGCCATATACAAATCAAAGTAATTGTCAGTGACTAATAAATATTTATAAGCAAGCTCTACTAAGAAAGGGAAAGATTTATACGCGCTGTGTGTGGGATCTATATTATTTTCAATTAATATATCTATATATTTTTTCACCGGACGCCATGCTGAGAAATGTATTATGGATCTTCATTACCAGCCTTCTCTCACATATTAGCAGGCTTAAGCAGGCAACTCGAGCAAGCTTCGGCCGGCAACTCGAGCAAGCTTCAGTAGGCAACTCGAGCAAGCTTCAGTAGGCAATTCGCTTGAAATTTTTCAATTTGTCTCCCAGGATTTTGTCAGCAAAAGTGTTTTTTTTTTTTTAAGGCAACATTTTTCAAAAATAAATTATCTATTTCGGTTTTTTTATCCACCCTTTTTGCCTTAAAAAATCTGTAGACGAATACTTCTTATGACAGTTATAAAATATCAATATGTGATGTTTCTATTATATACAGTGTATTATAGTTTCTGTTAATGTAAGCAAATACTGCCTGCGTTTTTGTAAGTAGAAGATATATGTGCAGATATATATATATTCAGAAAGTGTTTGTGATTTTGTAATTAGTATCTGTGTTTGTATGTAACCAGAGAATATGTGTTTGTATGTAATCAGAAAGTGTCTGTATTTATGTAATCAGGGTCTTCTATGATTGTGTAATCATGGCAGTATACAATTTATATGTTACATAATCAGAGCGTATGCATGTCTGCGCTGTTAGGTAGTCTGTGTTTATGTAATCACATATATGTTTCTGAAATCATAGAGTATATGTTATATAATCAAATTGTATATTCTATGTAATCATATAGTACATGTTTGGGAGGTGCAAAAGCTGTCCGATTAGTAAATCAGCGACCCATAGCTGATATGCGTACTATAGCTGACCAAGACCCTGTCCCACCTCTCCGTTGGTACCCCTAGTAACAGGCATAACCTGGTTAACGGGGCAGGGATCGTCATAGTCCGCATGGTAGTGGAGTCTGCTAAAGAAGCATTGCACACCACCTGCTTTTTAGCTGTACTCCGGGACTGAAAAAATAGTTGCTATAACCCGCTCCCACTGATACAATGCTGTAGCCCAACATCTTTACAGCATCGGCTGCAAAAAACACCACCTCGCAGTTACAGAGAGATAGAATAAGTAAAGGTACAGCAGTGTATGTTTATGCAATAAAATGGTATTGTTTATGTAATATGCTTGTCATTTTGCAGTCATATATTATATGTTTGTGTAATCGTATCGCGTATGCTTATGTAATCAGATAATGTGTTTGTGTGGTCATATAGAATATGTTTATGTAATCAGATGGTATTAAGAGAGGCCAAGTTAACAGGCATAAAATCCTTTGATGAGGTTGAAAGACTCGCCGAAGACAGGAAAAATTGGCGAACTACTTTGCGAGCCCTATGTGACGTCTAACGGCACGGGAAGGATATAAGATATAAGATAAGAATCAGATGGTATGTGTTTAATGTAATCATATGGGATAATTTTATGTAATCAGATTGATTGATTGACATTACTTTAGGGCTCATAGGCTCATAGGGCGGAAATCATATCTCTCTATGTCTGACAACTGGTCGCAGCCCGCTGTAGGTCTTGGATGGACTTGAATCCCAAAGTTGTACTCTCTCTAGTGATGGTTCTACGCAGAGGATGTCTCGTTCCAACCTGCTAAATTGTGATCTTACATTCACAATAGGATTTTAGAACGTAAGAACTCCATACCAAGCGGGAAGAACCGCCCAAGTATGTCAAACCATGTGTAATCAGATAGTATACGCTTAATGTAATCATATGGGATATGTTTATGTAATCAGATAGTATTGTATTTACATAACCACTCTCTACGTCTGTTAAAATGGAAAATATGTTCCTCCTAACGGTAAGCCAAATGGCGTTTTTATAACCATCCCACGAAAGTGGTTTGTGATATCATATTTCAAGCCATAACATCATGATACAAATCATGTAATAGAAATAACAACAGTAAGAGAGAGAAAGGGCATCGAGGTGAACGCAGAGCACAGCAAAAGGTAACTTAGACAAAAGAAACAAAATGAACAAGACAGCTTGTCTTGTGTGAGTACAACTAAAGCAACAAATGTTGAAAACCAATAAAGAAAACAGCAATGATACGCCACCAATAAAACAACACGAATAAAACAGCAAAGATAAAACAGAAAGAAAAAAAGCAAGGATAAAACAGAAAGAAAACAGCAAGAATAAAACAGTAAGAAAACGGCAAGGACAGAAAAGTAAGAAAACAGCTCCTGAGAAAAACAACTAACAACAAAGAAACAAAATATAAAACAATTAACGAAGAATCCGCTGATAATAAAGTTAATAAGAAAACATCCACCATGGAAAGCTGATCTGTGACCTGTGTGGTGTGAAGAAAGAAAGAAAGAAAGAACACTAATCAAGCAGCAATGATCTAGACAGAAACTAAATAAGACAAAGAGTGAAAAAGAAAATTGTAATTAAAATAAAAAATGCAAACCTTCCCGTTGAAACACAAGACACACTAAACAGACCGAACCAACAAGAAAGCAGTTCAACAAACTTAAGACTAAAAGATTTAACAGACAAAGAAAGCTGCGCATGCCGGTAAGACCAACAAAGCGATGCATGCATGCAATGAATGAGGGGATTACAACAATGAGCACACACACACACACACATATTCACACACACTGAAAGAAAGATGTATAAGTTAACCAGTCAGTCATGTGCATGTCTCTTGCGAAACTTTGCCTCCCTAACAGCTCTCTTGTAGGCCTCTCGGTTGTAAGCAAGATGGCCTGCTGCTGGTGCATCCATTTGCAGATTATCAACGATGTCTTACAGCCATCTTCGCCTTGGTCTTCCTTTCTTTCTTTTTCCCATTATGACACTTCAAAGACTGTCTTCTCTAGATTATGACGTTTAATGTGTCCACAATATTTAAGTTTTCTCTGTTTAGTCCTCTTTACTAGCTAACCTTCTTCCTTATTAAGTTCTTGTAGTATAGAAAAACGTACTGGTATGTTGACCAGATAATATCAAATATTAGAACTGATAAAAATTGAGGAAGCAGTTCATCTAGAAAACCACCACTCAAAATATCAACAGCTTTTAAATTCGTACAATTTGAAAACAAGTGACAGACAAAACTTTAGTATCGTTTTCAAAAACAAAAAATGTAACAATGAACCCACGTGAACCAATACACATAATATAAACCTGTATACACGAACGCTGACTATGAGACACATTACACTGCACATAAAATATATGCTGGAAATATAATCCCCAAAGCTGAAATGTTAACCGATTCTTTGAGACAAGCGACAATAAAAACTTCGACTGCTACATTGTAAGGTGGACTTTGAACGCCATATAAAACACTGTAATAAAAGATAATCACAAGGTAACAACGTCCAACAGGAAAATTATATGAAAAATGATAATTTGATGATCTGAATAATTAATGAACTGCGTATAATTTTATGTGGGCCTGTAGCAGTCACCAAGCTGTAGAAATGGGTACCTGACTTCTTCTGGAGTTGGGTTAGGAAAGGCGGCCAGGCGTGATACTGACCAAATCACCCTCTAGTGTGCTTGACAGGTCAAGGAAAACATGGGCACTAACACCATATCCCTATGTGCCTCTAAGGCATGACAGGGTTACCTTTACCTTTTAGCAGATATGTCGTTCTGCTTCAGTCTGTGTGGAAAATTAAATGACTTTTGTCGGGAAAACAAAATATTTCGAAATTAAAATGAAACATTTCGCGGCTAAAATAAAATATTTCGACAGGAAAGTAAAATGTTTTCTTAAGAACGAAACGGTTCTCGACTGGAGAGTAAAAACCTTTCCTACATGAAAAACCAAATGTCAAGTGATCCGAAAATAAATGTCATCGGTCTGGAAAATAAAAAGTTTTTTTGTTTTTTTTAATATGGAAAAAGCATCTTTTACATAGAACATAGAATATTTTTTGCCTGGAAAATAAGCTGTTATTTGTCTTGAAAATAAAATGTCAAGCATAATACGCTAATAGTTTATCAATTTAATGTTTGTTAACCTGTCAGTGGCGTTTTAGAAAACCAAATTATACGTCTGTGTCACACTGGACAATAAACAAACAATCTCTGACAGACTCTCACCAGCACTGACATATACAACTTTGTTGTTATGGAGAAGCTAATCAGGAGATTCCACTTTTAATTAACTTTCGATTAGTTCCCATTTTGATATACATGCTCAACAGTAGTCCAGCTTACACTGTAGGAGATTTTTGAATGATGTGACTGAAGTAGATATACTATTATCTTATCTAGCATTTCTACCAAGGCTTCTCAAGGAGTGGGTATGTGTAGTGATCACAATGAACGTTCGTGTGGTCTGATTTCTGATGTTTGCATGAAAAAAGACCGAGTTCACAGGCAAGAAAACATGGAAAGTGACAAAAACACCCTTGATAGCAGAGCCTTGTAATTTACACAAGCTAGCAATAATAAGACAGTAAACCAACCATTCAGGCACTTTACATCTAAAAAAATATATAAAGATATTCACTGAATCAAGTGACTCAAAACATGCCTCTTCCTTGTAACATCAGCACAGAAACTTGCTGACGTACATAAAATGTAACACTAAAAATCAAACTCTGGCACGCCTGCGCAGATCTGAAAATAATTTTCAAGTTTTACGAAACAATTTCATTTTATTTGATGATATTTTAACCAAACAATATTGTGCTTTCCTGACAAAAGTCATTTCAATTTCCACACAGATGTTTTAACACATTTTAACCCACGTAAAAAAAAACAAACTATCCTAGTTTTTACAACTTCTATCCAGTCACATTCTGTAAACAAGTTACGATTTTCTGATATTTGCTAAGAAAATATGTTCATCCCACATTCTGATATGAGGCTCAGCTGCTGCATATAACATCGATAAAATTTCTCAGCGCAGAATCTACATGCAGTTCATATCTTCAACAACTTGTTATGCATTATAAGTACCGCTTCATACAAGATGGAACTATCGGCCAATGAACAGAATATATAAGCAATCTGCGTCGTCCTCAAGAACATTACAAAAGACAAAACAAGAGATAAATACAAAAAAAGGATTTTTTAAATATTTATTTTTTAATTGGTAAAACGCTTCTGGAAACGAAATAAAACTTCACATCCATCTTCTTGTCAAGTCGTCATTTTAATCAGTTATCGTTGCACTGTTAGCTATATCGGTCTAGCTAAACTACGTACAGTAATATTTTGAAAACCACTGGTGTTGAGAACACTTGTAATGATTGATTTCATGGCTGACAGATGCTTTTATCCCAGTTTAATCATCCGGCCGGAATATGGGCTAGGATGTAAGTGTCTCGTTCTGGTAACATAAAGACCATCTTACAGTCACGGTAAAGCATGCATACGACATGCTTGTATCTGCCCACATGTGGAAGAGAGTCGTTTGTCTTGCTACAAAGTAATGCGGGTAGAAGACAGTTGTACATCTTGCAACATGGTAATACAGGTAGAAGACAGTTGTACATCTTGCTACGTGGTAATACAGGTAGAAGACAGTTGTACATCTTGCTACAAAAAATACAGGTAGAAGATAGTTGTAAATCTTGCTACAAGATAATACGGTTGGAATACAGTTATATAGCATGCTACAAAAAAATACAGGTAGAAGACAGTTGTACATCTTGCTACAAGACAATACGGGTAGAAGGCAGCTGTACATCTTGCTACAAAGTAATATGGGTAGAAGACAGTTGTACATCTTACTACACGGTAATACAGGTAGAAGACAGCTGTATATATTGCTACAAGGTAACACGGGTAGAAGACAGTTGTACATCTTGCTACAAGGTAACAGGGGTAGAAGACAGTTGTACATCTTGGTACGAGATAATACAGGTAGAAGACTGCTACAAGGTAATACGGGTAAGACAGCTGTACATCTTACTACAAGGTAATACGAATAGAAGACACCCATATGTCTTACTACAAGGTAATAGGGGTAGAAGACACTCACGTCTTATACAAGATATGGTTTAATAAGAACTGACAATAATTAGGTATTAAAATCTTTGTATATATAGAACATGTCATTGTTATGTGCGAAACAAATTCTGGTTATGTCTAGAACATCTTGTTATGTTCGGAACAAGATCAGATTATGTTATAAGCATCTTTCCATAACCTAATTAGCGTTTGTTCTTTCACGTTGTTGTTCTATGAACGTTTTACTGTGTATTAGTTCTCACAAGTTACCACACCACACTTTCATGTGCCGAAGTTCGTGGAAATACTGGCCTTACATCGTATCCTTAATATGCCTTAATGGCATGGGAACGGGAATTCTACCTTTATCTCACAATTTATCAGATAAAAAGTTCTTCCCGTATCATTTTCACCTGCTTCTTTTCTTTTATTATTGTCTTTCGCTACATAGGAAAGTACGTTTTACGTTTTCAGGATTTTAAACTAGCCGTTTCTTCTTGGGCTGAAAAGCAATGTCATTGACTAGTGTTCGAAGTTAAAATCTGTATCCTTATTTGCATATGGAAACTATTGTTATAGAAGTCACTATTACTCTTATTCTGCTTGAAACTGGTAGCTACACACTTGTGCCAATAGGCAGCTGGTAGTTACACACTTGTGCCAACAGGCAACTGGTAGCTACACACTTGTACCAACAGGCAGCTGGTAGCTACACACTTGTACCAACAGGCAGCTGGTAGCTACACATTTGTGCCAACAAACAGCTGGTAGCTACATACTTGTGCCAACAGGCAGCTGGTAGCTACATACTTGTGCCAATAGGCAGCTGGTAGCTACACACTTGTACCAACAGGCAGCTGGTAGCTACACATTTGTGCCAACAAACAGCTGGTAGCTACACATTTGTGCCAACAAACAGCTGGTAGCTACATACTTGTGCCAACAGGCAGCTGGTAGCTACATACTTGTGCCAATAGGCAGCTGGTAGCTACATACTTGTGCCAACAGGCAGCTGGTAGCTACACATTTGTGCCAACAAACAGCTGGTAGCTACACACTTGTGCCAACAGGCAGCTGGTAGCTACACACGTGTACCACCAGGCAGCTGGTAGCTACACACTTGTGCCAACAGGCAGCTGGTAGCTACACACTTGTGCCAACAGGCAGCTGGTAGCTACACACTTGTACCAACAGGCAGCTGGTAGCTACACACGAATACCAACAGGCAGCTGGTAGCTACACACTTGTACCAACAGGCAGCTGGTAGCTACACACGAATACCAACAGGCAGCTGGTAGCTACACACTTGTACCAACAGGCAGCTGGTAGCTACACACGAATACCAACAGGCAGCTGGTAGCTACACACGAATACCAACAGGCAGCTGGTAGCTACACACGTGTACCAACAGGTAGCTGGTAGCTACACACGAATACCAACAGGCAGCTGGTAGAAAAAAAACAGACAATCTACATTTAGAATACTTATGGTTCCATGAAAAGTAATTGTGGGTTCTTAAATGTATTATAATTGTGGGCAGAAATGATATGACAGGTTTGTAGATGTAGATGTAGATACTGATGTAAATGCTGATGTTGATGTAAATGTTGGTAAAGAACAGCATGAAATGCTGATTTTAGTGATATTTGAGAAAGACGAATTCGACAAGTGTGTTGACATGTAATTTCCAGTAAAAATCAGAATGAGGAGCATTTGAAGAATGAGTTTTGAGGAGCACTTGAAGAATGAGTTTTGAGGAGCACTTGAAGAATGAGTTTTGAGGAGCACTTGAAGAATGAGTGCGTTGTAATAAGAGTAGATTGTGTGAGAATGAGTTATGATAAGAGTGAGTTATGATGACGGGTTGCTTTGTACAAATATTTTATCAATCTTACTTTTGGACAATATATACACCTTGCCTTTCTTTCTAATATACAAACAGTTACATTCAAACAAAAGATCTGATGCTAACGACTAGAAAATAGAAACATCTTCGAAACAAAAACGACCCAGTTTTATAGCTTATTCATTTCACGGTGCATATTTATTTGTATCAACGTCCATTCTTATCACAGTCTAAAAAAACATCCCGCTATAGTTTTGTATTTAAAAAGATAATAAAAGCAAAGTTATTATGTATACAGGCACAGTTTATGCATCTGTTTTTCTCACATTAGAGATTTCCTGTTTAGAGTGTCTAAAGTGTCTGGCACTTGTCAGATACTGAAACAGTAGTTTATCGACCTTCATATGATTAGACAACTGTATGACACAATGGTACGACAAGAGACCGATAGACACTTTCTAGCAGATCCCAAGCCAACACCTTTACAAAAGCGACAAAATTTGAATTTAACATTCATGGACTAAATATGATGAATATGAAAATGGTGGTTCACAAATACAGAGTTGTAATTGCTGTGTTGCAATGTTTTCCTCAACTATAATAAAAAATATATTATCCTGCCATGTGGTTCTATTACAATCATTATTTTAAAATTAATGTACATTTTCAACTTCTTCAGTGTTTTTCATCTGCAACCTCTCAATTACTTCCTCTTAGGTGTTCTTCATCTGCAACCTCTCAGTTACTTCCTCTTAGGTGTTATTCATCTGCTAACTCTCATTTACTTTTTCTTGAGTGTTCTTCATCTGCAACCTCTCAGTTACTTCCTCTTAGGTGTTCTTCATCTGCAACTTCTCAGTTACTTCCTCTGCTAACTCTCAGTTACTTTATCCTGAGTGTTCTTCATCTGCAACCTCTCTGTTACTTCCTCTTAGGTGTTCTTCATCTGCAACCTCTCAGTTACTTCCTCTTAGGTGTTCTTCATCTGCAACCTCTCAGTTACTTCCTCTTAGGTGTTCTTCATCTGCAACCTCTCAGTTACTTCCTCTTAGGTGTTATTCATCTGCTAACTATCAGTTACTTTCTCTTGAGTGTTCTTCATCTGCAACCTCTCAGTTACTTCCTCTTAGGTGTTCTTCATCTGCAACCTCTCAGTTACTTCCTCTTAGGTGTTATTCATCTGCTAACTATCAGTTACTTTCTCTTGAGTGTTCTTCATCTGTAACCTCTCAATTACTTCCTCTTGAGTGTTCCTCATCTGTAACGTCTCAGTTAGTCACTTCTTCTAAAGTGTTCTTCATCTGATACAGGTGATGTTTTTTTCCCCCTGGCAAAGTCCTCTCTATGTAGATGGTTAAAGCAAATCCAGAAACTTTTAGCATTCTAGCTACGATTGTATTTCTCACACATCAAAATCATTTTTTCCTTGTATAGGAGAATTATAACCCCAACTACATCAAAATATGTTTTTCTTGCGTAGGAGAATTATTATTCCCAATTACATCAAAATTATCTTTTCCTTGTGTTGAATTATGAATCCTAACTACATCAAAATCATGCCTTCCTTGTGTTGAATTATTATTGCCAGCTACATCAAAATCATGTCCTTGTGTCGAATTATGATTCTCAACTATATCAAAATGTTCTTGACGAAAAAGAAGAAGACAACTTTCATGTTTTCTGCTAATACAAAACAAGATTCACTCATTTAAAGTAGTTTTTTTTTTCAAAGTTACTGACCAAGCATATGAAGTAGATTTTTTTGTTCTTTAAAACCTAATGGAATTCATTTAAAGTGAATCTTTTTTTAAATACACCGTGAAACCACATATTCGTAAGATTTTGCTGACAAACCATTTCAATTATATTTTGTAAAAGTTACTGACAAATCATCTAACGTAGCTTTTTTAAGTTACTGGCAAATCTTTTAAAATCAATTTTTTTAAAGGTGGTGGCAAACCATTTAAAAATCAATAATTCCGACCACAGAAATTAATGTCTTTAGAGTAATTACCGAGAGCTTAATGGAGCTAACTTCCGTCCTTAAGCGCATTCCCGTTTACAGGAAATCTGTAATGATGTAATAATAATCGGTTGTGACAGAAAGTTTGACGTGACTACACAGCTGCTCGTTAACCCAGGTCCGAATGCTACATTGTTAAATATTTCTGTGAGTGCCTGGACAAAGATACCGTTAAGCCTCGAGTTAATGTTATTTCAGTTGGAAACCTTCACTCCAGAGATGTATGTCAGTGATACAATGTTGTAGCAGATGTGATGATCAAACTCAGTATCATACATTCCTGTTTCGTCATTTATGACATTTTACTAACTACTGGATAGAAAGATTTCAGAAGTATATGAAACACATAAAACAACTTCTTCCTATTCTTCTTCTTCTTGGAACTACGAGCTGCTGTTTATTGCAGCTGATGTGGTGAAGATGTTGAAGCACAGCATAGTATCGGATAACTACAGTTATCTGTTTTTCGACATAAACGTTGGATATAAAGGGTCTGATCAAACTGCAACTGTCTGGACAATCTTAAGTTACGATAAAATGTCAGCATTTTTCTTTCTTTATCTGCAGCATTTATTCTCCATTTCTTTTCCTTATATTCTTTCCTTGAGTAATGAGAACTACAATGTTGAAAATAGAAAATATTACTCCAACCTTTTCTTTCATTCATTTGCATGTCCCTTGCGGAACTTTGCCTCCCTAACAGCACTCCTGTAGGCCTCTCGGTTGTGAGCAAGATGGCCTGCTGCTGATGCATCCATTTGCAGATCGTCAACGATGTCTTGCAGCCATCTTCGTCTTGGTCTTCCTCTTTTTCTTTTTCCCTTTATGTATCCTTCCAATACGGTCTTCTCTAAATTATCATGACGTTTAATGTGTCCAAAATATTTCAGTTTTCTCTCTTTAATCCTCTTCACTAGCCAGCCTTCTTCAATATTAAGCTCTTGTAGTATAGATATATTTGTTCTTTTTTGTGTGGGCGATATTTGGAGAACTCTTCTGTAGCATTTACATTCAAAGGCATTTATGTGTTTCTCAGCTGTTTTGTTAAGTGTCCAGGTCTCACAGGCATATGTTGCTATGGGAAAGATGCATGCCCTTAAAAATCTTATTACCTTTTCTTAATCTTTAATTAATTCAGGATTTAAGATCTTATTTTTCGGTTCAGTTATCCTGGGATAGTGTTTCTGAAGATGATGCTGGATTTCATGCCTATCCGCAAGTTCTGAAGATGGATTTCTTTTAGCTATTACTTTCGTCTCTTCGTGTTCCATGTCCACTGTCTGCGGACAAATCTCTCTGTCTGTCAATCTTAAGACTACTTTTGCATTTCCCCTTGACCGACTTCTCTGTCTCGTCTGCTTGCAATGACTGTAATTCTGTGTAATTCCTCTTATTCTTTGATACTGGCGCGTTTCATTTCTTCCAGAACAAATGTTGATTTTGTCCCAGTTTATGTCTGAAATGTTCAGATTTAATTTTCAAGTTTGTTCCAGGTTACTTCTGAATGCTCAGATTTAATTTTCAAGTTTGTTCCAGGTTACTTCTGAATGCTCAGATTTAATTTTCAAGTTTGTTCTAACCTGATGGGGGAGGGGGTGGGGTGGGGAATATCCTTGGGGAAGAAATAACTGTAAGAAGAATTATTGATCGTCTACAACTTCCCTAAGTAACGCCAGGGTAAAAAGCAACTGGGATGATATATTTCTTGTCCGTGAATCTACGTGTGTCAGCTAACACTGGAATCTGCTTTTGTACATCATCCAAATGTCTGAAAAGAGGGTCCTGCACAATCAGTTCTCAACAAAGATTATTAAACCTACAGTGAATCGGCAGAGAAGACCAACTCTGAACACAGTCACAAATCCTGTAAAATATTCTGTACGAACATATCGTACGGTCGTATCCTTAAACGTAACAATACTGACCTTGAACCCACAAGGAACAGGTGGAGAAGCGATCGCTATCATGACGTGGGAAACCGTGGGTCAATATGGAGGAATCATCACGTGATTATTCAGAACCCAACACGGTCAACAACTGCCCATTCTCCGCGATAATGACACCAAGAACACAGAAGCAGGTTTATCTAAGATCAACGTCTCGTGTTAATGGCAAGAGATAAGAGTCAGGCGTCCTTACAAGGAACAGATTCCTTGTGGCGTCCAAGAAAATGCGCTGTGATAGAAAAAGCTTCCTTTACAAGTTAATGAGAAGCATCCACGGTACTTCCATGACCCGTTTAATCAATAAACTACCTAATTACATCTTTCATTCAACGCTATGTTTTACAGTAAAAAAAATGTCGATAAAAAGTTATAATTGAAGAGATTGGACGCATAAATACACTTTTAAATCATCAGTTGGTGAGATAAAAACAGTGGAGGATCTTTCATAAAGAACTTTGAAAGCAAATCTCTGAAGCTTTTTTTTTCAGATATGACATTATGTCCGATCGTTTCTTCATGATTGATGTTATTCTGAGAAAACAACCAAGAGCTACCAGGTAATTTGGCTTTCTTCGATGTCTGCAGATGAAAATTAACTTCCTTTCAATGTTTATCCTGTCACTGCGAGATTCTAGTAATGAAAATGTCCTCTGAAAGTGAGTGTGCGCTACAGTAATGTACAGCTCACGTTTACGGTCTTCTGGCATGAGTAATAACTGCTTTTACTCTCTCTCTCTCTCTCTCTCTCTGTTTATTTGTCTGTCTGTTGCTCTCTCTCTTCTCCATCTCTCCCCCTCTCTCTCCTTTTCTCTCTTTCCCTCCTCTCTCTCCTTTAAATTTAGCCCAAAGTGCAGCCAACGCTTGAACAACATATGTCTTCCAAAACCTAGACTTGATCTTTACAAGAAAAGCTTTAGTTATTCTGCTGCTCATCTTTGGAATACCCTCCCATCCTATATAAAAAATATAAATTATACTCCTTCCTACAACTACAAGCTTTCCCAATATCTATTTGATGTCGACTACATGCCTCCATGAATTATAAAACTTAAAAGTTATCTTAAGCTGGTCTTACAGACACCGAATACAATTAATTGTTTTCTGAATAGTCCCGAAAATTTTGTTTAGTAGATAGTCATTTATAATGTATGTAGTTACTTCTGTACTGAGTGAATGTTTAAGAGCGAAACGTAAATGTTATATTTTATTTTATGTCTCTCAGCTTCAATGTTAGTTATGTTTGTTATATGAACAGCATATTTGTAGAATGTCTGGAATAGAGTGAAAGATGTATGATAAAGGGCAGAATGTCAGACGGGCCTGCGTGCCCAATTCTTAACCCTTTTGAAATAAAGATCAATCAATCAATCAATCTCTCTCCCTTTCTCTCTCTTCTCCCCCTCTCGTTCTCCTTCCTCTCTCTCTCCCTCCCTCCCTCTCTCTCCCTCCCTCCCTCTCTCTCCCTCCCCTCTCTCCCTCTTTTCTCTCTCTCCCTCCTTTTCTCTCTCTCCCTCCCTTTCTCTTTCTTTCTTCCTCCCTTTCACTCTCTCTCTCCCTCTTTCACTCACTGTTTTTAGCGATGGCTTGCCTTCCTTCATGTGCCGCGCGTGGGAAGATCACTGAGATTCCTTTCCTGGTCAAAAAAGCCCTGGTGGCCAGTATTTTTAGGACGCGATTATGAGTGGCCGCCCCGATAACGATGTTGTCCGAATATCCTGGTACGCCCAGCGACGAAGTGTATCATAAAAAAATGTATCCGACCTGGCCGAACTTGTCACACGCCTGCAGATCGCTGCTGTACTGGTCACCGGCTTTGCTGGATATAAAGGCACGTTTACGTCTCAGGTGGACCAACTTACCCGCAAGAGTGCCAAAACCAGGCAGCTATTTGACTGCCTGGAAGATTTGACATCCACTGCCGTCCAGGGTCTGTGGTGTGGACTTGACCTGGTATACTAGGGGTGTAAAGTCCAGTTCTCCCTGCCCTTTCCCACCAAGTGAGAAAGACGGATACCGGAGCCTTCCACTCACCCGAAGAGTGAAACATACCGTCCAGGGAGGCGGTCAGCCAAAGCTGGCGACTGTCCATCAGCGTCCACGTTCACTAGCATAGTCCCACGTGACTTTTCTGGGCAAAAAATTATAAGACAAAACATGACTCCGTACCACAAAGATAGGAGGGACCAGAGTTGGAGCCTGTAAAAACGGACTGAACAATCTCCGCCACCCCCTCCTCCCAAACCTTATAACAGGCTACAAACAAGAAAAAAAAAAACGGTCGACAACCTGGCATTGCAGTGTTTCATTACACGCTTCATTGTCCACAGACGCCACATCTGAGATCAGTGCTCTCCCCGGACACTTGGTTCAGTCGACAGACGTTGAGTAATGAGACCTCTTGTAAACGACTTCGAATCCAGGCAAATCTAGACTCCTTCCTCTCTCTCTCTCTCTTTCTCTCTCTCTCTCTTGCTCTCTCCTTCTTCCCCTCCCCTCCCCCATTACACACCTGCGTGGTGTACCTGCAACAATTCCACATACGAACAACATAAAGTTGTGACACTCAGGTAACATACACACACACATAAAGGTGTACTCACAAGCTCAGGTGAGAGACGTGGTTGCTGTGTGCTGTCAGGTAGAAGCTCTATCAGAAGATCGCAGTTAAGACTCCGTACAGCTTCAGTCACAGAAACCTGCAAAGTGAATATTACATGATAAACTGTCTATCACATATAAGATATCATGATAGGAATATGACATGATAAACTGTCTATCACATATAAGATGTCATGACAGGAATATGACATGATAAACTGTCTATCACATATAAGATATCATGACAGGAATATGACATGATAAGCTATCAAGATAACAATATGACATGATAAATTGTCTATCACATATAAGATGTCATGATAGCAATATGACATGATAAACTGTCTATCACATATAAGATATCATGACAACAATATGACATGATAAACTGTCTATCACATGTAAGATGTCATGATAGCAATATGACATGATAAGCTATCAAGACAACAATATGACATGATAAATTGTCTATCGCATACAAGATGTCATGATAGGAATATGACATGATAAGCTATCAAGACAACAATATGACATGATAAGCTATCAAGACAACAATATGACATGATAAACTGTCTATCACATATAAGATGTCATGATAGAAATATGACATGATTAGCTATCAAGGCATCAATATGACATGATAAACTGTCAAGACACAAGATGACATGATAGAAAGAACAAATATATCCATACTACAAGAACATAACATTGAAGAAGGCTGGCTAGTAAAGAGGATTAAAGAGAGAAAACTTAAATATTTTGGACACATTAAACGTCATGATAATCTAGAGAAGACCGTGTTGGAAGAGTACATAATGTGAAAAAGAAAGAGAGGAAGACCAAAGGGAAGATGGCTGCAAGACATCGTTGATGATCTGCAAATGGATGCATCAGCAGCAGGCCATCTTGCTCACAACCGAGAGGCCTACAGGAGTGCTGTTAGGGAGGCAAAGTTCCGCAAAAGACATGCAAATGAATGAATGAGTATGAATATATTTATTCTTTTTATGTGTCCATGATATTTGAATAACTCTTCTATAGCATTTACATTCAAAGGCACTTATGTGTTTCTCAGCTGTTAAATGTCCAGGTCTCACAGGCATATGTTGCGATGGGAAAGATGCATGCCCTTAAAAATCTTATTGTTGTAGTTCTATCTGTTCCTCTCCACTTCTTCCAGTTTTTCCTCATTGATACATATATCAGCTGCCTTGTTTGTTTTGTCAGTTGTCATCAATTTAGTTTTCTTCGGATTAAGATAGAGGTTTTGCTCTTCGCTCTTCTTACGTGATACAGTGGTGATCTATAAAAGAAAATATGACAGATATCTAAGGGACAGAAATAGAAGATTCACGAATAATTCATCAGTCGAAGCTGGGAGCTTATTTGTAATTTGTACAGACACGCAATGTTCGCATTTTCTTATAGGCAATATTCTCTTATCTATCAATATCGCTGCTTCAGATTCAGCTACCAATCAAGATTCATCAGTTATTCTTTCAATCAAGATTCACCAGTTGTTCTTTTATTCAAGATTCAACAATTGTTGCACTTTCAGTCAAAATTTATTAATTTCAGCCAAGATTCGCCAGTTGTTTTTTCAGTCAAGAGTAAACCATTGTTGCACTTTCAATTAAGATTCATTAATTGTTTTTCAGCAAAGATTCGCCAGTTGTTCTTTCAATCAAAATTTATCAGTTATTCTTTCATTTCTGTCTTATAGAAGAATATTTGAATTAGTAAAGCATACATTATGCATTTTTTTAAAAATTGACGCCAATTTTTAACGCGTACTGACAATAACATTTGATATGCACCGACAAGAGTATTTAACATGTACTGACAAGATTATTTAACATACTGATAAGATTATTTCACATGTACCGGCACGATTATTCAACATTTCTGGCACGATTATTGATCATGTATTTGAATGATTATTTATTATTTTCTAGCATTTGTACACAATTATTTATTAACAGGATTATTGACAATGTATTGGAATGATTATTAATCATCATTTATTACCACGATTGCTGCACATGTGTTAGCACAATTATTGACCATCTACTTGCACGAATGTAGGTCACGTACTGGCATGATTACTGATGAAGTATTACTCTATTATTAATCATGTACAGGCACAATTATTAATCATGTGCTGACACAATTATTAATCATGTCCTGGCACAACTATTGATCATGTACTGACAGAATTATTGATTGTGTAGTGGCACAATTATTGATGATGCATTTACACGTTTATTGAACATACTCGTTTCTTGGCAGGAAGTTGTTAAGTAGAAAATCCCCGTGACCTCTTCAGACAGAATCCGAGGCCACGTTTACTTACTTTTACATGAACTTTGACCTAGACAGTAGAGAAGTTAACAGCTGCAGTGATGATATTGCTGGTTTCAATCGTCTTATGTGGTCGCAGAAAAAGAAGCTGATGACCATAATTGTATCAGTATATTATACATCTTTACATTATGTTATATACTTTCTTGTTTATAGCTACATATTGGCGAGCACTGTGATACAGGTAATACATTCAACGACTCTACATACACTTCACTTTGTTTTGTGGTTTGCAGATGTTATAAACTCTCAGGAGATATTCGGGGTCATTACACGCAAAACTTTCAGTGTAGAAATTGAATTCATTTGCAACGTGTAGCGGACTTGTGGAAATAAAAACTATACCCCGTTGTTTTTGTTTTTTTTTGTGTTATGAAACAAATCATAGGGTGCAATCGTGGAAAGACAACCAGATCAATAATCGCATTTGACAAGCGTCCATCCCAGCAAGTTGCTTCTAGCTTTCACACTTTGTGGAACTCTTCTTAAATATTTACGAGCACTCATATTGCTGCTGGTAGTGTAGGGTTACATGAAATCAGCTGAAAATGTGCATGTTTTTTTAATGATAAAAAGGTCGATATTAAAGGCGTTATGATCTATGACTGCGATGCATGACAAACGCAGTGTCTGATAGGAGATGCAATCTTGGAATCAAAGCTTGTCTGACGCATCACTTGCAAACAGTCGTAAAGTAGATAGAGATGCACGGTTCAGTCTCACACACACAAAAAAGACAGAAAGAGTGAGGAAAATGGACAGAAAGCAAGATGAACTTGTGTAAATGAAGAACATACAACAATCCAATATTTCGGCAAACGCCTTTTTCAAGTATCACAGACAAAAACAACACATTTGATAAAATCAAGAAAAAGATAGACTAAAATTTTAGCTTTTTTTTTTTTTGCAATCCTCCTTGTAAGAAAGACGGGCACAAAATGCGCCCATGTAGACGCAGGTAAATACAAAGTGGAAACAGGCGATTGGCTGAGAAATCAGATGCTTCTTTGGATTATGTTATGTACCTTCTTCTTTATAGCTACATAATGACGAGCACTGCATGTGCTATACAGTCAGCGATTCTGCATACATGTCATTCTTTTCTATGATTTACAGAGAGAATTTCTCAGCCGATCGCCTGTTTCCACATTGTGTTTACCCACGTCTATCTGGACGCATTTTGTGCCCGTCTTTCTTACAAGGAGGATACCAGAAAGCTAAGTTTTTAAAACCTTTTTTTTCTTGTATTTATCTGTTGTGTTGTTTTTGTATGTGATCTTTGAAAAAGGGATTTTTGTCGAAATATTGGATTGATGTATGTTCTTCGTTTATATGTGATTATCTTGTTTTCTGTCCACTTTCCTCACTTTTTTTCTGTAAAACTGAACTATACACCTCCACCTACGCCATTATTAGAACCAGTTTTACCGCGGTCATCATTTCGTTTATCTCTCACTTGCAGATAGTAACTGTCAGAGACAAGAAGTCTGTGAATATACGTCGACAAAAGGAGCACATAAATAGTTGTCTGCAAGGTTATTAATTGCCTTGTCACCTTCACACCTTCTGACATGATAAACATAGAATTCTTCTGTTAAAAATAAACACAGATGATTTTCCCTACTTTTTCTACGAATAACCTCAAGACTCGGCAAACTTGCCCTTAGTAAGATTTGACAACCCAAGCATTCCGTTTTCATCCGGTGTTTCTTATTATCTTTAGCTGTTCTCAGACTTCCTGCAAGCCATATTCTCTTAGCCTCTTCTCTGCTCTTCTATCTACGCGGATCTTAAAGACCCTGCTTGTAGCCAAGGTACCGCCGCCATATTGGCGTCATTATAACACGCAAACTATCCCACTAGGACAAGTTAGAAGCGCCGTGGACAAATATTAAGGTTACTTACTGTTTTTCTCTTACACCAAAAAAATGACATGTTCTTCTCTTACACCCAAAAAAATGTCATGTTCTTCTCTTACATCCAATAATTTACTGCTCTTTGTTCACATTTTACAGTTATTTTCTCTTCTCTTTCACCTACAAATTCAATGTTCTTCTCTTCCATTTAAAACAACATACTTCTCTACCCTTACAGTCAGTCCTCTCAACTCAGGACCGTGTTCCCGTTCTACCAGCCTCGCCGTGGCCACCCAGAGTTTGTTAGACTAACAATATACTCAGAAGCCCGACTCTCGTGTACTGTGAAGCAAACAAGACAAAGACACAACGTCTAGTGAGGATCAGCTCACGTATGTCTCGAGACAGAAAAGCACGGACTAAACAGTACAAAATCATGGAAGGTCTAGTCCCTGTTTGCCTCCAGTATCCTACTCTCTCCAGACAAAACAATGAGATTACACTTTACACTACCTCAGGCCTTTTGTCTTCCAGGGCTCCTGCAGCGCCCCTGTGATTTAATTTACCAACATTTAAAGGCCATGAGTAAATCAACGGGTCCCTTCAGGCACAAAGAGTCACTTCTGTGGTAGTTTGTCCTCAATCTTGGCAAGCACGTTCTGGCTGTGGCCATGGTGTGGAGTTCTTTAATTTATTCCACGCCTGAGTACATAACTGTCTCTGACCTACAGCTGGCATTTCCAAATGACAAGTACCATAAACTGTACAAGCTGTTTTTTGTCTGTCCTTCTGTCTGTTTATGACAATGATGAGGACAAATGATGATAATATCTCAACATATTTTATGGCCTGCAGTCAATCTAGGTAGGGTTCTTTTAAAAACCTTGTAAACTGCTGGAAATATTAACAATATTGATTTTATATTGTACAGTTACAATTGTCTGGCTTGGTAATTTAATAAATATAATATGCCTCTCTCCCTCCTCCCTCTCTCTTAATATATATATATATACACACACACACACGTTTTGTGACATTATATTCGTGTCCTGCGGCATGAAGATGTACAAGAAATGTCTAGCCCGCCAAACAAAAAGGCTGTCCATGTCTACAACCGAACTAGTCATTTGTCTGACAGTTTGTCTATGGCATCTGCTGCCTGCAATGTATCTGATAGTTTGTCAGTAGCAACTACTGCTTGTCATGTACCTGATAGTTTGTGACAACCGAAGATTATCATGTGTCTGATAGTTTGTCTGTAACAACTACTGCTTGTCATGTACCTGATAGTTTGTCAGTAGCAACTACCGATTGTTATGTATCTGATAGTTTTTCAGTAGCAACTACTGCTTGTCATGTACCTGATAGTTTGTCAGTAGCAACTACCGATTGTTATGTATCTGATAGTTTGTCAGTAGCAACTACTGCTTGTCATGTACCTGATAGTTTGTCAGTGCAACTACCGATTGTTATGTATCTGAAAGTTTGTCAGTAGCAACTACTGCTTGTCATGTACCTGATAGTTTGTCAGTAGCAACTACTGCTTGTCATGTACCTGATAGTTTGTCAGTAGCAACTACCGATTGTTATGTATCTGATAGTTTGTCAGTAGCAACTACTGCTTGTCATGTACCTGATAGTTTGTCAGTAGCAACTACTGCTTGTCATGTACCTGATAGTTTGTCAGTAGCAACTACCGATTGTTATGTATCTGATAGTTTATGACAACCGAAGATTGTCATGTGTCTGATAGTTTGACAACTTCTGCTAGAGAATGCGAGATCAACATTACAATCGGTGAATCCAATTTTCAGGGCATAATTAATCTCTTTTTCATTATGTCAACACATTTCTACCTGAAGTTTCTCTAAATATAGCTACATGCATATAATTCGTCCATGTCTAGCTATACACAATAATTAGTGTATAAGTATATAACTACACACGAAGCACTGCAGTAAAGCTGTGATACCAGAATGTATAAAACAGGAAAAAGTAGGAGCAGCTTTATTACTTAACGATTACAAAGTTGTGACGTTTCGGCGTGAGCCTTAATCATACAAAAACATACAGGACGAAGAAATAGAGAGAGGAGATAAAGTATAGATTCACATGAATACTATTTTTAAAAAATATTTTTTAAGGTACTTAGCTGTAAATTATATATATATATATATATATATATATATATATATATATATATATATATAAGAACATTGATGGAGAGATCAATAGAAGTTAAGATGGTCCTATACTTATGCCTCATAGACTACTGTAAAGCATTTGATAAAGCGAGACACACAGAAATTATAAGAATGCTGGAAGACATCAACATGGATGGGAAAGATCTGAAACTTATAAAAAACACATACAGACAGCAATCAACAGCAATGAGGGTTGAGAACCAAATAGAAGCATTCCAAGACATAAAATTAGGAGTGAGACAAGGATGTATTTTATCTCCTGACCTATTCTCCTTGTACAGCGAAAACATAATGAGAAATATAGAGAACATACTAGGAATATCAGTTGGCAGGTACAACCTTAACAACTTAAGATATGCAGACGACACAGTCCTGATTGTTAAATGTAAAGGGGAGCTACAGGCTCTTCTGGACGTCGTGGTTCGTGAAATTAAAAGTAAAAGTCTCAGCCTGAACAAAAAGAAGACCGAAGTGATGGTCATCTCAAAGAAAAGAATACCACCAAAATGTAGCATTACATCAATGGCACAAATCTGAAACAAGTTGATAGATTCAAGTAATTAGGAACGATTATAACAACTAACGGGAAATGTCACAACGAAATAAAAAGCAGACATGCTCAGGCCAAGTCAGCATTCCAGAAAATGAGACACATCTTGTGCAACAGATCCATATCAATGGAAACAAGATTCCCAGTACTTAAATGTTACTTCGAGCCAATTTTATTCTATGGATGTGAAGCATGATCCATGAATAAGAGAGTACAGCGAGAAATGGAGGCCATGGAGATATGGTTTATAAGAAGGATGTTGAAGGTACCATGGACAGCCAAGAAAACCAACGAAGAAATCTTAAGAGAGACTGGAGTTAAAAAGCAAATTATAGCAAAGATCAGAGGCAGACAAGCGAGATTTATAGGACATTTTCTGAGAAGAGAAAAATTGGAACACATTGTGCCAACTGGAAAAAATGAAGGAGGAAAAGACAGAGGAAGACAGAGAGAGAGAGAGAGAGAGAGAGAAGTTACTAGATGGGCTGTCAGTGTGGCTAGGAAGAAAGTCACCGGCGGATCTCATAATCAAGTCTAAAGACAGGGAATTGTAGAGAGAAATGATCGCTTACGCCACGCGACACGGCATTTGAATTGAATTGAATTTCAAGCTAAGAGATGCTGCATCAGTCAGCACGAACCATACACCTCCAAATGTCATTCAATGTTTTGAAAATCTGCATACAGTATTTTTTTTGTCATTTGTGGCAAACAATCTATTCCACAATAACACTGCATGCAGGAAAAATCTTGCTAATCTGACACTGCCGACCTCTGTCAAACAAGAATTTGCATGAGATACACGTCAGATATGCTACACCAGCACGCCAGATATGCTACACTAGCACGCCAGATATGCTACACTAGCACGCCAGATATGCTACACTAGCACGCCAGATATGCTACACTAGCACGCCAGATATGCTACACCAGCACGCCAGATATGCTACACTAGAACGTCAGATATGCTACACTAGCACGTCAGATATGCTACACCAGCACGCCAGATATGCTACACTAGCACGTCAGATATGCTACACTAGCACGCCAGATATGCTACACTAGCACTCCAGATATGCTACACTAGCTCTACTACGATCGTCATCAAATGGGAGCCGGGGAGAGAGGGGGGGGGTTGCACATTGTGTCTGCGGACACACGAGATTACTTGCTTCAGACCCTGGAGACTGCTTCACGCCGTTTCCTTTCTTCTTCCTGCTTCAACCAGTCTATGTGTATGTGTTGTAACCTTCCCTTGTTTTTAATGTATAGTACATCACGACAGTCAAAGCAAACTGCGTGTAACAACCGGTGAATGTTTTACAGTAACATTTTGGCTTCAACGATTTTTTTCTCGGAATAACAGAACTCGATTTCCGGTTTGTTTGTCTTTCCCCCTTTATTGTAGCTTGAACTTTTCTCAAAACATGAATAATAAAATAAAAGGTGTATCAAAACGAGGCAGAATTTAAATTCTTGGAACAAAACACGGAAATGGTTATTTTATATTCTGTGTTTTATTATTTATAACAAAGAAACTTCTCAGTTCCTGTGACAAAGATACTACTCAGTTCTTATGACAAAGATACCACTCAATTCTTATGACAAAGATACTACTCACATAACAAGGATACTACTCAGTTCTTATAACAAAAATACTACTCAGTTCTTATGACAAGGATACTACTCAGATCTTGTGATAAAGATACTACTCAGATCTTGTGACAAAGATACTACTCAGATCTTTGACAAAGATACTACTCAGTTCTTAGAACAAAGATACTACTCAGATCTTGTGACAAAGATACTACCAAGTTCTTAGAACAAAGATACTACTCAGATCTTGTGACAAAGATACTACCCAGTTCTTAGAACAAAGATACTACTCAGATCTTGTGACAAAGATACTACTCAGATCTTTGACAAAGATACTACTCAGATCTTGTGACAAATATACTACCTAGTTCTTAGAACAAAGATACTACTCAGATCTTGTGACAAAGATACTACTCAGTTCTTAGAACAAAGATACTACTCAGATCTTGTGACAAAGATACTACCAAGTTCTTAGAACAAAGATACTACTCAGATCTTGTGACAAAGATACTACTTAGATCTTGTACAAAGATACTACTCAGATCTTGTGACAAAGATACTACTCAGATCTTGTGACAAAGACACTACCCAATTCTTAGAACAAAGATACTATTCAGATCTTGTGACAAAGATACTACTCAGATCTTGTGACAAAGATACTACTCAGATTTTGTAGCGAAAACTTGAACATAAACCACACGGATGACCGCGCTGGATGTGATGGAAATCATGCCCGTATGAAACTGAAGATCAGTGAATTATTGTGTAGACAAATTGCCTTATGTAGATTGGTTAGATTCTTGACACGAGAGAGGTAATTCAAAGCAATAGAGGACTGGCGAGGGATTGTATCGAGTGAATGGGTGATGAAAAGGTCAAATCAATAGTTTTACAGCAACATGAACGAACGGATGATTCTGTATTGCCCCAACACAGACGAGCATCGCTCTTGTTGACCAATATAAGATAATATTGCTTATATATAACAAGCCTATATTTATAGCTGTGAGCACACATAAACACACATACAAACACAGGATCGATGCATAGATTGTTAATGGAAATAACCTCATGATAAAACTTGTTACAATAAATTTTATTTTGTAACATTAAGATAAAAAAGTATTGACATTTTGTAAATAAAAGAAGCAATATTCCAATATCATTTACATTTAAAATGTCGTTTATTAAACATAAAGAAACATACATACATACACATACATACATAATACATACATACATACATACACATATACATGCATACAGGTATGCACACATACATACTTACATACATAATTTACATACATACATACATACATACATACATACATACACACACACACACATTCATACATACACATACATACATACATTCATACATACATACACACATACATACATACACACATAAATACATGCATACATGCATGCACACGTACATACATACACACATACATACATACATAAATACTTGCATACACACGTACATACATACATACATACACACATACATACATCACATACGAACATGCGCGTATATCAAACCTACAACAAACATTAAAATCTCCTGCTTTTGCCCATACACAAAAAATGGGTGGATATCCTCCTAGCAGGCTTTAATAAAGTCATAGGCCACTTTGACCATCAGTAACCTCACTGGGCTGCTGTGACACTGTTACTGGGAAGCAGTGCCAGAAAGTGAGCTGTCTTAACAGGTTCTTGTCCAGCAGATGACAAAAACACAACAAAAACACGGCCTTAACTCTTAACAGAACAACCTTGTTAATGAACTTTAGAAAACATCATTACAAAAATCACGTGACTCGTTAATGGCTGATCAGCCTTATAATAAAGAAAATAAGAATGAAATGAGAGACTGTGTTCACAGTCAACTAAACTCATCCAGTCAGCACTTAACACACAAAAAAACAAGCTTGAACAATAAATAGTTAAATCGATTAAACACACATCACACAGAATCAATACCAGTTTCATAATAACCAGAGGAGAAAATCATTTATTGTGGCTGGACACAAAGTATAAAATAGTTTATTGTGGCTGGACACAAAGTATAAAATAGTTTATTGTGGCTGGACACAAAGTATAAAATAGTTTATTGTGGCTGAAAACAAAGGATAAAATAGTTTATTGTGGGTGAACAAGAAGGATAAAATAGTTTATTGCTGGTGAATAGGAAAAATAAAATCATTTATTGCTGGCAATATGAAACAAAAAACAATAGGGGAGCGTAAACTACAACGTATAATAACTTGGAAAATAAATAAAATGATGGAAAAGTTGCTAGGCTCTGACTGAAGGTTGAGCCAGGAATCACGGTGGATCACGTGAACAGATCCACCTTAAGACCAAGAAAAGTTTCTAAATATCTACAGCCTCTGAGCGGTGGGTGGGGTTATAAATTAGAAGTAAATTAGCTGTTGATCGTGCTTTACAAGCAACTAACAAGTAGCAACAACACACTGTTGATCGTAAACATTTACAAGCAACTAACAAGTAGCAACAAAACACTGTTGATCGTGCTTTACAAGCAACTAACAAGTAGCAACAACACACTGTTGATCGTGCTTTACAAGCAACTAACAAGTAGCAACAAAACACTGTTGATCGTGCTTTACAAGCAACTAACAAGTAGCAACAAAACACTGTTGATCGTGCTTTACAAGCAACTAACAAGTAGCAACAAAACACTGTTGATCGTGCTTTACAAGGAACTAACAAGTAGCAACAACACACTGTTGATCGTGCTTTACAAGCAACTAACAAGTAGCAACAACACACTGTTGATCGTGCTTTACAAGCAACTAACAAGTAGCAACAACACACTGTTGATCGTGCTTTACAAGCAACTAACAAGTAAAAACAAAACACTGTTGATCGTGCTTTACAAGCAACTAACAAGTAGCTACAAAACACTGTTGATCGTAAACATTTACAAGCAACTAACAAGCAACAACAAAACACTGTTGATCGTGCTTTACAAGCAACTAACAAGTAACTACAAAACACTGCTGATCGTAAACATTTACAAGCAACTAACAAGTAATAACAAAACACTGTTGATCGTAAACATTTACAAGCAACTAACAAGTAATAACAAAACACTGTTGATCGTAAACATTTACAAGCAACTAACAAGTAACAACAAAACACTGTTGATGGTAAACATTTACAAGCAACTAACAAGTAACAACAAAACACTGTTGATGGTAAACATTTACAAGTAACTAACAAGTAACAACAAAACACTGTTACTACAAACATAAAGAAAGTGAGGAAAAAAAAACTCCCAGCCAACGAAAGCGGTGACTGATTCAGCCAGAAACAAGAGCAGCAAATATCTGCAGAAAATAAAGGCTGCACTTCATTATTCCACTATTATTATTAATCATAAATTAATATTAGTTATACTTTTTTCCAAGATCAAAAGTGTGCCAAGAACTAATTAGTTATTTAAGAATAACTAATAATGAAGTACATTCAATATTTTTGGGCAAATCTTTTATAACAAAAGTACTGCTGATCGTGGCCATTACTTGCAGGAAAACCTCCCCTTCCACCCCCACCACCCCCCCCACCCCCGCTTCAGAAAGTGTCTGCCTCCAAGACCTAGACACTGTTCATGGTGGCCTCAGATATTTTGACCCAGACTTCCTGTGATTTTGTAGCTTCACAAATAATAACAGTAAGTCTGAACAGACAGGCCATCTTCCCAGGCATGTGTCACCAGCTTCAGACCTTCCCTCGTCGCCAACGGATTACTCCCAGTGATCACAGGGCCAACGTGGAGCCCGTTTTATTATCCCACAGAACGGAAGTTCCGGCTGCTACCATCACTACGATCACTTCAGCAAAAACTTATAATCACAAAATCAATTATATCAATACTAGGAGAAGTAGGCAGGCAGGCAGACAGATAGATAGATAGATAGATAGATAGATAGATAGATAGATAGATAGATAGATAGATAGATAGATAGATAGATAGATAGATAGATAGATAGATAGATAGATAGATAGATAGATAGATAGATAGATAGAACAGAGACAGACAGACAGAGAAGTCAGGGAAAAATAAACAGAGACAGACAGAGTGAGACAGAGAAAAATAAACATAGAGAGATAGACATAGAACCCAGAGAAAAATAAACAGAGACAGACAAAGAGACTGAGAGAAAGAGACAGAAAAGACGTGAAGAGACAGACAGAGCGACAGACAGCAGACCGAAAGATAGGCAGAAAGGGAGAAAGACAGACAAAAGAGAGACAAGCAAAGACATACAGGAAGAGAAATAGGGAGAGAACGAACAAAGGAAACTTTCAGAGGCTGAAGAATTGGGCTCGCATGCGTTTCTGACATACTGCCCTTCATTTGTCAATATTCATTCCAGTTCAATCATTCAACATCAGTTATATAATATCAATACTAATATTAGATGCGTATAAAAACAGTAATAAACATGAAATAATCAAGTTTTACAAACAACCTATTAAATAAAAGAGAGAGAGAGAGGAAGGAGAGAGGGAAAGGGAGAGAGAGAGAGTTTTTCTAACCACAATAATTAACTCGCTATGACAACAGACTGACAAAGCATAAACTTAACGTATGCTTCGTTACACACCAGAACTGATAAACTCGCAGAGTAACCAGTGTTAAGTCCGAGAATGCGTCCCTTCATCATCATCATCATCGTCACTCGCAACAGACTGTTCAACAAAGGCGAGTCATCAAACGTGCGTCATCAACAACCCAGAGAGAACACACTACATCAATTATTACTCAAAATTCACAGTTAATTTTGTAAATGACAGAAAATGCTGTTAAGAATCATTATCTTCAGGATACAGAATAAGATTTTTGTTTTAAAAAACTAAATGCCAGAAGTGGTTTTGTTGAAGGAAAAAAAACACACAAATAATGCACTTTTTTTTAAAGAAAATTTTTACAACTATAAAAAAACGACTTCTAGAAACAAACAAAGTTGTTATGCTTGTGCTTACTAATTACACGAAAGCTTTTGACGGAGTTAAACATGGGAGTTATGATACAAATGCTAGAAAAACTTAATATACATGGTAAAGATATGAGACTCATTAAGAATATGTACTGGAAGCAAAGGGCAGAAGTTAAAGAGTGAACAATGATGTAAGTGAGTATCAGGATATAAAACGAAGAGAAAGATAAGGGGGTGAGCTGTAACCTGATCTGTTCTCGTTATCCAGTGAAAACATCACGAGAGGCACTAAAATGTGAAAGGAATAAAAGCAGGAGGACATAATAACCTGAGATATACAGATGACATCCTTTCTAACAGCAGAATGTTAAAGCACGTTACAGAAACTATTAAACAAAATTGTTAAAATGATAATTAAAATTATTTTTTAAAATAGGTTTATAAATAAACAGCAACAAGACAGAAACAATGGTAATATCAAAAATAAATAAATATACCACAGTGCAACATCCCTTGAAAACAGAAGACATTGATAGAAGTAAATAAATTCATTTACCTCAGTACAGTTTTAACAGCTGATGGCATGTGCACACATGAAATAAAATCACAAATAAGTAAGGCAAAGCCAGCTTCTTATGCCATGAATAAGATACTAACAAATAAGAAAATGTTCATAAAAGTGAAGAAAAGAGTTTTACAGTGCTATTTAAGAGCCAAGTATCGCCAGATGGCTGTGACACTTGAACAATTAACACAAATATGTCGACACTGGAAGCAAAAAAAGACGTGGTTTTGAAGAACGATGCAACAATTACCCTGGACAGACAGAAAAACAAACCAAGAGTTCCTCAGAGAAGTTTCAGAACAACGAAAACTGGTTAAAATGATAAGAAAAAGACGGTAAAAATTTCTTTGACATGTCATAAGAAGACATGTTAGAGAACCTAGAAAGTACTGGAAAATAGAAGGGAAGATGGAAGTTGGAGAACCTAGAAAGTACTGGAAAATATAAGGGAAGACGGAAGATGGATAACCTAGAAAGTACTGGTAAACATAAGGGAAGACGGAAGATGGAGAACCTAGAAAATACTAGTAAATAGAAGGAAAGACGGAAGATGGAGAACCTAGAAAGTACTGGAAAACAGAAGGGAAGACGGAAGTTGGAGAACTTAGAAAGCACTGGTAAATAGAAGGGAAGACGAAGGCGAGGAAGAACAATAGAAAAATATCACAGTGTACAGATTAAATGGCAAGAAAAAAACATTTGATTGACCACAAACACCAAGGACCATGCAAGATGGAGATCATGATCACCAACGCTATGCGGGACTACACGTAATAATAATAGTTAATTCTTACACTTACATGATGTGCATTACTTCAAGCATTACAAAACACAGCCAAAAGAAGCTCTCACAGAAGTTGAAAAACGGCTAAAACTAATTAAAACATGAAGATGAAGACAACAAAAAATGAGAAAAGATGTTACAGGAACTGATAAAAAAATAAATGAAAACTTCAAAACAACGAGAAAGGAATGTCAGAAAAAAAAAAAAAATACCTGAAAAGGGAAATAATTAAACACGTCAAAAGAAAATCACTTGCCACACTGATCTAATTATAAATCTATAGATTATGAAAATTATGATCGGCATGGCACGTGATGATGATGATGATGATGATGGTGGTGGTGGTGGTGATGATGATGATGATGATGATGATGATGAAAACATTCAACTTCTAGACAGAAGATAGAGACGTAATACACTTAACAAAACAATAACATAACTACCGTTGAATGTAAATGCTATAGAATAGCCCTTTCGATATCATGGACACCCAAAATGATAATAATGATAACAAAAATATCCATACTACAATAACTTAATATTGGCTAGTTCATTCATTCATTCATTCATTCATTTGCATGTCCCTTGCGGAACTTTGCCTCCCTAACAGGACACCTCTCGGTTGTGAGCAAGATGGCCTGCTGCTGACGCATCCATTTGCAGATCATCAACGATGTCTTGCAGCCATCTTCGCTTTGGTCTTCCTCTCTTTCTTCTTCCCATTATGTACCGTTCCAAGATGTTTAATGTGTCCAAAATATTTAAGTTTTCTCTCTTTAATCCTCTTTACTAGCCAGCCTTCTTCAATATTAAGCTCTTGTAGTATAGATACATTTGTTCTTTTTTTGTGTCCATGATATTTGAAGAACTCTTCTGTAGCATTTACATTCAAAGGTATTTATGTGTTTCTCAGCTGTTTTGTTAAGTGTCCGGGTCTCACAGGCAAATTTTGTGATGGGAAAGATGGATGACCTTAAAAATCTTATTTTTGTAGTTTTGTCTGTTCCTCTTCATAGATTCTTTAGTTGTTTTACTTTCTGAAGAGCGATAGATGCCCTCCTTTTAATTTCCCTCATTGTATCCCCATTATTAGTTAGCAGATATGGGATCAATCCCGGGACCGGGAAAAAAAGCAACAACTCACAAGACCTCTGGGAGTCATGACCCAGGGAGGCCTACCCCCCCCCCCTTAGAGTGTCAGCAGTTTAAAGGGCCGAAACACTTGTCTGGGGGGGGGCGGGGTACTTCCTCTGATGATCTGAAGGAGTTGTGTTGTTGTTCCGCTCTCTGCGGTAGAGAGTTTCCTGCATATAGCAGTGATCCAAGATATTGACTAGTAAAGAAGATTAAACAGAGAAAACTTAAACACTTCGAACATATTAAACGTCATGAGAAGGTAGAGAAGACAGTCTTGGAAAGATACATAATGGGAAAAAGGAAGAGAAGAAGAATAAGGTGAAGATGGCTGCAAAGACATCGTTAATCATTTGCAAATGAATACATCAGAAGCAGACCATCTTGCTTACAACCGATAAGCCTTCAAGAGAGAGAGCTGTTAGTGAGGCAAAGTTCCACAAGGGACATGCTAATGAATGAATGAATGAATGAATGAATGAATGAATGAAGGAATGAATAAACGAGGGAGAGAGAAACAGAGAAAACACTTGATTTTCTGTCTAAAATCTGCACACACATTTCATCACTCTGTAATACTTTTATTTCCATTACGGCTATAACCCATTCGCTTTATTCATTGTTTATGCGTCTCTGACCCATTCACTTTGTTCATTGCTTCTACGTCTGCGACCCATTCACTTCATTCATTGCTTCTTAACACATTCACTTTATTCATTATTTCTTCGTCTACAACCCATTCACTTTATTCATTGTTTCTACACCTTTAAACCCATTCACTTTATTCATTGTTTCTTCGCCTACAACCCATTCACTTTATCCATTGTTTCTTAATCCATTCACTTTAATCATTGTTTCTACACCTTCAACCCATTCACTTTATTATTATTTCTTCGCTTACAACCCATTCACTTTATTCATTGTTTCTACAGCTTTAACCTATTCATTTTATTCACTGTTACATTGCCTACAACCCATTCACTTTATTCATTGTTTCTCAATCCATTCACTTTATTCATTGTTTCTACACATTTAACACATTCACTTTATTCATTGTTTCTTCGCCTACAACCCATTCACTTTATTTACTAGTTCAACAGTTACAACCCCTTCATATACCCAAGTTCCCTCAAGGTATGAAGTCACGTGCCCTTGAACATGGGCCCTATCATAGAGACTGATATCTATGGGATTTGAAGATACCTGGTTTCGTCATGTTGTAACAACTGATCAGTGAAGCATGTAGTAGAGATGCCGTAAAATTGCTGATGACAGCCGATGGCCAGCAAATAGCATTTGAGATGCTTAATGCCACATTTACCTCTGTCCCATTAATTCGATGACTACAAAATGTGATTACAAACGCAGGAGTAAAATCAAGGAGGTCTATTAATCCATGTTTTGACTAGAACAAATACGGATGTATTTGATGGTTCTTTATGTATGTTTGGTGTTTCACAAGTAACTCTTTATGACATTATGTACGGTGTTTATCCATACGTTTCCTGGTTACATCCAGCTTTGATTCTGTTGAGATCTTATCTTATATCTTACATCCTTCCCGTGCCGTTAAACGTCACATAGGGCTCGCAAAGTAGTTCGCCAATTTTTCCTGTCTTCAGCGATTCTTTCAACCTCATCAAGGGATTTTATGCCTGTTAATTTGGCCTCTCTTAACAATGTCCTCCTCAGAGTTTCACGCGGTCTGCCGCTTTTTCTTTGGCCTGTTGTGTTCCACTTCCACTTGATAGCTTGTTTTGGGAAACTCTGATCATTTCTTCTCATCAAGTGACCAACATATGGTCATCTCCTTTTCCTTATTACCCATGAGATTGGTTGTTGTTCAGTCATCTGTCTTATCTCTGCATTGTTCTTGAATTCTTTCCACTTGACGCCGAGTATTTTCCTTAGGCATATGTTTTCAAAAGAGTCTAATTTCTTATTTATTTCTTTAGTTGTTTACCAGCTTTCGCATGCATAAATGAGGGTGGATATTACATTTGAATTGAACAGTTTTAATTTGGTTTTTGTGCTTATAACTTTTGAATGCTATATGTTCTCAAGATTCTTGAAGATCGATGATGCTTTTGCAATTCTAATTCGAACTTCCTTTCTGGTGTCACCATCCTGGTTTATGTAGCTGCCAAGTATGCAAATTGATTGACTTCTTCAATATCTGTCCTTTCTACATGTATTTTTCCATTTTGATTAATGGGAAGTTTGTTTTGTCCTTGTTAATTTCAAGTCCTATTTTGCTAGCCATTGAAGACAGGCTATCTGTTTTTTCTTGCATGGAATTCACATTGTTACTGATAAGAGATATGTCTTCAGCAAAATCAAGATCTCCTAGTTGGGTCCCATGTACCCAGTCAATACCTGTGTTACCTGTGCAGCATTTTTTCATTATGAAGTCTATTGTAATTCCAAAAAGCACAGGAGACAGTATACATCCTTGTTTCACACCTGTTTCAATCTGGAACCATTCACTCATCCCTTCTTCCGTTCTGACTGCACAAACACATCCAAAGTCCTTAATGATGTTGACAGTTTTAGATGATATTCCATATAGACTTAAAATTCTCCACAATAAATCTCTATGTATGCTATCAAGTGCTTTTTTAAAATCTATGAAGTTCAGTAATAATGGTTTCTGCTTTTCAGTATGTTCTTCAAGTATTATTCTTAGAGTAAAGATCTGGTCGAGACAGCTTATCTCTTTTCGAAATCCTGCTTGTTCTTCTCTCATTGTGGTATCCACTATATCTTTAAGTCTATTCAAAATGACCTTGCAAAATACTTTTGACACAACTGACATTAAGGGTAGTCCCTCTCCAATTGTTACAGTCACTAAAGTTGCCTTTTTGGTATTTTAACAATGATTCCTTTTTTTCATTTAGAAGGGACCTTTTCTTCTTTCCAAATCTTGTTAAACATTCTCTGTAGTTGTCTCATGTTGTCACTATTGATAGCTTTTAACATTTCGAGTGTTACTTCATCTTCACCTGCAGCTTTGTTGTTAGCCACTAAATTCACTGCTGTTTCAATTTCATGCAATTTAATTTCATCTAGGTTGACATTTAGTTGTGGGGCTGGTAAGTTGATTTCAAGGTTTAACAATTATTTTGGGTGTGGTCGATTAAGTATTTCTTGGAAGTGTTCAGCCCATCTTTGCTTTTGGTCTTTACATGATGTTAATAGGGTTTCAGTTTTGTTAAGGACTGGTCTTTCTTTAGATGTAATAGTACCTGTTAGCCTTTTTTGTATGTTATATAAAGTTTTGCTGTCTTCTATTTTTGCTGCTTTTTCTGCCTCTTTCGCCATATTGTCTATGTATTCTCTTTTATCCCTTCTAGCTGAACTTTTTACTTTCTTGTCTATTTATTTGTATGTTGCTTTCGGCAGATCTTTTCCAAGATCTGTTTTTACATTCAACATGTCTAATTTGACTGCTCGTCTTTCATATGTATATACTTCCATGTTTTATTTTATATCCATGCTTTTCTGTTTAGTTTTTTCAGTCCAGCGCTTGCTTTTGCTGCTGTGATTATGGCTGTGCTTTAAGAATTCCGTAATTCATCTATACTTATCTCTTCAACTTCACTGTGTGTTATGGAACGATTGGCAATCGCCTTCCCTTATAACAGTGTAAGTCTCTGAGCCCTTCCTTAGCGTAACTCTCCGAGCCCTTCCTTAGTGTAACTCTCCGAGCCCTTCCTTATTGTAAGTCTCCGACCTTTTCCTTAGTGTAACTCTCCGACCCTTTCCTTAGTGTAACTCTCCGAGCCCTTCCTTAGTGTAACTCTCCGAGCCCTTCCTTAGTGTAACTCTCCGAGCCCTTCCTTAGTGTAACTCTCAGAAGCCTTCCTTAGTGTGTCTCCGACCCTTTCCTTAGTGTAACTCTCCGAGCCCTTCCTTAGCGTAAATCTCCGAGCCCTTCCTTAGTGTAACTCTCCGAGCCCTTCCTTAGTGTAAGTCTCCGACCTTTTCCTTAGTGTAACTCTCCGAACCCTTCCTTAGTGTAAGTCTCCGACCCTTTCCTTAGTGTAACTCTCCCAAGCCTTCCTTAGTGTGTCTCCGAGCCCTTCTTTAATGTAACTCTCCGAGCCCTTCCTTAGTGTAACTCTCCGAAGCCTTCCTTAGTATGCATCCGAGCCCTTCCTTAATGTAACTTTCCGAAGCCCTTCCTTAATGTAACTCTCCGAACCCTTCCTTAGTGTAACTCTCCGAAGCTTTCCTTCGTGTACGTCTCCGACCCTTTCCTTAATGTAACTCTCCGAAGTCTTCCTTAGTGTGTCTCCGAGCCCTTCCTTAATGTAACTTTCCGAAGCCCTTCCTTAATGTAACTCTCCGAACCCTTCCTTAGTGTAACTCTCCGAACCCTTCCTTAGTGTAACTCTCCGAAGCCTTCCTTAGTGTGTCTCCGAAGCCTTCCTTAATGTAACTCTCCGAAGCCCTTCCTTATAACAAAGTAAGTCCTCTGCCCCCTGAAAAGAACACCTGTTGGACCCCTCTCTCGCTGGCCCTGGTAGCACACACAGAGAGTAGGTAACTAATGATGTCTGTGCTGATCACTTTGATCAACACTGCACCTTCACATATCATTTCATCACATGCTCCTGTCCAGATCGATAATGTTATTTATTTCTAGACCGAAATCATCCAAATTTTCGCCATCTTTATCTTCATCGACCAAGTGAAACATTCACTTCACTATGGCCTCCATTGTTTCACATCTTATCGGTGTACCGTTGTTTATTGCTATAATACTGTAAGTTACAGCTGTATATTATTACGTTATTATTATAAGAACGATGTAGAATTTCTTGTGTTATCATCATGTACAAATGAAATGTTGTTGTTGTTGCGTTGTTGTTGTTGTTGTTGTTGTTGTTGTTGTTGTTGTTGTTGTTGTTGTTGTTGTTGTTACAGTAACTCCCTGTACAAGTGTGAGGAACATTGCATGAAATTTGGTTAACGTTTGGGTCAGTTGCAGTTATATAAACGGTCGTCTGGAGTCAGATATATAGGCTAAGTCATCTACAGTTACACATCTGGGCGAAGTCATCTAAGTCAAACACCCTGACTGTCATGAAGAATTGTGACAATATAGCTAAGGCATTTATAATCAGACAACTAGGCTAAGTCATCTAGGGTCAGACACCTAGGCTAAATCATCTAAAGTCAAATATCTACGACACGTCATGAAGAGTCTGACAATATAGGCAAGTCATCTACAGCTAGACATCTGCCCTGTCATTTAAAGTCAGACATCTAGGCTAAGTCTTCTAAAGTCAGACATCTTGGTTATCATAAATAGTCTGACAATATAATCTAAATCATCTAGAGTTACACATCTAAGCTAAGTCATCTAAAGTCAGACATCTAAGCTAAGTCATCTAGAGTTATACGTCTAGGCATCTAGAGATACATTTAGGCTGAGTCATCTAAAGTCAGGCATCTAGGATAAGTCATCTAAAGTCAGACAACTAGGCTAAGTCATGAAGAGTGACAATATAGACTAAGTTGTCTAAAGTCTCTAGACTCCGTCATCTGGGTTCAATCATTTAGACTTTGTCATCTAGGTTCAATCATTTAGACTTTGTCACCTAGGTTAAATCATTTAGACTCTGTCACCTAGGTTCAATCATTTAGACTTTGTCATCTAGGTCCAACCATTTAGACTTTGTCGTCTAGGTACAATCATTTAGACTTTGGCATCTAGGCCCAATCATTTAGACTTTGCCATCTAGGTCCAATCATTTAAACTTTGCTATCTAGGTCCAATCATTTAGACTTTGCTATCTCAGCAATGAAGCTTTTCCCTTGCTGTACTTTAGTCAAAAACTTCAGTCAAAAACACTGTAACCAAAGACACTTAAGTCAAAGGCGTCACAGAAACTTCAGTCAAAAACACTGTAACCAAAGACACTTAAGTCAAAGGCGTCACAGAAACTTCAGTCAAAAACACTGTAGCCTAAGACACTTAAGTCAAAGGCGTCACAGAAACTTCAGTCAAAAACACTGTAGCCTAAGACACTTAATGCAAAGGCGTCACAGAAACTTCAGTCAAAAACACTTCCTTCAGATACTTTCTCAAAGTGTTTACACCAAATTATTCGCTAAAGTATTATAAAATAAAACTTCCTGAAACATTTATTTTTGGAAGAAACAAAATATACGTGAGAGGTTTACTTTTATCATAGCTTGTAGTTACAGCGTGAAAAATTCCGTTCTCTTACCTGAAATAACTATTTCTTGTAAGCTACAAATTCTATCTTTATTCAACCAAGAATTACCTGCAGGAAATTAATAACCACCTACAGCGAGTTCTGTTGTAGTATGTGGTTAAGTCTACTCAAAAACGGTTATATAATGGAGAAAATTTGCCTCTGGAAAAACGGTTTTGAAAACTAAACACCTGTTGTATATGGCACATTTCGATCAAAGAAGGGAGCGATGCCCCCACACATGGATGGGCAAGGATAAGACAGGGCTTAATAACAGCGTGTAGAAAATAAGAAGAAATATCCGACGCTTAATAACAGCGTGTAGAACATAAAAAGAAATATCCAACCCACCAAACAAGGAAAAAGTAAGAGTGGTATAAAGTACGGGCACGAACTCTTGATATTATCTTCAGCCTCGTGAAGCGGTTATGAACCAACAACTCACAGACCTCTGGGAGTCATGACCCAGAGAGGCGCACTCCCCATAGAACATCAGAAGTTTGAGGTACCGTTACGCTTGCCTGAGGTGAAGGAGGGGGCGGGATATGCCGCTGACGACTTTGAGGAGCTGTGTTGTTATTTTGCTCTCTACAGCAGAGCTTCTTGTCGATCAAACGAAGTGTTACCATGACACAAAGCAGATTGACGTGAACTTCCTGGAAGCCAGGAATGAGATTGCTGAACACAGATTTACTGAGCACCGGGAATATTCCACTGACAGACTCTAGATAAGACTTCACTAATTGGCTTCCTTCAAATAAAGAGAATACTTTTAGTTCTGAAAGCACATTTCCCCTACTTCTTGTCAGTGGAGACAATACGGCAAACCGTGAGACCGCTGTCAGCAGCCAGTTTTATTAGTTAGTACTAACTGCCCGGATCTGTGCTCTGCTTCAGCCACACGGTCATTCTATAAATAGCTCAACAAACCTGAAGCTGTTGTATTTGGTAGCATAGCAACCTTACAACTTATGCGAGCAGGTGTTCTCAAACTGGAGAGAAAAATGGCTGTGATGATTAGGAGAGTACAACACAGCAAACTCAAATTTCGAGCTGTTGTCATCTGCGCTATGATTGTCTGCATTACTGTCTGCCCTGATGAAGACAGAAGGCCGAAAGTTTGGTGTATGTTTTGTGATCATTTATTTCTCCATGTTCAGCAAACACGTCCTTCTAATGCAGTTTACGAGCAGCTCCCCCCTCCTCTCTTCACAACACCACACATACAAACAACATGCACGCCTCAAAAACAAGAACAAGAACAACAATAACAATAATAATAACAGTAATAATAATAATAATAATAACAATAACAACAATAATAACACTAACAATAATAATAACAGTAATAATAATAATAATAATAACAATAATAACAATAACATCAGCAACAGTAATAACAACAACAATAACAACAGCAACAGTAATAACACCAACAATAACAACAGCAACAGTAATAACAACAACAATAACAACAGCAACAGTAATAACAACAACAGTAGACACAATTTCGACAGATATGATGGGGGGGGGGGGGCAACTAAAGAAAGAAGAACTATTGTGTTTTAGTGATTTCTTTCCTTCTTTATGTCTTCATGTAAGATACATATTCTCTCGTATTCTCTCATATTATCTCGTCTCTCATATTATCTCGTATTCACTGAATAACTACTTTCATGTTCTCTCTGGTTTGTGATGCGGACTCTACCGCTGACATTTCTCCTTCATCAGCGTCTATTTTCTCTCCATGTCTATTCCTGTTTTTGAGCGCCATCCTGTTCTTCTGTAGTTATGTCCCTTCAGGCTGACAGACAAATCATGAGCAAAAGACACTCAGTTATCGCAGTCTATTGTTTCTCTTCACATGTTTACTGTTTGTTACGTTGTAGATTCGTTAAACGAGCCATTTCACACGTAAAACCTGATCAGAAGAAGTGAAAAGCAACAAAAAAATAACAAACAGCTCAAAAGTAACACATCAAATTCAAAACTCAATTAAAAGAATGTAGTAGGGGCTTTCATAAATCATGACGTGTGGTCTGAGAATTCAGCTCATAAGATGACAACACGATGTCAGACAGACACATACACAAACAACAAATTATTCCATACAATAATGAACTCAGAAAAACAACGCAATCAAGATGAATGCCCAACTTTCGCGAAGCTTTACAGCAGCCATCAATGAACTACGGTAGTTGTCCTGAGACAGACAAATAAAAAGTAACTGATGAATATCGAACAGAAACCGGTTATACTATTCTGGTTATGGAATCTGAGCCCGCTTCTCAGATTCAAACTGTTGATTCAAGGCGCGTCGCTCCGGAATTTGATATATAGCGTATTAATGGTCGGAGCTCCATGAAATGATGGCCGGTTCCCATGAAGCCACGCATTGTCGTCATTTCTTAACCCCGTATCAGATCTGTCTGGCGGTGACTAAGTTGTTACATGAGAAAACAGTTCCTCCTTCCACAGTTTTACAACGTGGAACATAAAGAAAAAGGAAGGGGGATGGATGTAACAGGGGCATATTAACATGTGTACGAAAGACAAGAATGAAATGAGAGACTGGCTCTCTGAATATTTCAACAACAAGAAACAATACTTTGATTGCCTACACAGGATTTTCAAAAAAATACTTTAAACGTTCCATGTGGTTATTTGTGTATTCTGATAGATTAGTTGTAAAGATGAACAAATCGTGGTAATTGTTTCAGAAAATTATATCATAAAATTAACATTAAGAAGTTTACTGTCCACAGAAATATATGACTTTTTTGTTATATTTATTTTTGACGTACATGTAATGTAAATATTAAAATATAAAGTATATTACTATAGTCAGTGTTGTCAGTCTAAATAAACTACTCTCATCATTACAAAAGTTGTCCGTCTAACTGAACTATTCTCATCATTATAAGTTTTATCGTCTAACTGAACTACTTTCATCATTACAAAAATTGTCCGTCTAACTGAACTACTCTCACCATTACAAAAGTTGTCCGTCTAACTGAACTACTCTCAAAGATTAAAGTTGTCCGCCTAACTGAAGTATTCTCATCATTACAAACGTTCTCCATCTTTCTGAAGTATTCTCACCATTACAAACGTTCTCCATCTTTCTGAAGTATTCTCACCATTACAAACGTTGTACGTCTAACTGAAAATGGTGTCCGTCTAACTGAAGTACTCTTATCATTACAAACGTCTCCTACAGCCACTTCTTTTATTTGAAACAAAAAAAATCGTATTTTTTTTTACCTACTTCATGACAGATAAATGACTTTTCGTGTTTTTGATAAACGTGTTTCATACAGTTTACAGTATTTTATCTTCTTATCACAAACATTTGATTCAACGGCTGCTTCATTGTTCTCTTCTTCCTCCTCACCAGAAACAAATAAAACAAGCGAACCAACTTGTTTGGCCGGTCTGCCATTGATTGTCCACAGATTATTTGTTTTTCTACGTTTATTTTCCCTACCTTTTTCTTATTTTTATATCTCCGGATTTTAGAGTCTGCTTCTCTCATCTGTCTTCCACTTTCTCAGTCGGTATTCTACACACAAAAAAAGGGGAGGGGAGAGTAAAAGAGGAGGGGGTCGGGGGGTCGGAGGGGAGAAAAACAACTTCATATGCCTTTCTCTACCTGTGAAAACTATTCCCTCCGTGATGGCGTTAACCGACAATTACCGGTAAATTGCCCATTAAAGAAAAGGAAAAAACCGAAACTTTTGGAGATCGCGGTATTTCGTAACCGGTTTATATTACCAAAGAAAAAAAAACCAAGTTAAGAGCAACCACTGAGTTCTCCTGGAGGATAATCAGGTCAGATTCAATTTGTATGAAGGAGAATCAGCTAGTTTTGACTTTGGTTCTGAGTCTGAACCTTTAGTAAAGATTAATCTCGCTGCAAATAAGGTCTGACAAAATATTTAGATTTAATTTTTTCTGATGTCTGTACATATTCTTATCTTATATCCTTCCCGTGCCGTTAAACGTCACATAGGGCTCGCAAAGTAGTTCGCCAATTTTCCCTGTCTTTGGCGAGTCTTTCAACCTCATCAAAGGATTTTATGCCTGTTAATTTATACGTATTACCGAATGTTATAATGAGAAAAGAAGTCAGTCAGCCATTTGCATGTCCCTTGGGGAACTTTGCTTCCCTAACAGCTCTGCTGTAGGCCTCTCGGCTGAAAGCAAGATGCCGTACTGCTGATGCATCCATTTGCAGATTATCACCGATGTCTTGCAGCCATCTTCGCCTTTCTTTTTCCCATTATGTACGTTTCCAATAAGGTCTTCTCTAAATTATCATGACCTTTAATGTGTCCAAAATATTTAAATTTTTCTCTGTTGTTGACAAAACAAATAAGGCAGCTAAGTGCATGTATGTATCAACGAAGAAAAATTGGAAGAGGTGGAGAGCTTTGAATATCTTGGATCATTACTAACTAATAATGGAGATACAATGAGGGACATTAAAAGGAGGACATCTGTCGCTCTTCAAAAAGTAAAATAACTAAAGAAGCTGTGAAGAAGAACAGACATAACTACAAAAATAAGATTTTTAATGGCATGCATTTTTCCCATCGCAACATATGCCTGTGAGACCTGGACACTTAACAAAACGGCTGAGAAACACATAAATGCCTTTGAATGTAAATGCTACAGAAAAGTTCTTCAAATATCATGGACACAAAAAATAACAAATATATCCATACTTCAATAACATAATATTGAAGAATTTTGGCTAGTAAAAAGGATTAAACAGAGAAAACTTAAATATTCTGGACACATTAAACGTCATGATAATCTAGAACAGTGGTTCTCAACCCATGGCCAGGGGTCCAAAGATGGGCTGTGACAGGGAGTATTGTGGGCCGCGCTGAAGTCTGAAAGGAGCAAAAAAAAAAAGAAAGAGAGAGAGAGAGAGAGAAGTAGACACAATAAAACATTACTCCGCATGATTCACGCAGTGCATACTTCACGCTCGAAGACAGTAAAACGAACGAGTGGATTCGTAATCCTTTTCAGTGTGCCTTCTCTGAATTAACTGGTCGTGTACAAGAAGAATTAGTGGAACTGTCTAGCGATCGCACAATAAAAATCAAATTTAACGACCCCGCTGTGGATGTCTCTTCCTTTTGCTGCACTGTTTCGTTGGAATATCCGTTTTTTTTTTTCAGCCCTGCCAATAAAAGTTCTTCTATCTTTTTCAACAACTTATTTATGCGAAGTTTCAATTTCTGCATTAACTACCATGAAAATCAAATATCGTCAAGAATGAACGTGGAGATGATCTTCGAGTGTGTGTCACACATTCCAGGCAGAACAGACATGCTATCCAACCGGAAACAGTGCCATTTTTAAGGTAAATGAAAAGAACTTTTGAGTAGCAATGAATATGCAGTTAAACATGTAGAGAAAATATGACATAATACTTTATACTATTAGATTTATACCTTGCATAATAAAAAGCACTTTATTAGTGGGCCGCAAAAATGTTTGACTTTTAAATGTGGGCGTCCAGCACAAGGGTCTGAGAACTGCTGATCTAGAAAAAAAAACCGTCTTGGAAGGGTACATATTGACAAAAAGAAAGAGAAGAAGACCAAGGCGAAGATGACTGCAAGACATCGTTGATGATCTGTAAATTGATGCATCAGTAGCAGGGCATCTTGCTTACAACCGAGAAGCCTAGAGGAGTGCTGTTAGGGAGGCAAAGTTCCACAAGGGACATGCAAATGACTGACTGACTGACTGACTGGCTGTTTAATCCTCTTTACTAGCCAGCCTTCTTCAATATTACGTTCTTGTGGTATGGAGATATTTGTTCTTTTTTTGTGTCCGTGATATTTCAAGAACTCTACTGTAGCATTTACATTCAAAGGTATTTATGTGTTTCTCAGCTGTTTTATTAAGTGTCCAGGTCTCACATGCATATGTTGCGATGGGAAAGATGCATGCCCTTAAAAATCTTATTTTTGTAACTCTGTCTGTTCTTCTCCACAACTTCTTTAGTTGTTTTACTTTCTGAAGAGCAACAGATGTCCTTCTTTTAATTTCCCTCATTGTATCTCTATTATTAGCTAGAAATGATCCAAGATATTAAAAACTCTCCACCTCTTCCAATTTTTACTCATTGGTATATACTCGTATATTGCAGCTGCATTATGTGTTTTCTCAGTTGTCATCAATGTAGTTTTCTTCGCAATAAAATAAAGGTTGCGCTCTTGACTATTCTTACGGACTGACATAATTAGTTTTCCCATTCCTTTTTGTGTTGTGGACAGTAATACTGTCATCAGCGTATATAATCTCTGGTATTTCATAACCTACAATTGTTATGGCATCGTAATATTCTTTATCTACATCTTCTCTAACATTCCTCTTTATATTTTCAGTATACAAGTAAATAAGTAAGGCGACAATATGCACCCCTGACAGACCCCTTATGTCAAACAAAGTTGTTGTTTCACCATTTATTCTTACTGCTGCTTGTTGGTCTAGATACAGCAGTGATGTTAATTGTATCAAATGTGTTGGAAATCCCATTTTTTCATTATTTACCAAAGTTTCTGGTAAACAGTCAAATGCTTTTTAATACTCTATAAAAGATAAACATAGATTCACATTAAATTCTCTGCATTTCTCTATTATTAATCTTATATTGAATATATGATCTATTGTTCCTTTTCCTTGTCTAAATCCAGCTTGAACCATACTGACTTCTTCTTCTATTTTTTTGCAAAGTCTACCCACTGTGAATTTTAATACAATTTTACTAGCATGACTAATCAGGGCAACAGTTCTGTAGTTTGTGCATAATTTCAAGTTATCCTGTTTTTTTGTTGTTTTTTTTTTTGCAGTGGTATGAATACAGTTCTTTTCCATTCTTTTGGCCAAATACCAGAATGCCATATCTTTTTATTTAGTGCATGATAGATTGTTGCACATTCCTTTCCTTCTGCTTTAATAAATTCAGCTGTTATCTCATCACATCCCCGTGATTTACCATTTTTCAGATTCTTTATTGCCCATAAAACATCTTCTATTGTCGATTCGGGTTCTTTCTCCTCCAATAATAATAATTCACACTGTTGATTTCTGCTTTCACAGTCGGTTGTTTCATACATTCCTCTGCAATACTCCTTCCATTTTTCTAGAATTTCATCTGCCTCTGTCAAGGTATTACCCATCTCATCACAAATTACATTTAGCTTAGGTGTGACATTTCTCGTCAGTGTCTTCATTTCTTTAAACATTTCACTATCTCTTCCACACTTCTGATGTTCTTCTGTTCTTTCACGACAATCTTGTATGTATTGTTTTTTGTCTTTTCTTATGTTTCTTCGTACTTCTTTTGTTAAAGATTTATATTCCTCTTTGTTGTTATTTGTCACTTTCCATTTCGTCTTCATTTTTCTACGTTGTTTTATTGGTTCTAATCTGCCTGTTGTAATCCATCCATTCTTTTGTGTTTTCTTTACTGGAACCACATCTTTAGCTGTTGTTATTAAGATGTCTCAGGCCTGCGTAGCCAGTTCGTCTGGTGTCATCTCCTCCCGTACACCCATCGGTATCTCAAAACGTTTCCTCATTTCTTTAACGTATTGTTCTGGTGTTTTTGTAATATCAAAGCGGAGTGGTCTTTATCCCCTAAATGTCTTTTTTTCTTTATCTTTATCTTTAACTCTTATCAGAGTTTTTGCTGATGTTATACTTTATGTCCACCTTCTTTGCACTAAAGTATAATCTATTTGATTCTTGATTTTCCCACCAGGTGATGCCCATGTGTACGGTCTTTTTAGATGTTGTCTAAAAAGTGTGTTACATAGCATTAGTTCACTATACCCACAGTCAAATCTGACAAAATGTCCATTTCTATTTTTTTTTCAAACGCTTCATATTTTCAGCAGGCATTTGTTTCATACTAGCAGAGGTACACGGGTAGATGGGGTGGCTCTCTATCTATCTATCTATCTATCTATCTATCTATCTATCTATCTATATCTATCTATCTATCTATCTATATCTATCTATCTATATATATATATATATATATATATAATTCATTTATTCATTTGCATGAACCTTACGGAACTTTACCTCCCTAACAGCAGTCCTATAGGCCTCTCGGTTGTGAGCAAGATGGCCTGCTGCTGGTGCATCCATTTACAGGTTATCAACAATGTCTTGCAGCCATCTTCGCCTAGGTCTTCCTGTCTTTCTTCTTCCCATTATGTACCATTCCAAGACGGTCTTCTCTAGATTATCATGACGTTTAATGTATCCAAAATATTTAAGTTTTCTTTCTTTAATCCTCTTTACTAGCCAGCCTTCTTCAATATTAATTTTTTGTAGTATAGATATACTTGTTCTTTTCTGTGTCCACGATATTTGAAGAACTCTTCTATAGCATTTACATTCAAAGGCATTTATGTGTTTCTCGGCTGTTTTGTTAAGTGTCCAGGTCTCACAGGCATATGTTGCGATGGGAAAGATGCATGTCCTTAAAAATCTTATTTTTGTAGTTCTGTCTGTTCTTCTCCACAGCTTCTTAAGTTATTTTACTTTCTGAACAGCGATAGATGTCCTCCTTTTAATTTCCCTCATTGTATCTCCTTTATTAGTTAGTAGTGATCCAAGATATTCAAATCTGTCCACTTCTTCCAATTTTTCTTCATTGATACATATATCATCTGCCTTATATATATCACAATGTACTCTGATTATCATAAATTACACTAATGCCTCGTTGGGAAATAATGACCTATCAATATTACAATTAAGGGTACTTTACACTCAAAGAGTCATATATTGCTTGTAGAACACGCAGTTTCAAACGTAAAGAGTCAAATTATGTCCATTATACTTCGTAACGAAAGACACACGATGGAATCATTGCGAGGCAAAGAGGTTGTACTGGTAGGTACATAAATGGAACTCAACCCATCGTCTGCTACACAGAGCAACTCCTGTGAGAAAGGATAATCGACAAGGTTGATGAAATGAGGACTACTTTCATCTTAGAAAATGAGAACATTTTACCCTTTAACCTGAACGAAATCTGTAAGAAACAATCATAACACTGCAAGCTAGAGGCTGTACTTTCGTATAAACGACATGTCTAATACACGAATAAAAGGGAGGCCATACTTGTTTAACCGAAGAACCACAAAGAATAAACTTCCGATGTTTGAGAGCCCCGAGATATGAACAGTTAGTAAACACACGGAGGGCCAAGAAAAGCCAGGCTGGGCCCCAGTGGCTGTCACTATTACCCCCCAGTCCAAACACAGATACGTCTGTGGACGGAATGTTATGTTTTCTTGAATCTTGTCTCTTACAAGAAAAGAGAGGAATAACAAAGCCACTGGTAGAACTGCCATTGTGATAGTCCATATGTCCACATGAGTTGTCTAGCGAAGACTAGAGAGTTTCTTCACCAATGAGACGATCTAAAGAAGTTATACACTGAGGTCGCCTCATATCCAGCCAATGAGATGATCTAAAGAAGTTATACATTGAGGTCGCCTCATATCCTGCCAATGAGATGATCTAAAGAAGTTATACACTGAGGACGTCTCATATCCAGCCAATGAGATGATCTAAAGAAGTTATACACTGAGGTCACCTCATATCCTGCCAATGAGATGATCTAAAGAAGTTATACATTGAGGACGTCTCATATCCTGCCAATGAGATGATCTAAAGAAGTTATGCATTGAGTACGTCTCATATCCTGCCAATGAGATGATCTAAAGAAGTTATACACTCAGGACGTTTTATATCCAGCCAATGAGATGATCTAAAGAAGTTATGCACTGAGGTAGCCTCATATCCAGCCAATGAGATGATCTAAAGAAATTATACACTGAGGACGTCTTACATCCAGCCAATGAGATGATCTAAAGAAATTATACACTGAGGACGTCTCACATCCAGCCAATGAGATGATCTAAAGAAGTTATACACTGAGGACGTATCAGATCCAGCCAATGAGATGATCTAAAAAAGTTATACACTGAGGACGTCTCATATCCTCATTTGACAAGATCCCGGCTAGACGTCTCATGCAGAAAGTAGAACAACTAACACACCAGGATACCAGCGCCATCGATCTGTTACACATAATGTGAATTTAATGGCTGTTCTGGATGATAATGGTAAAGTTCAATAATGGATGAAATACATCGAGTTACATATCAAACTGCTGGCGGCCGGACAGATGTCAAGTTCGAGTGGCATGTTCCACTTCAGTCAGCTGGAGATCCACCAGGGAACGACAAAACACAAGTAGTGAAGGCATATTTGTCTCTTTCTAACTCCCAATATGACAAATATCGACTACAAGAACAGCACTGATCCTCACGAAAACCTAGAAAGCACAGTTTCCGTACATTTTCAACCATTCAGTTCTCCACACAAATCCCATGCATGACACTACTGCGCGCCAAAAACCAGGGGCAATCACCCCGATACCCCAAGTACACAAATAAACTCATGGGCGTTAACTTTAAATGAGTTTTTGCAGGATTGCATACCCTGATACAGGTACTCTGTTACACTTTGCTACCAAAATTGTATATAAATAATAAGAAATGCACAAACATAATAAACATTTTTTCATTGTCAGCACCTGCTCCAGCACAATCCCTTCGTAATCCTTGCTGATTCAAAGTTTCTTTATAAAAAATAATAATATAATAATATATAATAATAATAATGATAATAACAAATCTGCCATTAAAATTAGCTTTCACATTATATGTGAGTGAGTGAGTGAGTGAGTGAGTGAGTGAGTGAGTGACATACGCCGCATATGTGGATAAGTCACATCTCCATTGCTTGTCTGCTTTGTTTATGTTAGTGCTTTGTTCTGGCTTATCTGAATCTGTTCGTCCCATTTGTCATGTCTAAAAATCTAGTTCAACCAATTTGCTTCAAATTTTGTCAAAAACGTGGTGAGACATGCAAAGACACATACTTAAAGTTACAGGCGGTCTTTGGGGAGGATTGTGTGAGTTGAATACAAGTTTATGAGGGCTACAAACGTTTTAAAGATGGCCGTGAAAGTGTTGAGCTTTCTGGGAGGGCTGCAACCAGAAAAACTGAAGGAAATATCGAACTTGTCCGCGCATCTAAGTTGCAAAATCGCCGAATTCGTGAGTTATCTGAAAACTTCCAGATTAGTTTCGGTTTAATTCAGTCAGTTCTTGTAGATGATCTGGGCATGTCTCAGCTAAATTTGTGCCAAAGTGCTCTCAGCAGACCAGAAATAGGCCTGTGTTTCGACCGCTCGTGACTTGCTTAAATGCACCGAAAACGACGAAAACTTTTTAAAAACAATCACAACTGGCAATGAATCGTGGGTTTATGGGTGCGATCCCGAAAGTAAATCCCAGTCTTTGCAGGGCACGACCCCGACGTCTCACAGAACCAAAAGAGCACGACAAAACAGCAGCAATTTCAAGACAATGGTGACTAGTTTTTTTTCGATTAAAGTGGAACTGTGCATCGTGAATATTCTCCATCAGGTCAGACAATCAATAAGTAATACTTCTATGACTCCATCAGGTCAGACAATCAACAAGTAATACTACTATGACTCCATCAGGTCAGACAATCAACAAGTAATACTACTATGACTCCATCAGGTCAGACAATCAACAAGTAATACTACTATGACTCCATCAGGTCAGACAATCAACAAGTAATACTACTATGACTCCATCAGGTCAGACAATCAACAAGTAATACTACTATGACTTCATCAGGTCAGACAATCAACAAGTAATACTACTATGACTCCATCAGGTCAGACAATCAACAAGTAATACTACTGTAAAATCTTGCAGCGTTTATGAGAAATAGTTCATCACAAAAGGCCAACATTGCATGATAGTGATGAGTGGCATCTCCAACAAGACAATGCACTTGCCCATGCATCATAACTTGTGCAGCAATTTCTTGCTAAGAATCACATTCCACACGTCCAACATCCACCATATTCACCTGACTTCGCTCCCTGGGACTTCTTCCTATTCCTAACAATAAAAAAAAAACACTTGAAAAGGAAAAGATTTCAGGATGTTGAGGAGTTGCAACAGAATTCAACAAGAAAACTCAAGACCAAATCAGAGAATTACTTCAAAAAAATGCTTCCAGCAGTGGAAACAGCGCAGGGCTAAGTGTGTTGCTTTGGAAGGGGACTATTTCGAAGGTGACTAACTTACAGGGCTAAGTGTGTTACTTTGGAAGAGGACTATTTCGAAGGTGACTAACTTACAGGGCTAAGTGTGTTGCTTTGGAAGGGGACTATTTCGAAGGTGACTAACTTACAGGGCTAAGTGTGTTGCTTTGGAAGAGGACTATTTCGAAGGTGACTAAGTTACAGATAGCTAACTCTTTTAGGCGTTTTTTTAATAAGTCCACGCCAGATACTTTTTTTTAATCACACTTCATATATACTCATAAATAACTCATCAAGAGCACAAAACTTGCATTAATCTTATACAACTTGAAAAGTGTTTTATTCACTTTTTATATTAACTATGACGTAAAAATGACGACCTCATAAAAAGGACTCAACATAATTCTGCGAACCTCGCGTTATATATCAGAGAGCCGCATGCGGCCAGTGTGCCGCGGTTTGGCTTATCTCTGCTGTATAATCACCAGTGCAATGGAGTTTAGCGATATTTTTTGATGGGAGGCTATTGTTCTAGATTGCTGTGTACTCACTGGAAGATGAAGCCATGACAACCTATCATTATCATCGTCATCAATATCAACAAAAACGTCTCAATCGTCATCAGTGAGCAGCAAAAAACACAGGGTTCTCTCCTATATCACTCGAATAAAAACTCAAGCTTAATTTATCCTCATTTTAACAGAAAGTTCTGGCTTTCCCTGGAGCAGATCTTGCATGATTCATTCATGGGAAGACTAAAGAAACGTTTTCACGCGTAACCTTTGACCTTTGATTCAAACATTTTTCTTCCTTCATCTGTTCATTCCGCCACCCCACCCACATTTTCGCAATCATAGACTTTAATCACTGACGTAACGGCTATCTTGTAGCCGTCGATGTAATAGATAACGGCTGTCTTGTAGCCGTCGATGTAATAGATAACGAAAGTCTTGTAGCCATCCCTGTAATAGATAACTATTGTCTTGTAGCCGTCGACGTGCTAGATAAAGGCTATTTTATAGCCATCGATGTAATAGATAATGATTGTCTTGTAGTCGTTGACGTGCTAGATAAAGGCTATTTTATAGCCATCGGTGTAATAGATAACGGCTGTCTTGTACCCATCTATGTAATAAATAACGGCTGTCTTGTAACCATCAATGTAATAGATAACGGCTATCTTGTAACTGTCAGTGTAATAGATAACGGCTGTCTGTCTTATAGCTGTCGATGTAATAGATAACAGCTATCTTGTAGCCATTAATGTAAAAGATAACGACTGTCTTGTAGGTATCAATGTAGTAGTAGATACTGCCTTTCTTGTAGCCATCGATATAATGGATAACAGCTATCTTGTAGCCGTCGATGTTATAGACCTCTTGTAGTAATAGATATGATGGTCCTCTTAGCAGCTTTTTTCAACTGCCGAAACAAAACTTTCTTCTACGAGGGGAAGTCACTCAGTAACTCGCAAATTGAAATATTTTATCAGTGGCAGTTATCAGGTAGTATTTAAATATATCATTAGATAGTACCATCATCCAACTTTATAATAGTTATATGTAGGGGGCGCTGGGAGTTACGCGCGCATGCACAAAGCAATAACAAAATGGCTACCCAACTGTTAGTGTGTACCAAAGAAGAACAGAGAAGTGTAGTGCGATTTTTGTGAAATACGAAATGATTACAGTTTATGGTGAAAAGTGTTTATCACGTAAAGTGGTCTATAACTGGGTAAAAGAATTTTCTCAGGGATGCACCGAAATTGTTGACAAAGTCCGTCTTGGTCGTCCTGTTCAGATTGCAACATAAGTGACTGAGCAACGTGTGAATGAGATTGTCAGAGCTGATAGACGAGTAATGACAGATGGTGTAGTAAGTGCTACGAGATACAATTCGAAGAAAACGTCCTGATCTGCTGACTAGAGGTGTGCTTCGCCTTCATGACAATGCCAGACCACATACAGATCGGTTAACCCAAGAAAAAATTGGCCAAATGGGTTGGGAAGTTCTTGAACATCCACCCTATAGTCCTGACTTAGCTCCAAGTGATTTTCATCTGTTTGGTCCATTGAAAAACCACCTTGGCGGGAGATTCTCCAGTGATGAAGAGGTGGAAACAGAAGTAAAAAATGGTTCTGAAATCAGACTCCCGATTTTTACGCCATGGGTATTGCATCCCTGATTACACAGTAGGACAAATGTATCAATGTTGGTGGCGATTACGTTGAGAAATAGGGGAATAATATAAGTTCAAAAATTTAAAGTTATCAAATTACTCCCACATTCAGTTTTTTTTTTTGTGTAAAGGCATTTGCGAGTTACTTAGTGACTTCCCCTTGTAGTTACTAATGAAACATAAGTTTACCTTAAGCCACACTTGGAGCTGATGATTTTTGGCTATACATTTGTCAGAATTTATATTCAGAATGTCTAGTTATTCCCATCTGCGAGAAAGTGAAACTCTAGGAAGGAATCCAAAGTCTAATTATTTGAAGCGTCAGTTCACAAGTAAAACTTATCGTCTATGACATCCACAATCATGTCGTACATAGCTCCGAGACTCGAGAGTTTCCTTTGTTTCAAAGGAGGATCTGATGGGTGGTAACAGAATGGCTAATAAAGAGGGCATTTGGAGGGGGTTGTGCGGGGAGAATAGCTTTGAATCGCCTTACAAAATTTCTGTCGACGCCATTGTCTCTTATATTTTACTAAGATTTTCTTTTAGTCTATAAATAAGTCCAGTGTCCTTCACTTTCTAGGATTAAATCTTTGAAACATTGTCAGTCTCTACATTGAAAGAATTTGACAGTCTTCACGTGAAAGAAATCCTACACAAAAAATAGCAATGTAACGTTTCATCAATGGACGTGCGATTACAAGCCAGGTTATTGTTGTTTATGTTTGTAGAACATTGACAGTTTACTAGTTCTGTTTTTGGGGTTAGCGGGATAGGGGTATCTCCTATCAAAGGAGACGTAAGACGCATTAAATATCATGATAATCTAGAGAAGACCGTCTTGGAGGGGTACTTAATGGGGAAAAGAAAGAGAGGAAGATCAAGGCGAAGATGGCTGCAAGACATCGTTGATGATCTGAAAATGAATGCATCAGCAGCAGGACATCTTGCTCACAACTGAGAGGCCTACAGGAGTGATATTAGAGGGCAAAGTTCTGCAAGGGACATGCAATGAATGAATGAATGCCAGGTCTTTGTGGCAAATAGTTACTTTCTGAACCCACGTTGGTAGTATCAGACATGAAGTTCACACAGCAACACACAGGGTAAACAAAACTACGTTGATGGTATCAGTGTCCACACAAGGTAAACAAAACTACGTTGATGGTATCAGACAAAGTCCACAGAGCAACACACAAGGTAAACAAAACTACGTTGATGGTATCAGACAAAGTCCACAGAGCAACACACAAGGTAAACAAAACTACGTTGATGGTATCAGACAAAGTCCACACAGCAACACACAGGGTAAACAAAACCACGTTGATGGTATCAGACAAAGTCCACACAGCAACACACAAGGTAAACAAAACTACGTTGATGGTATCAGACAAAGTCCACACAGCAACACACAGGGTAAACAAAACTACGTTGATGGTATCAGACAAAGTCCACACAGCAACACACAAGGTAAACAAAACTACGTTGATGGTATCAGACAAAGTCCACACAGCAACACACAAGGTAAACAAAACTACGTTGATGGTATCAGTGTCCACACAGCAACACACAAGGTAAACAAAACTACGTTGATGGTATCAGACAAAGTCCACACAGCAACACACAAGGTAAACAAAACTACGTTGGTGGTATCAGTGTCCACATAGCAACACATATAGAGTGTGCAAAACCACGGTGACCGTGTCAGACTTTTTATCAAAGACACGTGCCATGGACCGGACCACACTGAAGTGGAAGACTGGAGAGAATAAGCAAACAAATGATAAGTGAAGATCAGGCCAAAAAAAAAAATAATGATGCAACAAATAGCAACAGACAAACCAACGCAAAATTTCTCAACTGGATAAAACACAAGTTTCCAGATCTAAAATCAAGCATCGCAGGGATAGAGAAGATGAGCCTGACACGAGAAGAAATGACAAACATCCACAACATTCAAACAGCTCTTGAACTCATGCATACACAGATGGAAACAATGTAAGAGGAGCAGGTATGTTTCTAAAGTTGATCATTGACGCACAAATCAGACTGTCAGCGGCAGCAGGAAAGTTCACCAGCAACTTCAAAACTGAGGTAGATGCACTATAATTAGCAGAAACCAAGACAGCAGAAGACGGTGAGGGCAAATTGCTTTCCTCACAGGTGCTCTGTCAGTCATAACAGCACCGAAAACTGAAGAACACAGAAGTCAGCGAATTATGGGAGATTCTCTTGACATGACTAATCTCTGTGAACTAGTTATTGTACAGTCTATTACCGCTCTTCATATTTATCCTCATTCTTTCTTTCTACATGTCTCTTCATCCTCTCTCTTTACATATTCCCTCGTCCTCTCTCTCCAGATTTATCCTCCTCTTCTCATACCTTCTGAAACACTGACCAAGATGTAGAGAAACTCTCTTACATGAGGTCTGATGATAATTCTCTGTTGTCGTCTCATCTAGTAAAGGCCCTAATTTTTACGCCACACTAAAAATATTCACATGAACAACGCCACTCCTTTCTTGACTTCAAGACTTCTTTCATTGCACAGCAAATCTCTGTACTGCTAAACTCTTGTCTATCTTTCCATGTTATCGAGACTCACGGGTGTTCTTTCACCATGTTAACGTACTCTCTCACGAGTGTTCTTTCGCCAAATTAACGTTCGCTCTCACGAGTGTTATTTCACCAAGTTAACTTACCTGCTTTAGCCGCTCATTTAACGACATGGCTCGGTCAAGGTTATTATTTCTATTGTCAAAGTGACGTAATCATTAATTCATGTTAGGTTGTTTTTTTTTAAGTTTTATCTTTTGTAATCTTTGTTCCGTGTTACACGGGAAGCCAGTCTGAAGCATTGTTATCACATCCGATACAAACCTACAAAACAAAAAATATGTGCAGTAAGCGGGTTTTTTTCGTACTAAATTATCCACAATGTGTAACTGAAACCCCGCTTATCAATCTCAGGGTATGTAACAAAGAACATATAACGTAGTCCCTCCACAACGTTATAAAACCAAGCTGGAGGATCTACTCACGATGCGCTTGATTGATCTGTACCTATTTAAGGCAATCGAACATTTATCGATATTTTCACAGATACTGCCGCTTCAGGAGCTATCGTTACGGCCCCCGATCTCTCATAGCAGAATGACCTGATCAATTATGCATGGTGTATGCTGCTACGAGAAGTGGCCCAGACGTAATAGCTGAAATTTGCCGTATAACTTTGCTGATAATGTAAGCTGGCATGTTTAACTTTGTCTTACGGGAGTCTTAGCTGTAGCTGTTCGTTTTATTTTGTTTATTCATCTCATTTTTGTTTCAGATTTTCGTTCTCTGTCAATTTATTTTCATCACACTTCTTTCGCAGTTCTAGTTATACGTGCAGATTGTTCATGTCTGTGAGGCCAGCATGGAAGATCAAAGTAAAACAGACGATTCGGTTTATACTTGTTGTGGTTTGCTTTTTAAAATTAGACAAAACTACTCTATACTCTCAAATATTTGTGTAGGTAGTTACAACATGCAATCTACATCTAAACTTGATGTTACTGATGCAAAGAAAACAATTTTTCAGTTAACGACCACCCTATGCACATAACAGACGTCAGTCAGTCAGTCATTTGCATGTCTCTTGCGGAACTTTGCTTCCTTAACAGCTCTCCTGTAAGTCTCTCGGTTGTAAGCAAGATGCCCTGCTGCTGCTGATGCGTGCATGGGCAGATCATCAAGGGTATCTTGCAGCCATCTTCACCTTGGTCTTCCTCTCTTATAATAAACGTATCTATGTTAAATCTATGAAAATGTTATTTTTAAAAAGTAGAAAAAAAAGAGGGAAGAAGAGCCAGTACAAGGTGGAGAGAAATGATTTTAGTTTGACGAAATGTTGTGACAGGAGATCAACTACTGAACTGATAGCCTGCACAAGGGATCGTGTGGTGTGGAGAAACATTAATAACCAACGCCTTTCGGCACCAAATGATGATGATGATGATGATGATGATGATGATGATGATGATAAATCTTACAAAATAATAAATTTAACAGAAAACAAGTGCGGCTAAACTATGGAATATTTTAATGGGAAGATGTGCGCTAGTTAGCTTTCTACCTGGGGTCTTTGTGCGATGTTTTCTTGAATCAAAAGCTGCACACGTAGAAACTGAATGTTTGTCAGTCATGGCTAGTAAATCTTGGGATGGCTGAAAACATTCTCGCAAACTAAGTAGACAATAAAATCAGAAAAAGGGTATATTTCCATGGCTATCACTACATCAACAAATCTCCCGAGGCAGTGTGGGGGTGGAACTGTTTTTCTAAGAAACAGTGTGAATGTGGAAAACGGTGCCTCAGCCAGCATATCATGACATTATAGTACAACCTTCCAGGTTTCTTCCTTTTCTAGTGTCTATGAATTGTTTCAGTGATCTGAAGATGTATCCAACACATCAAGTAATGACATTTATCCAAGAAATCAGGCGATGAAAATTTTCCAATGAGTCAGATGATGAAAGTTATCCAATAACTACCAAATGAGGTGATGAAAGTCATCACCTATATATAATTAGCTGATAAATGTATCCATCAGATAAAGGAATTAAAGTCAAATCAAATAATGAAAGTTTCAACGATGAAAGTTATTCAACAAATAAAGTGAAGTAAGTTGTCCAATAAATCAGATGATGAAAGTTAAGTTTGTAAGTATTTTAACAACTCAGTCGAAGCTTGTGATTGTTTGCAACAGTACATCATAAAAATCATACAATGATATTAGGGATGCCATACTGACGATGTATTATTAGAGCTGTAGTGTAAAAGTAATATTGAAGAAATAGCATTAGAGCTGTAGTGTAAAAGTAACATTGGAGATGTAGAATAGTGAATGTGATAAAGGAGACATGGTGAGAAAGTGATGTTGGAGTGTAATTGAATATAGATTTATAGAATGAAAGTTAGACAACTCATCACAGAATTTGAAAGTTGGGATAAAAAGTGTTAGGTCCCATAGAAATCAATAGCTTTGTGCTTAGATTTATTTCTCCTTTTAAGTCTGATGCTTGCATATCTCGTGCCGGGCATGCTGCACGTATAAACATATGAGAAAGAAAAGTCGTGAGAGAGAAATTAGATGATTGGTGATAGTTGTAGTTGGAGTTTCGGATAGGGCAAGTACGTAGGTTAGACTGTTTGTGAAAATATGTAGTTGTGTAGTGTGATAGATTAGTAGAATACAAATGTAGTTGAAGTTCTGTTGGCGGCGAAGTCTATGGACGTCAGTAGTTGCTTGGAACTTATTCTATGTTGTTTTGAGTTGGAATTTTGTCCTGTCATGTCTTCTTGGATTGTATTATGCCACTGTTATACCCGTCACATCGTCACCGTCATCGTCACCCTGTGCACCAATAATGTCTTCATAACTTAATATCTCCTGCTACATGTGCTGCTATTTGCCAGTGAGAGAATGATCGTTCCTGGGAAAGTAAGTCTGTCAAGCGAGTTGTTAAACGGACGTAGAAAGAGATTAAGCTCGACTGTAGCTGAAAGAGTAAAATCTCGACTTTAAGTGAAGTAAAGTTAGTATTAACTAATAACAGAAGAGAAGATCATATTTCTTGAGAAAAGCAGAAGTAGTATCCAATGTGTGAACATAACATTTCCGAAGTACTACATGATGCAGCTAATATAACAGAGCATAATTCTAGAGCAGGAAATTATAAATCAAATATCAATGTGACAGATATTAGGGTTTCGGAGGCGTTATATATGCTGCTTTATCTAATGTGATAATTATAAGAGTTCAGACAGTAGATATATTATTTTAGGAGATGCAGTATGAATATGATATAAAAGATGTGGTATGGATGTGATATTGTAGATGTAGTGTGAATGGAATGTGATATAAGAGATGAGATATGTCAGAGACAAATGCAAGGGTATCCTCAAATCGCAGTGGGTAATCATTGTAGATGTAGCGTGAATATGACACTGGAACTGTAGTGTGGATGTAATATTGGAGATGTATTATGAAATAAGGTTGGCTCTAGGAATGAATTTTGCCTCCCCTTCAGTAGCATACCTCGCCGCCCAACATACATCGCCGCCCAGCATACATCGCCGCCCAACATACCTCGCCGCCCAATATACCTCGCTGCCCAACATACATCGCCGCCCATACATCTCCGCCCAATATACATCGCCGCCCAACCCAGTTCTCAAAATAACATCTAATATCAGTGATTGCGTTAGCCGGCAATTATAATTAAAAAATAATTTTACCGTTAAAAAACGAGAAGAGCCGAAACTTTTGGAGATGTCGGTTACCGTACCCGGTTTATATTATCAAACAGAGAGCACCCAGCAAAGTCCGCTGGAGGATAATCAGGCCAGTAGACTGATGATACTCAATCTACATGGAGGAGAATCGGCAAGTTTTTACTTTCGTTCAGCCTGTTAGCATTTTGTAAAGATTACATCTTGCGGCAAATAAAGTGAGAACAACAAATTCACACGAACATTTACTTGTTGCTGATGTTTATAAAGTGTGCTTAACTTTACATTAAATATGTAAATAAAATACCCAGAGAAAGTACTTCATGCAATATGCAGGACGGGTACAATTGTGCTGCCTTCAAAAACTCCTGAACACTGTAGTATTTGAAAACCTGTTATGTTCAGCAAGATTTAACATGTCTGCTCATTCATTTTAAATAGCTTTAACAATAATTTATACATTTTCTTTTAATTATCAGAAGATACATTATAAATGTATTACACTAATCATTGTTGTTGTCATCATCATCATCATCATCGTCATCATGTGTAAAATTGCTAGTTCCTGCACGCAAACCCTGGCGAAAACTATTTGTAAGATTCCTGCGACTCGTCGACGTGAAATTTACTTTTGTAGTTTTTAGAATTTTTATCTAGATATTCCTATTCTAAATGTGCAGAAATAATTCCTATTTTTCAGAGTTCTGGCTGCTTTACGCAGATATGAGAGAGATAGTACACAGTGAACTATACGAAATATACCTTCCTCGCTAACATAAGGACTATAATAAACAAAACTCACGGATTATAAAAGTATTAACCGTTCCATTTACCTTTTTCATCATATGTGCTTTTAAAATTCAAGTTGTTATTGGCTACAAGCACTATATTCTAATAACGCTGATTTTCTTTTCATAAAGATTATGTAGACAAATTGTTACTAGTGGTACAATTTTGACATAAAGTACTGAAACCAGAGGTTTTTAGTTTTTGGTTAAAAGAGCCATTGTATAATTTAGTCTTTCGTACTTTGTAAATGTCCAACTTTGTTCATACTTATTGGTAATGGCAATATCTGACATAAATGACTGGGAATAGAGTTTAGGGCTGATGAGGCGTGCTCACTTTTGTTGTTTGTAATGAAATGTATTAAATACTGAAATAATCTGGACGTCACAATATCAGCAGGAATTATCCCTGTTATTTTCTTTTAATAATTCAAATTTTTTCCTGTTGTGCATTATACTGGACAGAAATATGCAAGTGTTTAACACATTAAACTAATACATCAACCTAAAGTAAAGAAGATGCAGATATAAACAGTATAGAAATATGAATACTCTCATGAGCACAAAACTGAATAGAGTTCACAGAAGTATAAGAGTAAGAGTTCTCTTTTAAATTATTAAGCCCGTTGATGAGCGCTGACAAGTATTGCACTGAAATTTGTATAATAATATGTAAACCTTTATGATTATTGCAAATTCATTTGTATAAGAATTTTAGCTACAGGCCATTGAGTTTGAAATAAATTTTTTGATTCTGAGCATGTTTTAACAACTACAATACTTGGATATATTTAATGTAATTCCATCATGAACACAAAAACACAAGCAAAAAGTGCTATATATAAGCGTATTGGAACAGAAAGTATGTGGCCATCCTTCTCGGGGAAACCAAGCTGGATCTCTCTCTCTCTGAACCTTAAGTGCCCAGGGCACATGGGGCTTCCGCAAGGGTTTTCCACAAATGCCTGTCTTTCGCCTTTTTTTCTGCTCTTGCCCAGGTGAGCCCTCTATTGCTCAACATCCTTTCTGTTGTTCTTCTCCATGTCTCTTTTGGTCTACCCTTACTTCTGCTCCCCTGTGGTGTCCATCTTAGTGCTATTTTTGGTAGTGAGTTGTCAGTCATTCGGAGCACATGTCCCAACCATCGCCAGCGTCTTTCCTCAATAATTGTTGTCAGTGGTTTCATCTGCATTTCTGCCAATAAAATGTTATTTCTTATGGTGTTTGGCCAAAATATTTTTTTAATTCTACGTAAACATTTAGTCTGGAAAGAATTCAACTTGTTTTCTATGGTTTTGGTGATTTTCCAGAATCACTTCCATAGAGTAGTACACTTAGAACATTACTCTTAAATATCCTGATTTTCATATTTATGCTTAGTTTATTTGATTTCCATATATTCTGTAGCATTGCAAAAGCCTGGTTTGCTCTAGTAAGTCTGCTGTTGATGTCATCTGTGCTGTCTCCATTTTCTACTACTCTGCTGCCAAGGTATACAAATTCGTTGACCTCCTCCACTAACTTGTTATCTACTCTGAGTACATTTCTGTTGTTTACATTTTGCTTCATTAACTTTGTCTTTCCTACATTGATCTTTAGTCCTATGTTGTTTGCATTCTGGGTTAACTTGTTTATTTTATCTTGCATATCTTTGTGACTGCTTGATAATAGACAAATGTCGTCCGCAAAGTCAAGGTCCTCCAGCACTGTGTCAAGGGTCCATTGTAATCCTCTGCGTTTGTCTGATGTTGCCTCCTTCATTAACCAGTCTACTGCCAAGATAAATAATGTTGGTGATAGTACACATCCCTGTTTCACTCCTGTTTGTACCCTAAAGCTGCTGGAGGTATGTTCTCCACAGATAACTTTGCACTGAAAACCCTCGTATAGGGCTTTGATTACATTAACTATTTTATGGGGGAGGCCATGCCATCTTAGGATTTTCCACAGTGCATCTCTGTTGACACTGTCAAAGGCTTTCTCAAAATCTATGAATAATGCATATGTTGTGCTATGCCACTCATTTGCCTGTTCTAATATTTGTCTAAGTACAAATATATGGTCTATGCATGATCTTCCTTTCCTAAATCCTGCCTGCTCTTTCCGAAGTTTTTCCTCAAGTGTTGGTACAATTCTGTTGATGATTATTCTGCAAAATACTTTACTAGTGAGTGGCAGTAGGGTAATGCCTCTCCAGTTCCCGCAATCTCTGAGGTCACCCTTCTTTGGTAGTTTTACTATAAGACCAGTTTTCCACTCCTCTGGGGCTTTTTCTAAATCCCAAATTTGTTGTAATATCCGGCAAAGTTGTTTTGGTGTTTCTGTTTCTTCTGCTTTCAACATCTCAGCAGTCACTTCATCTTCACCTGGTGCCCTGTCTGATTTTAGCATCTTTATCGCCTCTTTTACTTCATTTATTGTTATTGGTCCTGTATTGATGTTTAGTTCCACTTTTGCTTCAGGTATATCTATTGCTTGTGCTGCTTGTGTTCTGTTTAGTAGGGTGTTAAAGTGTTCCCTCCATCTTTCAATTTTTTCTCTTTCTCCACTGACCAGTTGTCCATTTTGTGTTCTTACTGCACTTTCACATCTTGTATTGAAGTTACCTGTCATCTGCTTTGTGATTTTATATATGGTTTTCATGTCATTTGTATATGCTGCTTTCTCTGCTGTTTCTGCTAAGTTGTCATAATATTGACGTTTATCTTGACGGCATGATTCCTTCACTTCTTTGTCTTTTTGTGCATAATTACTTAAAACTCGTTCTTTAAGCCGTTGTGATTTGGTGTTCAGTAATTTTTTCTTGATTTCTTTTCTTTGCTCTATCTTTTCCCATGTGGTCTCACTTATCCATTCCTCTTTTCTCCTTTTCCGATATCCCAGCACCTCTTTTGCTGTTTCCTGTAGTGTTTTATTGAACTCTAATATGGACATTTCTGCTTCATCTTGTAGGACACTGAAGCGGTTCTTAAGTATTATTGAGAATTCATTTCTTGTTTGCTGGTCTATCAGTTTTCTTGTATCAAAATGTATCTTTCTGTGTTCTCCGATTCTGGCTTTCCTTAATTTTAGTTTTATTTTTGCTACCAGAAGGTTGTGATCACTTCCTATATCTGCTCCTTTCCTTGCTCGCACATCTTGTAGTGACCGTTTCCACTTGTTGTTTATTAGTATGTGATCGATTTGGTTTTCTGTGGTTTTATCTGGTGACCTCCAAGTCACCTTATGGATGTTTTTGTGTTGGAAAATTGTCCCTCCGATGGTCATCATGTTTTCTTCACAGAAACTGCACAGTCTTTCTCCATTTTCATTTATTTCTCCGATTCCTTCTCTTCCCATGATTCTTCTTCTATCTTCATTTCCTTCACCTACTTTTGCATTGAAGTCGCCCAAGATGAGTAGCATATCATGCTTGGGTATTGTTTCTACTGTGGCTTGGAGGTTGTTGTAAAAATCTTCTTTTAATTCCTCTTCAGCTGCTTCTGTTGGTGCATAACAAACTATAATAGACAGCTTCGTGAATCTTGAGTTGAACCGTGCATATAATAATCTCTCATTTATTGGGGTCCATTTCAGCAATGCTCTTGATGCTTCTTTTGTTATAATCAATGCTACTCCTCCTTCATGAAGATCTTCTTTACCTGACCATATTATTGTATCTTATTGTATCTATCAAGCTGGATACTGACTAATAACCCATTGTCGTGTTAAGGCTCACCGTGATCCAAGATCATCCTCGCAGAGTCAACTAAAGCCTGGTTGATTTGAAAAGCTTTAGGTCGCGCGAGGTTCCTTCCACAACACACAGCTGTTTCGAGAGCTGTGATGCAGGGATGGTGTGGTAAGTGATAGCGGACGCACAATAAAACATCGCCATGTGACTGAGGTCGCTTCTTGTGTCTAGGCACTAATACACAGTTCGTCCTTATGTTGCTTTACTATACTCGTTCCTGATACTCGTTACCGCATTCAGCGCTGTGCGGAAGAGGTATCATAGCTGGAAGTGCATTACCACATCTTTTAATCTCGAACATATGTTAGAGATATTCATTCTTTAAATGTACAGCTACTGATAACACGTCTTTGGCGCCCAAGTGCTGTTATCATGCGTTACCTAAGATTTGCGAAACAACGCTGTAAAATACTGCGAAGACATTACCTTGTGTGAAAAGATAACCTGTCAATTGCAGTCCAGTTTAAGAAAAAAAAAACTTTAGAAAGGATGGCTCCAATAATATTGACTTTGGATTGATATTTTGGGATAAAATAATATTCCCCCTATTCTTCGATAGCATGAATTACACACGCAGTGAGGAAAATACACCGGAAAGCTTAAATTTGTGTCAATCTTTGCAACAATTAGTCGTTTTAGATATCATTATTATCATCATGATCACGTCTTTGTGAATTGTGCAATTTCCTCTAGATATTCGAACCCCAAGAATGTGAAATATTTTCACGTGCGAGAGATTGTATGAAATCGTATCCTCAGATACAAATAACAAAATGTTGCTAAAGCTAATTTATATGGATCTAATCAGAAACAGCTTTCAAAGATTTGCAGCAGTTTCCCGTAGAGACTAATATCTTTATCATTTCTTTATCCCAAAATTTAAACCACGTTATTTTTACAGTTTAAAAAAATTAGGAATATGTTGAGTAATGATGAAAAATAATCTGTCTGGATTGAATAACAGAAAACTTTCAGACATTTTTCACCTATTTTGTTTACGTGTCCAAAAAGTTTTCTGCATAGTTTACGTTTAAATAATAAAAAAAAAAAATGTCATTCTTTCTCCAGTCATTTTGACATTTTATAAACGGACCCAGCGCTATGAGTTTAAACAATTTTTTTTTAAGTTCGCAGGTTCAAGTTTCTAATGCTGTGTTGATCTCTTGGACTTTTTTTTCCTTTCGTAACTGATCTATCGTTGTAGTATGCTAGAAACTAGAATATTATTCATGTCTGAGAATTTTCAGAGAATCATTCATTTATCACTGATACTGTAGTGGCTCCTACAGAAATAAAACCAATAAAATACTCTTGAATACTGACATCATTTTGACCTGTATTAACAAATATTGCAGATAGTGTTACTTGTTCAATATGATTTATATCTGGAGTACAGTCTGTACCTATGTTATATGTATCTTTCTGTGCCCTGGAAATAATTTCTTTATTTTGTATGGCCTCAGAGAAGAGAGAAATCAATTCACCTTAAATCATATTCCCGTGATAATGTTGGGACAATCCACGAGTAAGCGTGCTCAATAATAAATGAAAATATTCTTTTAAAAAAATAATTCATTTTCATTTTATTTTCTTTGTTTCTTCAGTTCATCCCATGTTTCCCTTTTACCGCGCCAAACAACTTGCCGCCCCATGCAAATATACGTGTTACACCGTCCATAGAGCCAGTCATTGTGTAAAAATAACAAGTGACATGTAATGTTTAATATCAGAGATGTATTGTGAAAGTAATACTAGAGATGTATTGTGAAAGTAATACTAGAGACGTAGTATGAATATGATATCAGAGATGTAGTGTGAAAGTAATACTAGAGATGTATTGTGAAAGTAATACTAGAGACGTAGTATGAATATGATATCAGAGATGTAATGCGAAAGTAATAGTAAAGATGTAGTATGAATATGATATCAGAGATGTAGTGTGAAAGTAATACTGGAGATGTAGTATGAATATGATATCAGAGATGTAATGCGAAAGTAATAGTAAAGATGTAGTATGAATATGATATCAGAGATGTAGTGTGAAAGTAATAGTAAAGATGTAGTATGAATATGATATCAGAGATGTAATGTGAAAGTAATACTGGAGATGTAGTATGAATCAGAGATGTAGTGTGAAAGAGACACTGGAGATGTAGTATGTATGTGCGTGAATGAGAAATGGAAGTGTAGAGTATGAAAGATACACTTGAGATTTCCTGTGATAGTTAACACGTGCAATGATAGATGATACTGGAGGTGAACTGTCATAGATGATATCTGAGGAGCACTGCTGGAGATAATATCTATAATTTACAATGACAGATGACATCGAATGAATCTGTGACAGAAGACATTTGACATGTGTTACGATAGCTGATACTGGATATGTAATGTGTTATACAATATTGAAGGTGTATAGTGATTTATTATAATGAAGTTTATTGTGATAAATGACATCGGATATCTAATATTCAAAATGATAATGAAAATCTAACGTTACTGATGACATACGACGCATCTTACATTCTTTCCGCACCGCCAAGCGTCACACAGGGCTCGCAACATGTCTCGCCATGAGTCTCTATTCTCATCTTGCTTCTCAATCTCATCAAGGGATTTGATGTCAGTCGCCTTAGCCTCTCTTGTCAGTGTTCTCTTAAGAGATCATTGAGATTAGACTCTTTCTCTTTTTCCAAATGTTTCCCATTTCATGGCTTGCTTTGTGATTCTCTTATTGTTTCTTCTCACCACGTGGCCCACTTATGCCCATCTTTCCTCGAACACTGCTGAGACTGTCTGCTGTGTGCTAATTTCTCTTATCTCTGCTTAAATCTTGAATTCATTCCATTGTATACAGAGTATTTTTCTCTTATCTCTGTTTAAGTCTTGAATTCATTCCGTTGAATACAGAGTATTTTTCTTAGACATTTGTTTTTGAATGAGTTCAATCTGGTCTCTATTTCTTTGGCTGCTTTCCAGCTTTCATATGCAAACATAAGGGTATGTAAACCACCCCGCCATGACAAAGCACTTACACTGGGACGGGTAAGAAGCATACATATCACGATTTATCTTTTTTCTTCAAAACAATAGTGAAAAGAAAGTTCCACAGAAAAAAGTGAAAACTGCATGAAGTGATGCGCGGAGAAAATAATAAAAAACACAGCATAGAAGCATGAGACGGGGGAACTGGAATAAAATGTCAAGTAAATAAAACAATGAAAGTAAGTAGATTATCGTTCAGGCCAACAAAAATTACAGGATTATTCCAGACAAATAAGCACGGCTTTAAGCATCAAGTATCCCCCATTCTCCAGTACAAAGGCAAAAGATTATCGAAAGCTACAACACAAAGAAAGAAAACAAAACTGTAAACAAGAGGATATGTTTACAGTGACCAGACATTCTGAGATTTTATAGAGAATTTCTGGTTTTTAGGGAGATTTCCCAGCTTTTAGCCATCGTGAGTAATGTTCTTCGGGCGGCATAGTATTTCAGTTCGTGTGATTCCTTGCAAAAAACATAGCGCAAAGAAAGTAGAACATTAGAATGTTAATACTTTTTACTTTCTACTTTAGGCAAGCCTTAGATCCATCTAGTTCTCAGACTTCAGAAAACCTTCCCTAAAGATGTCCACGGTTCCCCAAGTTATTATTCTTTTGCCATTTTCTTTTCTCTAGGATGGGAAAGAAACGAGACTGTACTTATGATTTACTTTTTTCTCTAACACTTGTGTCTATCTATCTCTATCTATCTATCTATCTATCTATCTATCTATCTATCTATCTATCTATCTATCTATCTATCTATCTATCTATCTATCTATCTGCTGTCTGTCTATCTATCTATCTGTTGTCTGTCTATCTATCTATCTATCTATCTATCTATCTATCTATCTGCTGTCTGTCTATCTATCTATCTGTTGTCTGTCTATCTATCTATCTATCTATCTATCTATCTATCTATCTATCTGTTGTCTTCTATCTATCTATCTATCGATCTATCTATCTATCTATCTATCTATCTATCTATCTATCTATCTGTCTGTCTGTATGTCTGTCTGTCTACCTATCTATCTATCTATCTATCTATCTATCTATCTATCTATCTATCGATCTATCTATCTATCTAGGGCAGAATGTAAGACGGGCCTGCGTGCCCAATTCTTTACCCTTTAAAAATAAAGATTATTCATTCATTCATTCATTCATTCAATCTGTCTGCCTGTCTGTCTGTCTGTCTGTCAGTCTGTCTGTCTTTTATTGTTTTCTCTTCCTCGTGCTTATTATGATCAATAACAAACGTTGCATGTTTTCGACAGAGTGAAAGTTGTATGATGAAGATTTCATATGCATACATAAGGGTAGGAAGCCACCCCACCATAACAAAGCACTTACACTGAGCCGGGTACCAAGCATACTTATCACGATTTATCTTTTTTTCTTTAAAAAAATAGTCAAAGAAAGTTCTACGGAAAAAGTGAATACTGCATGAAGTGACTTGAGTAAAAAGTGAACATGCAGTATTCAGTCACTGACTTGGCCTCCCATGTGTTTGCTTTGTTAAATGCGGGGAAGGATGTGAAGGATGACTTTCAGCAATGTGTCCTCGTAAATAAACTGTGATTATTTTTTTCAAATCACATGACTCTACAATGTACTCCTTCGTTAGACGGTCTGTGTGCCCAGTGTGCCCTTTGAAAAATAATGGTCATTCGTTCGTTCTCTCTCTTTCCTTCCTTTTCTTTCTCTCTTTCTTAAACTGCTTTATTCTTTATTTTCTTCTTTCCTGTTCTAATTTTTGTTGACTCATTCTTCCACTCGATCTTAGGAAAAAAAAAACATGACTAAGACTATTTCCTCCACAGATTTTGTCTTTCTTTGATTACCGTACTTCCTCACTTATCTGCGCTGTGTTTATGACTAATTTCGCTCCTTCCGCCTACACATGATGTCTGCACATGTTTTATGTTTTAGTCAAGCTGTTTCAGGTAACAGACTTTACTTAGTGCTCGTAAACTGCTGTTGTTGACGAAATATACTGCTAGACTGTCATTTATTGCCAAATCTTTCTTCTCTCTTCCTCCAACCCCCATCTCAAACACCACCTCCAACCACCAACACCCCCCAAAGCCTAAATGAAGTTATCTTCGAAGAAAAGATACTCTTGCATACTCACACACAAATGTCTGGTTTTTTCCTTAGAGTTAGTTTTTCCTGCTTACCAAAGGTTGTTATCAAGTTCTGTTTTGCTTTGTTTTGCTTTGTTGTGATTTGTTTTTTGTTCTGATTTTTTTTATAACAGGGAAAAGAGGGAAGTCTGGAGAAGATTATAAACCATCGTAAGCCACGCTTGAACAGAGCAGCGGGTCGATGTCGTTCTATGTAAGTATAATGGCGGCTGCTAATTTTAGATTAGTTTGTAGTCTAGTCTGCCCCTCTTGCAGCCTCCCCGCCCCCTCTATTCCAGGTATCGACCCAGGATCTACTCCACATTTCCCCTGAACTGCTCCTGGCACGATCTCCTACTTCAGTTCTGCTGAGGCGGTTATGAAATGTAGAATGTGCTAATGATGCCCTGGCAATTTCAGTTTATTTATACATTTAAAACAAATTACCCATAAGTGCTTTCAGATATGTGTGCGGCATTAGCTGATGGGAATATGGATTCTTCTTTTTCTTCTTCTTTTTCTGCTGCTAATAACGGCATTAGACATTTCTTTGTAAGCTGCGGTACCTGCAAAAATGGTTATTGATTACTTATTAATGTCGAAATAATTTGTTGATTGCTCTTCTCTGACTGTACACTTGAGTTTTTCACTCGCTCACGCTTCTCTGACTGTACACTTGAATTTTTCACTCGCTCACGCTTCTCTGACTGTACACTACACTAGAGTTTTTCACTCACTCATGCTTCTCTGACTGTACACTAGAGTTTTTCACTCACTCACGCTTCTCTAACTGTACACTAAAGTTTCTCCCTCTGCCACACTTCTCTAACTGTACACTAAAGTTTCTCCCTCGGCCACACTTCTCTGACTATACACTAGTTTCTACCTTAGCCACACTTCTCTGACTATACACTAGTTTCTACCTTAGCCACACTTCTCTGACTATACACTAGTTTCTCCCTCTGCCACACTTCTCTGACTGTACACTAGTTTCTCCCTCTGCCACACTTCTCTGACTATACACTAGTTTCTACCTTAGCCACACTTTTCTGACTATACACTAGTTTCTCCCTTAGCCACACTTCTCTGACTATACACTATAGATAGTTTCTCCCTTGACCACACTTCTCTGACTATACACTAGTTTCTCCCTTGGCCACACTTCTCTGACTATACACTAGTTTCTTCCTTGGCCACACTTCTCTGACAATACATTTGAGTTTGTCACTTGCTCACGATTCTCTGTTTTCACTGGAGTTCACTGTTTCAAATTTAGCATCTCATTATGTTCCTCAACGGTTGAGAGTTATGAGTTTCGTTTTTTGTTGGCTTTTCCTTTCATCACAGAACTTCGCCTAAAATTCTCGCTGACTTGGCAACCGATGTGTTTATTTTGTTAAGTGCAGGAGAGAATGTGAAGGCTGACTTTCAGCACTGTGTCCTCTAAAATAAGCTGTGATTATTTTTTTTCAAGTCACATGACTATAAAAACATGCGAACACGCAGACACACCACATGTACTCCTTTCTAACTCTTGGTACAGAAAATAAAAACATACAGTCAAATTATATTCTGATGTTTCCACGTTGATCATTCTTGTAACATGGCGAACAACATTGTCGGGTTTTGTTTGTTAGCACCCTTTCTCTCTTTCTGTAGAGTTATTTCGCTGTCCCTTTTGTTCTTTACTCACTGACTGCAATACCAGCAACATGTGATGTGTTTCTTGCATGCTGCATAGTTAAATAAATATGGTATTTTGTGAATAAGTGAAGAAGTACCTTATAAATTACGGCGAGTAGCATAAAAAAAGTTAGGAAACAATACAAATATTGTTCTAAATAAATAGATATATTATAAACTTCATTATTGTTTTTTTAGACAATTCTAAATCACAAGCTGGTATATTAAATGATAGATTTTGTTCAGCAACTGCCCGAGGTTTTTATTATTTTTATTATTATTATTATTATTATTGCTAGTGATCAAGAAGCGGTCATGTAGGTAGGTAGGTAAGGGTGGATGGATGGATGGATGGATGGATGGATGGATGGATGGATGGATGGATGGATGGATAGATAGATAGATAGATAGATAGATAGATAGATAGATAGATAGATAGATAGATAGATAGATAGATAGATAGATAGATAGATAGATAGATAGATAGATAGATAGATAGATAGACAAATTTTATCACTCTGATCGTATCATATTTTTCTGTGACATGTTTCTGCAGATAGCAATTATCCCAGAGATTCTCTTGTTTACTCAGCTAAAACCTGCTAATGAGTCAACGCGGACATTTCTATAGACAGAGGCACACAATAGTCCCTGTTTGTAAACTACTTTGACAGAAAATGTTAAAAGCATTTGAAAACTCAAACAGATGTTAATAGCTTTCTTATTGAGAAAATGAGCAGATAAGTTGATAAAGCACTCAAACTGCGAGAGATTTCACCGTCGTTAATACGGGATATATTTGTCGCTAATTTTGTGTCCTCCCACTGTTCTACTGTTCACCACCCCTCCCCCCACTCTCAACCACCCCAGCCTCACACACACACCCACTTTCATACACGCAAAAACACACACGATGTTCGCAACTTATTTTCATAAAAACCATGGCAACTGGTCAGCTGTTACCATATTTGCATACCCGACACATGCACGCCATGAGTCAATGCTATAAGTTTGAGGAAAGGAACCAGGAATTCGAAGCTCGAGAGTTATCCCCCGTCTTAAGAGATAATCGATCCAATTTCAAATTCAATGATTTTTTTTCTTTCTTGACATTCGACAACGCCAATTTTCATTACACCAGCAGCGTCATTGCGTCTATTTGTAGTGGGCGGGTGTGTGAGTGTGTGTCTGTGTGCGCGCGCGTGTGTGTGCCCGTGTGTGCGTGCGTGAGTGTGTGTCTGTGTGCGCCCGCGCGTGAGTGCGTGTGTATGTCTGTGAGTGTTGCGAAAAGAGAGAAATAATGGATAGGGTAGGAATTTTACTAAAGCAATACATAAATTGTATTAGATAATCAAATCTGATCTTTCCAGACAAATACAGTCTTTCAGCAAACTGAAAAAGTTTCTGTCCTTCTCAATACAGCAACAGTTTCTGTCCCTCTCAATACAGCACCAGTTTCTGTCCCTCTCACTACAGCAAATATTTCTGTCCCTCTCATACAGCAAATATTTCTGTCCCTCTCAATACAGCAACAGTTTCTGTCCCTCTCATATAGCAAATATTTTTGTCCCTCTCAATATAGCAACAGTTTCTGTCCCTTTCATACAGCAAATATTTCTGTCCCTCTCAATATAGCAACAGTTTCTGTCCCTCTCACTACAGCAACAGTTTCTGTCCCTCTCAATACAGCACCAGTTTCTGTCCCTCTCAATATAGCAACAGTTTCTGTCCCTCTCAATACAGCAACAGTTTCTGTCCCTCTCAATATAGCAACAGTTTCTGTCCCTCTCAATACAGCAACAGTTTCTGTCCCTCTCAATATAGCAACAGTTTCTGTCCCTCTCAATACAGCAACACTTCTGTCCTTTTCAATACAGCGACACTTATGTCCCTTTCAGTACAGCACCAGTTTCTGTGCCTCTCGTACAGCAAATATTTCTGTCACTCTCAAAACAGCAACAGTTTCTGTCCCTCTCATACAGCAACACATCTGTCCCTCTCATACAGTAACACATCTGTCTCTCTCAATACAGCAAATATTTCTATCCCTCTCATACAGCAAATATTTATGTCCCTCTCAATACAGTAGCAGTTTCTGTCCCTCTCAATACAGCAAGAGTTTATGTCCCTCTCATACAGCAAATATTTCTGTCCCTCTCAATACAGCAACAGTTTCTGTCCCTCTCATACAGTAACACTTCTATCCCTCTCAATACAACAACAGTTTCTGTCCCTCCAGTACAGTAAAAATTTCTCTCCTCAATACTGCAACAGTTTCTCTCCCTCTCATACAACAAAAATATATGTCCCTCTCCATATAGCAACACTTCTGTCCCTCTCACTACAGCAACACTTCTGTCCCTCTCCATACAGCAACATTTTCTCTCCTTCTCAATACAGCAACACTTCTGTCCCTCTCAAACAGCAACACTTCTGTCCCTCTCATGCAGTAAAAATTTCTAATAGTTATACAGTTAATTCGGTTTAGAAAAAGTATCTCTTGACAACATAATCTGTTAACAGACTCAAAGATTCTACTGCCGTACGTAGTTCAAGTCTCAGGTAATTCTCTTGTCACTTTCTTCTCTCTCATGTCTAAAAGTGCTTTGTCTATGATTTTTTTTTCCAGATCTAGCCACACAACACTGTGTCCTTTTAACCTTACTGTGCGAAACCCTTGTTGTTTTCTCTGGGGAAGAGATAAGAGCATCTATGGATGGCCCCAGAGTGGCTGGATGACGGTCCTTCCTAACTTTGTTCTTCATTTATACGTGCTCGTCTTACTTTCTGCCCACTCTCCTCTCTCTTTCTATCCTTTGTGTAAAACTGCACCATATGTCTCTGTCTGTCTTTATTAACAAACCCAGGTTTGCCGTGGTCGTCACTTCACTTCTCTTACACTGGATATAGAATCTTCCAGAACACAAACAATTTAATAAGGAAAAAAAATACGAATCTTCACGTTTTTAGAAGATAAAAATACCCCCCCCCCCCCCACAGTAATTCTGCAAGATCGAAAAATGCTGAACTAAGGCGAAATGTGTGGAAGTAAGGAAGAAAATGTTGTCTGTACTTTTGTATGTCTGTAAGCATTTCCTTATATAAGACAGTATAGGAACTCAGCGTAATAATAATATCACAGATATGATCCAGCAATCGCTATAAAACATGGGTCTCTGGTCTGATTGGGCCGCTGGTCTGATTGGGTCGCTGGTCTGATTGGGTCGTGTGTTTGCAAAGATTAAACCCACAGAAATTAAACCCAAGCAAACCAACCTGAAAAATAATAACCGTATTACCACATCTGCTGGCAAATATCTGCATCTTAGTACCAGACTTCCACGTCCAATCACAGTTTACATCGTCTTGTGTCGTTTCCTAGGGTATATATCTTCAGATTTGTCTCTTGCCTGATCAGCTCTGTACACGCAACTCCTGCAACATCCTGGAAGTCTTTGATTTATAACTTTTGCAAGGGTCTGTAAAGCTGAGTCTCCTTGGCTCAAGCACACCAACGTCATACATGACTCCCCAGGCATGCTGCATCAAATAAAAAAACCACCTCCAGTGGCAGACAAATAAAATCAAAACTGATTACATAGGTCAGACAGATCAAAATAAAACTATTTTCTTTGTAGCCAACAAATCAATTGCTATCAATATCGATTTAAACCTTTCCACCACCCCTCTTCTCCCCTCCCCCCTCCCAATTCTCAGTTAAACCAGTAGTCTATACATGATGTTTATTTTAACAATCTAAAAACCAAAAGGCTATGCATGATGTTTATTTTAACAATCTAAAAACCAAAAGGCTATGCATGATGTTTATTTTAACAATCTAAAAACCAATAGGCTATGCATGATGTTTATTTTAACAATCTAAAAACCAATAGGCTATGCATGATGTTTATTTTAACAATCTAAAAACCAGTAGTCTATATATGATGTTTTTTTTAACAATCTAAAAACCAGTAGTCTATATATGATGTTTATTTTAACAATCTAAAAACCAGTAGGCTATACATTCATTCATTCATTCATTTGCATGTCCCTTGCGGAACTTTGCCTCCCAAACAGCATTCTTGTAGGCCTCTCGGTTGTGAGCAAGATGGCCTGCTGCTGATGCATCCATTTGCAGATCATCAACGATGTCTTGCAGCCATCTTCGCTTTGGTCTTCCTCTCTTTCTTTTTTCCCATTATGTATCCTTCCAACACGGTCTTCTCTAGATTCACATGATGTTTAATGTGTCCAAAATATTTAAGTTTTCTCTCTTTAATCCTCTTTACTAGCCAGCCTTCTTCAATATCAAGTTCTTGTAGTATGGATATATTTGTTCTTTTTGTGTCCACGATATTTGGAGAACTCTTCTGTAGAATTTACATTCAGCTGTTTTGTTGAGTGTCCAGGTCTCACAGGCATATGTTGCGATGGGAAAGATGCATGCCCTTAAAAATCTTATTTTTGTAGTTCTGTCTGCTCCTCTTCACGGATTCTTTATTTGTTTTACTTTCTGAAGAGCGATAGATGTCCTCCTTTTAATTTCCCTCATTGTATCTCCATTATTAGTTATAATAATTATAATAATTATTATAATTATTATATCCAAGATATTCAAAACTCTCCACTTCTTCCAATTTTTCCTCATTGATATATATTTCAGCTGCCTTGCTTGTTTTATCAGTTGTCATCAATTTAGTTTTATTTGCATTAAGATAGAGGTTCTGCTCTTCGCTGTTCTTACGGACTGACATAATTAGTTTTTCTCTTTGTGTTGTGAACAGTAACACTGTATCATCAGCATATCTAATCTCTGGTATTTCATAACCTCCAATTGTTATGGCATCGTAATATTCTTTGTCTACATCTTCTCTAACAGTCCTCATTATATTTTCAGTATACAAGTTAAATAAGTAGGGTGACAATATGCACCCCTGACGGACCCCTTGTTTTATGTCAAAACAAGTTGTTGTTTCACCATTTATTCTTACTGCTGCTTGTTGGTCTAAATACAGCAGTGATGTTAATTGTATCAAATGTGTTGGAAACCCCATTTTTTCCATTATTTCCCAAAGTTTCTGGTGTTGTACACAATCAAATGCCTTTGAGTAGATTATAAAGGATAAATATAGATTCACATCAAACTCTCTGCATTTCTCTATTATTAATCTTATATTGAATATATGATCTCTTGATCCTCTTCCTTGCCTGAAACCAGCTTGGACCATATTGACTTCTTCTTCTATTTTCTTTCGAAGTCTACCCATTATGATTTTTAACAGAATTTTACTAGCATGACTAATCAGGGCAACAGTTCTGTAGTTTGTGCATAATTTCAGGTTACCCTTTTTTGGCAATGGTATGAATATAGTTCTTTTCCATTCTTTTGGCCAAATACCTGAATGCCATATCTTTTTGCACAGTGCATGATAGATTTTTGCACACTCCTTTCCTCATGCTTTAATAAACTCAGCTGTTATCTCATCACATCCCCATGATTTACCATTTTTCAGATTCTTTATTGCCCATAAAACTTCTTCTATTGTCGGTTCGGGTTCTTTCTCCTCCAATAATAATTCACACTGTTGATTCCTGTTTCCACAGTCGGTTGTTTCATACATTCCTTTGCAATATTCCTTCCATCTTTCTAGAATTTCCTATGTCTCTGTCAAGGTATTCCCCATCTCATCACAAATTACATTTAGCTTAGGTGTGACATTTCTCGTCAATGTCTTCATTTCTTTAAACATTTCACTATCTCTTCCACACTTCTGATGTTCTTCTATTCTTTCACAACAATCTTCAATGTATTGTTTTTTTGTCTTTTCTTATGTTTCTTCGTACTTCTTTTGTTAAAGTTTTATATTTCTCTTTGTTGTTGTTTGTCACTTTCCATTGCATCTTCATTTCTCTACGTTGTTTTATCAGTTCTAGTGTACCTGCTGTAATCCATCCATTCTTTTGTGTTTTCTTTACAGGAACCATGTCTTTAGCTGTTGTTATTAAGATATCTTTGGCCTGCGTAGCCAATTCATCTGGTGTCATCTCCTCGTGTACAGCCATCAGGATTTCGAAACGGTTCTTCACTTCTATACTGTATTGTTCTGGTATATTTGTAAGATCAAAGCAGAGTGGTCTTGATCCCGCAACTGTCTTTTTTATCTTTATCTTCATGTCTGCTATTAATAACTCATGGTCCGTGTCACAATCAGCACCTGATAAAGTTTTTGCTGATGTTATACTTGACCTCCACCTTCTTTGCACTAAAACGTAACCTATTTGATTCCTGGTTTTACCATCAGGTGATGTCCATGCATAAAGTCTTCTTTGATGTTGTTTTAAAAGTGTGTTAGCGATCATTAGCTCATTTTCCATGCAAAACGCCATTAGATTGTCACCTGCCTCATTTCTATGTCCTATGCTAAATTTCCCTACAACATGTCCTTCATCTTCTGCTCTTTCTGTACCAATCTTTGCATTAAAATCACCCATTATTAATACAATGTCATTTTCCGTACCTGGTCTATTTTCGTTTGCAATGTGTTATAAAAGTTTTCTACTTCCTCTTCTTCTGCTGCTGATGTAGGTGTATATATCTGGATGATTGTTACATTTCTAGGAATGCCCTTAAATCTGATTGTTAGGATTCTATCACTTACTGGATTGTAGCCTAGTAATACTTTTGATGTTGATTTGTCCAAATAAAAAGCCACTCCATTCTTTCCTCCTACTTCTCCACCAGAGTATATAAAGATATTATCATTCTCGCTCTTAAAGTGTCCTGATCCTTTCCATCGATGTTCGCAGATTCCCAAAATCTGTATCCCCGTTCTTCTCATCTCGTCACTTATTACTTGATATTTTCCCCCATACATACTTCTTACATTCCATGTTCCTACTCTTATTTTTCTTTTTAGTTTGATGCAGGTGTTTTCCTTAGTAACACCGTCAGGATTTTGTCCGTCATCACAATTACTAGTACTGACCTCTGCCTCACACTCTTCCCCAGTGTTAAAATTAGATCTATCTGGCCTGGGGGCCTCACCACCAGATCTTTTTCCTATTTGACTTTCCATGTTGCTGTTTGGGTTTCTTTGTATATTTCCAGAAGATAGTTTACCATTGCTTTCCTTCCAGGCAGTGACTGTACTAGTCATTGATCGTAGCCATTGTCCCTACATTGAGATCATCTGCCTACCATCATAGAATGGTGACCATAACCAACATTATCTGTCAGCTGCTCTCCCATTCCATCCACCACCTGCTCCCATGGCTTCACGTCACCCTGATCGGGGAGCTATACAGGTACTCCACCTTGCCCAAGAGTGTCCCGTAGACTGACGGAGGTAAGGAGGCGTCTTACTTCTCCTTTGATAGGGGATAACCCTACCCCGCTAACCGTGTTGGCTATACATGATGTTTATTTTAACAATCTAAAAACCAGTAGTCTATACATGATGTTTATTTTAACGATCTAAAAACCAGTAGTCTATACATGATGTTTATTTTAACAATCTAAAAACCAATAGTCTATACATGATGTTTATTTTAACAATCTAAAAACCAATAGTCTATACATGATGTTTATTTTAACAATCTAAAAACCAATAGTCTATACATGATGTTTATTTTAACAATCTAAAAACCAGTAGTCTATACATGATGTTTATTTTAACAATCTAAAAACCAGTAGGCTATGCATGATGTTTATTTTGACAGAGTCTAAAACATAATGTTTATTTTAACAGTCTAAAACCAGTTGACTGTCATCTCATCACCAGGTGCCGTGCTGACTGGCGTTGGCTATTATGCTTCTACAGAGTACACGATCCTTCATTGCAGGCCATCAGCTCAGTTGGTGATCTCCTCTCACACCATCCTGTCAGACTGTCCAGTATCATTTATCTTGGTCTTCCTCTTGATCTTCTTCTTTCTATTTTTCCTGTTTTTATAATATTTTCAATGCCCCATCTTCTCATTGTATGTCCTATGAAAGTACATTGTCTCTCTCTTATTGTTTTTAACAAGATTTTTTATCTCTCCAGCTCTTCTCATACATTCTTCATTAGTTGGCCATGCATGATGTTTATTTTGATAGTCTAAAACTAGTAGCTTATACATGATGTTTATTTTGACAGTCTAAAAACCAGTAGACTGTACACGATGTTATTTTAATAGTCTAAAACCAGGAGGCTATACATGATGTTTATTTTGACAGTCTAAAAACCAGTAGACTGTACACGATGTTATTTTAATAGTCTAAAACCAGGAGGCTATACATGATGTTTATTTTAACAATCTAAAACCAGGAGGCTGTACATGATGGTTATTTTAACAGTCTAAAACCAGGAGGCTGTACATGATGTTATTTTAATAGTCTAAAACCAGGAGGCTGTACATGATGTTTATTTTAACAGTCTAAACCCAGGAGACTGTACATGATGGTTATTTTAACAGTCTAAAACCAGGAGGCTGTACATGATGTTATTTTAACAGTCTAAAACAAGTAGGCTGTACATGATGTTATTTTTATAGTCTAAAACCAGTAGGCTGTACATGATGTTTATTTTAACATTCTAAAACCAGGAGGCTGTACATGATGTTATTTTTATAGTCTAAAACCAGTAGGCTGTACATGATGTTTATTTTAATATTCTAAAACCACTAGGCTATACATGAAGTTTATTTTAACAAAGTCTAACTGGACAACTCCACCACAGAAAAATGCTCAAATAAATGTCCCAGGTATATTTGTGTTAAGATTTAAAGAAAGATTTAAGAAAGTGTATGAAACACTTTTACAAAAGCAATACGATTAGACAAGAAACAAGAAACAGACAAAGTGAATAATACAACCAGTATTTCGGCAACAACAAAAAATCATGATGATGATGATGATGTCATTAAAACTGATAACACGGATAATATCAGAAGGAATGTTAGTCTTCTGTTGTACGCATAGATGTATAGTAAATTTTCAATTACTTCACAATATTCATGTGCTATAAAATAAATTAAACTAGCTATATGTACATGTTATAAAGTAGACTAGACTCACGATATGCATTAGCTATAAGATAGACTAAATTCGCTATATGCACATTTTGTAAAGTAGGCTAGACTCACGATATGCACTAGATATAATTAGACTATACTGAGCACTTTAACCACGTCACATCAAATAAATGTTATCCGGCAAAAGATAACTGTCATTTATCGCCTGATTAAGCACAGAGGGCGGACAGGTTTTTGGGGAGGGGCGACTGAATCGACAGACATTGTGTGCCATCTTCTTCATCATTTAAAACCGGAACTAGTCTAGATATTAATTTTTGTCTGTGTCAGTGTCTAACAACAGTTTTCTCGCAACATAGTAAACAGTTACTTCCTTCGACATCCTCACCACATGTTGAACCCACACTTGTGTCATAAAGTAGATCTGGCCAATCATAATTTCCAACAGCACGAAAGTTTGTAAGCTTCGAAAGTCTTGGGGAAAAAAGCGCCACATAAGAAACCCAGTGAAATTTTATTGTTACAAAAAGAAAAGAAAAGAAAAGAAAGAAATAAGAAAAAGAAACAGGACATTTAACAAAATATATTCACTTTGTTACTGAATTAAGCAAATTAAAATTAGCAGGAAAAAAATAACAAAACAATAAACAAACAAGGAGAAAAGAGCAGCCGGGGGAAATTGGGGGGAGGGGGGGGGGTAAATCGCAACAAAACTCGATACTAAGTTGAATCCCCGATATCTCCCAGATATCTTTGGTTAACTAAATAATTCTGTCAAGATCTATTACAACAGAACTAACATCAAAATCAGAAGGGTCACAGGAAATACTTTCACGAAAGTAGAAACAATAATGAAAGTGAGTTGAACTTTTGAACACCAGATCCGAAAGAAAATATCAATAATAAGTTATTTTGTTTTTCTAGTTTGATGTACAGACTATGTCGTCCGTAGTTTGATGTGCAAACTATGTCGTCCGTAGTTTGATATACAAACTATGTCGTCCGTAGTTTGATATACAAACTATGTGGTCCGTAGTTTGATGTACAGACTGTGTCGTCCGTAATTTGACGTACAGACTGTCGTCCGTAGTCTGATGTACAATATCTTTCTTAGTTTGATGTACAGACTGTACCAATTCTTTTACACGTTTATTTAATGCAAAATGACAGCTGCTCACAACAAAAGATGCTCTGCTTACTATGCTAAAGGAGACGTATGAATCAAATATTGTACAAACACTTTTACAGCGTGTCCTTCTCGCCACCAGTTAGGTCATGAGTAATCTACATAAAGAAAAGCAGCCATAAAAAACAATCACTACAAACTGCCGTGGATAAAAAGGTTGGATGTAAACAGTGAACCTGATACAACTCACAGCCTGCAAGAACAACGTTAAAATATCTTGTTTCGATGAATAACTAATTACTGTAGACAACGATTCACTTAACATTCCAAGATATAGCAAGAAAACTCCCCATGTACATACACCAGAATATGAGGATTGTACAGACACTGACATATATACCTGGCCACCTGCCATCTGAAACAGAAGGTAAAAGGTTGTGTCCAGACAGAAGAAGACTGTGGACTTCATCAAGTCATGTTTTCTGATTTAGAACAAACAAGAAGAAGACGAAGAAGAACGGATGCACAACTTGGGACCTAAACAATGTGCACAGCTTAGGACTAATAAAGAGTGTACGCAATCTGGAACTACAAACATGATCTGGGACCATAGAGTGTATGTGATCTGGGACCACAAACAGAGTGTACGTGATCTGGGATCATAAACAGAGTGTACGTGATCTGGAACTATAAACAGAGTGTATGTGATCTGGAACTACAAACAGAGTGTACGTGATCTGGAACTATAAACAGAGTGTACGTGATCTGGAACTATAAACAGAGTGTACGTGATCTGGAACTATAAACAGAGTGTACGTGATCTGGAACTATAAGCAGAGTGTTCACAATCTAGAAAAAAAAACTAGGGGGAGGGGGGTGCCAGAACGCAGTCAAGTGTAAACGGTCCAAGTTGACTGCTGGCATCAGGGTTGACGAAACATAGCTGACATGTTGGTGTCAGGATTGGCGAACAGTAGCTGACATGTTGGTGTCAGGATTGGCGAACAGTAGCTGACATGTTGGTGTCAGGATTGGCGAACAGTAGCTGACATGTTGGTGTCAGGATTGGCGAACCGTAGCTGACTGTTAGTGTCAGGACTGGCGATCTGTAGTTGACCAAGGGCCTATCTCACCTCTCCATTGCTGCTCCCAGTAACAAGCTTAACCTGGGTAATGGGGCGCGGATCTCTATAGTCTCAGGGGTAGTGGGGTCTGTATCTTTTCCCGCCTTTTTAGCTCTGCTGAGAGTCACACAAAACTTCGCCGTAACTTCCTCCCCTTTTGATCTGTTGCTGTGTAAGGTTTTCAGAAGGAGGTTCCTGGAGTGATGTGATCATAAGCGAAAGTGCGCAAATAACAAGCTTAAAAGCTGGAGAAACAAGAAAACTGCGCATATAACAAGCTTAAAAGCTGGAGAAACAAGAAAACTGCGCATATAACGAGCTTAAAAGCTGGAGAAACAAGAAAACTGCGCATATAACACGCTTAAAAGTTGGAGAAATAAGAAAACTGCGCATATAACCAGCTTAAAAGCTCGGGAAAGAGGAAAAGTGCGCATATAACACGCTTAAAAGCTGGAGAAACAAGAAAACTGCGCATATAACACGCTTAAAAGCTGGGGAAACAAGAAAACTGCGCATATAACAAGCTTAAAAGCTGGGGAAAGAGGAAAAGTGCGCATATAACAAGCTTAAAAGCTGGGGAAACAAGAAAAGGCTGTATATAACAAGCTTAAAAGCTGGGGAAACAGGAAAACTGAGCATATAACAAGCTTAAAAACTGGGTAGACAAAAAAAAAGGCTGTATATAACAAGCTTAAAAGCTAGGGAAACAAGAAAAGCACGTTTGGGGCTGTATTTTTTAGTGTCCATCAACAGACTACATGAACACTGACATATAGTTGTGCGTTGTAAGATTATAGAACAATCGCACAGTAACAACCCATCAAAATGCTGACCTACGAATAAAGTGAGATATTACTAGTACGTGATGAATTCATGCACTGTGCCAGTCTGTAGTCCTTCGGGGTTAGCTTCCACCTCAGATATTAAGGCGGTTAGTGTTGATTCAGTTCAGGGTCAAGAAAATGTCAGTGTACTAGAAAACAGCGTAGTGTAACTAGTTAAGCAGACAAGTACCTAGTCTGGGAGACTTCATGTATGATTCGGAGAGTAATGTAATTTGTCTAATACTTGTATCGCCAGAAGGAATATTAGTGATCAAGCTCTCAAAGTTTGGGGAGTGCATGTCTGATTGCGTTTAATGTACTCTCCACAAGGCACATGTAGAAGGGTGCACGTTGTTCGATATTTATGTTGAGCTACCTGTGTTGTACTACCATATATGTAGTGCTCAAAACCCCATATGTGTGTAGTGTCTGGAATAAAGTATTGCACTATTGCTTGGTGACTTACAGGACATGTCAGAGTACACACCCGGACTCAGTTTTCCCCCTTTCACCTTACAGACGTCCTTCAATACCTTCAGCTACAAACAATACCCTGCTCGCAGTTCCATTGAAATAGAACAACATCAACAGAATGTATGTGCACATATACAAATAGTGTACGCAATCCGAACTATAAATGTACAAAGTCAGAAAACTTTGGACAATTGTACATATTATCAAAGTTATACAGTGCGTTCGGAAAATAACTGTGCACTAACCCAGCATCGATTCCGGTATCGTAGTGATATCTTATTTACTGCAGTATCTAGCCATATCTACTTGCTATGTTAGTATGCTGAAGCCTGCTGTTGTGTAACATCCACTGTATTCAGTCTGTCTTTGTGTATTAAGTTGTTAAGCAGCGATGCATGGCCAAAAAGTTGGAATATGGATTGTGATATCTAGACGGCGCATTGTTGGCCCTATATTTTTTGAAGAGACAGTCACGATGAACGTTATTGTTCAATGCTCCACGATTTCATCAGCATGCTTGAGAAAGACGAAATCAACTATTCATGGTTTCAGTAAGATGGCGCCACTGGGACATGACGCACAAGGACATCACTTTCAACATTTGTTATAAAGTACGTGTCTGATTAGCTTATAATACTTAACGTTTTTTAATCAGCGCGCTTAATCGGTAACTCCAGCCACGGCAGGTAGATACGGCTAGATATCGCAGACATTAAAATATCACTACGATACCGGAATCGATACTGGGTTATTGCACAGTTACTTATGGAACACCCGGTACTTTAAGTTCAGTAAGAATGTTCCAAACTAGTTTTATGGTATTAAACAGAAGAAGACAAGGTCTGTATATGATTAAGCATAAGAGGTCAAGTTTTGTGCATGATTAAACAGAGGATGACATTGTTTGTGTATGATTAAACAAAATAGGACAAGGAGTATGACTGAAGAGAAGAGGACAAAGTTTGCTTACGACCACACGGGATAGATAACGAAGCCTGCTCTACCACGTCATGTTGGCCTGAACATCATGATGATGATGATGGGGGGAAGCAAGTTAAACAAAATAAAGAAGAGTAGATTGACAAGATGATTGGGAATGCATTAAAGAAGATGACAGAGAAGGTTTTAATATGATAATGGAGACTGTGCTAAAAAAGGTTACCTCATAGAGAGTGGATTAAACAGGATAATGCAGTGGATTACACAGACTGTTGGAGAGATAATCAGAATAAAGGAGAACAGAAGGCGTTTTAAATCTCAGCAGATTAAAAATATATTCATCTCGAAAAGAAAATTCAAATGAGAAACCGCCAGGAATAATCTCATCATCATCATGTGCCGTCTTCAGAAGGAAGGTTGGAGGTAATGAATCTCCTGTTTCCTCTCTCCCTCGCCCTGATGATACACTCACCCAGGCTGTATCCTGTCCACTCTCCTATATTATCTTTCCATCTACATCTCTGTCTTCCTCTCACTCCTTTTTCCTCTCCACCTTTCCTTCTAATATGGTCTTCAGTATGTTACGATGTCTTTTGATATGGCCAAAAGGATTGTGTTTTCTTGATCTTTACTGTTTTGAGAAGTTCACATTGCACTTAGAATTGTTCTAATACGTGTTCTTTTCATTCTCCATGATATATGACCTAATCTGTAGAACCACATTTCCGCTACATTTACCCCTCCAGAGTAATCTGGAGTGTTAATACTACAATGAACGTGTTAAATGTGACTGTTTATGCATCTGTAAATGGGAATATAAACTTCACGGCATTGGTGGTCTGTTTGCGGCATGCCGCATCACGGTCTCTCAGTTCACATGCGAGGATGAATAAACAGTTGTATCAAATACCTACAATCTAATTACAAATATAAGACGCAGAGCAGTGCTTCATTTATAAGAGAGGTGAGAGTCTAATCTAATCTGTCTGTCCATCCATCCATCTGTCTGTCTGTCTGTCTGTCTGTCTGTCCATCTGTCTGTCTGTCTGTCTGTCCATCCGTCCATCTGTCTGTCTATCTGTCTGTTCATCCGTCCATCTGTCTGTCTGTCTGTCTGTCTGTCCATCCGTCCATCTGTCTGTCTATCTGTCTGTTCGTCTGTCTGTCTATCTGTCTGTTCGTCTGTCTGTCTATCTGTCTGTTCGTCTGTCTGTCTGTCCGTCTATCTGTCTGTCTGTCCATCCGTCCGTCTGTCTGTCTATCTGTCTGTTCGTCTGTCTGTCTATCTGTCTGTTCGTCTGTCTGTCTATCTGTCTGTTCGTCTGTCTGTCTATCTGTCTGTTCGTCTGTCTGTCTATCTGTCTGTTCGTCTGTCTGTCTATCTGTCTGTTCGTCTGTCTGTCTGTCCGTCTATCTGTCTGTCTGTCCATCCGTCCGTCTGTCTGTCTGTCCGTTGTCTGTCTGTCTATCTGTCTGTTCGTCTGTCTGTCTGTCCGTCTATCCATCCATCCGTCCGTCTGTCTGTCTGTCCGTTGTCTGTCTGTCTGTCTGTCTGTCTGTCTGTCTGTTTTCTTCAGTTTTAAAAAATCATATTCTACATTTGTTCATTATTTACATTATAAACAAGATTACAGTTTGTGATGTCTCTAGTAAATTAATTTCCCTATTGCATGTTGACCGTAAAAAAGAACAGCAGTGGAAGTCAAAAGTGATAATACAAGCTGTATTTTACAACTTTTAAGAAGTGAAATGTTAAGAAAAAAGGACAAAAATTGAATAGATACATAAACACAGCTGCCATATGCAGATTTCACTTCTCTCTCTCTCTCTCTCTCTCTCTCTTTCTCCCTCTCTCTGTTTCTCACTCCTCTGTCTGTCTATCTGTCTGTCTGACTCTGTCTGTCTGTCTGTCTCTCTCTCTCTCTCTGTCTGACTCTGTCTTCTCTGTCTCTCTCTCTCTCTCTCTATCATAAAAGGATTATCGCATAATATGTGACTTAAGTTATATTCCTTTAAAAGATAGTTAAAATATAATACATACTGGTTAAGTTAAGTTATAACACTTAATAAGAGGGTTAAGTTAACCTGACCATTGTTCTAAGTCCAAATACGGGACACTCAGTTAAGCGGGATGGGGAAGGAGGCGGTTACAGGAGAATTAAACTCAAATTTTAACTCAAAATGTTAATCGCTAGGTTAGGTTTATAACTTGATTGGTCAATTAGAAACTTTGCTTACACATACGCCAATCAAGCCTACTAGTACTTCTCTACAGAGGGACTTTTCTTTAGAACGTCAGTGCTCCCACCAAGATGATTTTTAAAATTCTGACCATTTCCTAACACTCGGCATCAAAGACGACAATACAGGACAATATGGGACACGTTTTAAAATTGGGGAGATTTAGGCGCCCCGACCAAAGTACTGTAATACAATTTCCAGGACAAATCCTTGACGATTTGTCCCGTTAGTATGGGACGATTGGTCACTTTAATTAAATTATGATGCTTAATAGGAGATTTAAATTTTAACATTTAATAAGTGAGTTAAATTGTAATATTAATAAGTTAGTTATTAAGTCTTTCGTTCTTTTAAAGTGCAGAACTGCTTTACTTTACACATTTGAACTTTTCGATGCGATAATTTCTTGAAAACTAAGAAAAATGTATCTTAAAAGGAAAAAAAAAACTTAAAATTGAATAAATCATTTTTATGACGTGTGCAGTGAGTACATTTTAGAAGATTTCAGAACGGAAAGATGGCGTGTTGACGACAAAAAAACTGACTGCGAGCGTCCAGAAATGCCGGCATAGACTACATTATGATAGGAAAACGTCATAAGATCGCTCTTGCCTACAAGCCAAAGGTAATGATGAAATACAAAACGATCCAGGCATGCGCGAAGAAAATGCAACAAGCAAGACCCATGCTATTTTTTTTTAAAAAGCTGATACCAAACGAATAAATATTAAGACAAAGTTATGTCCCTTCACAGACAAAACTACGTCAGTTAAAGGCCAGGTGGGCAGGTGAATAGCTCATGGCTGTAGACTTTTCACTTATACTACAATGGAAGGGGGGGGCGATTTTTTTCTTTTGTTAATCACCACCAAACGATATTCATCGGTGGAATTCCTGTACTTGAAGCTCACGCGACACGCTAATATCGAAATAATATCAATAATATTAGTATCGTCCAAAGAGCATTATCAAAAACATGTTTCTGTCCTGTCTGTACTGCAGGTTTCTTAGCATCTGCTGAAAATGTCTGCGCTAGACGCTGATTAACTAATCACCAACACATTAACGCTATCCTCACTACGGTGTGTTCAGATGTGTGGCTTGGAGCAAACAAATCATCATATCTTTCTGGTGCTACTTTTCTTCACAGAAACTAAGTTAGTGATTTTATTTTTCTTATTTAAATCTGCTCCAATTACTGCTTTCTTATCATCTCTTTCCTTGCAGCCTCCGCAGTTCTCATTGTTTCGCTCATTAATTAAGGAAGAGAGAGAGAGAGAGGAAGAGTGAGAGAAGAAGAGAGAGAGAGAGAGAGAAATCAGCACACCAAACTTGGAAAGTTCCCGAATTTTGTGAAAGGTAATGCTGACAAAATTATTGAGTGAATCCTCTCAAATACAGTCTGAAAACAATTTGGCTGTTCATGGACTGATAGTAGATGTATACACACAAACAGCACTTTCATGGAAAGCATTTCTGTGAAGGGAAGACAGTGTGCCGCATGCTTTACAGTCCGCAACTCTAGACATCTTTTCCAAAGCTTATATTTATCTGATTTTTAATAATAATAATAATAATAATCAAACATTCATAAAACAATTACAAATTCTTCAACTCTACACGGCCTTACAAGAAAATGGTGTGCATATGTGCATATATGTATGCTATAAATAAACAGGAGTGTGTGTCGCGCTGGATATAAAAATAAAACAGACACGTACCTCCATGCTTGTAACAACTTGAGTGTTTGCTGTTTATCTCCTTTGCTGGCTCTCATAAACTCTCAGTGCTTAAAATCATTCAACTGCTCAGCCCTCGGTGTGGCACTGCCGATGACGAGAATATTCCCCTTCCTGTCTTCAGCCCAGAGCCAGTGGACAAACATTGGTTCCGCGCAATCTAGGCCTACTCTGTAGCAGACGAGAAGTTGTCCGCGATCGATATTTAGAGCACTTATTGTCTATACTCTTCAAAACAAGCAGTCTTCAGTAGTCCAAGCCTACAGGCTAATTAAAGTAACTCAAAGCTACAATTCGTAAATATTTCCAATAAAATACATTATTACACACATTTATTAACATTTAAACGTTCCTCGTTATCAGTTTGTGGAAAATGAAAGTGGCATCTAAACCCCAGTTTATCAGTTCTCATCACTCATTCAAATCTGTTCCTGTATGTTTGGCGTGTTCCCCTCTCTTTGTCCGAGTATGTTACCACACATCACGTGATCGGTCTCAAGAAGCCATTTTATATCAACAAAAACCGTCACAGATCTTCACACAATATCTCAGTTTTTAAATTTGCTCAGTTCTTAGCTTGTTTAATAGTAATAATAATAATAATGCTCTCAGAGATTCCTAATTTCCATTCAGTTGTGAGTTATAATTAACAGTCATAACTGAACATCCCGCAAACTAACGCTGGAAATAAATAGAAGTTTATTTTCGTCTTAGCACTTGTCTCTTTCATATCTGCTTGTTGTTGTTGTTGTTGTTGTTGTTGTTGTTGTTGTTGTAATCTTATTAAATCCGCAGAGCTCTCTACTGCTCGGTAGGTGCGTCACTTTGGAAATTTTATTCATTTATTATTTTATAGCTGTGGTCATCTTCTTCTTCTTCTGCATTCGAGGTTATGGTCACATCAGCTCCTGATCCCTGTCGACATGGCAAAGCCCACAGTCCTCTCCAGATCTTGATAGGAGCCCCAAAGCTTTTGCCCCAAGCTTGTGTCCTCTGGCCTTGTCTCACGTCGCAGGTCCCCATGGTTTGGGCACTCTTGAATGTTATATTCTGGAGTCTGGACTCTCCACTGCCACACGAACATTTGTGGTCAATAAATTTCATTTATTTATTAACATAATTTTCGTTTTCTTAACGCTGATTTTAATTCCATGTTTTCTGTTTCTTCTTGTCGTTGGTGAGCAATCAAATTATCTCATGCTGACATTTGTGGCATCTATTTTTCTTGATGAGTTTTGTGACCTCTTTCTTTTTTTGATGAATTCTTGATGAGTTTTATGGCCTATTTTTTTCATACTGAGATTTATGGCCTTTCCCTTTTAGATTTCTTACCTCTGCCTTCCCAGTAGAATTTGTAATCGCTGTCTTTCCCGCGGAGATCTGTGACCTCTCTCTTCCTCAGGTAGAATTTTATGACCTTTATCTTTAAAGCAGTGGTTTGTGACTTCTCTTTACGTGGCAGAGATTTTCATCAAATTTCTTCCATACAGATGTCGCGGTGGTTTGGTGCACCAGCCTGCCTATCTAATGGTCCTGGTTCGATTTCGGACTTAAACGGATTTTTTTTTCGGACCGACCGGCACTGAGGTCAACCCAGCCACAGAAAAAAGATGGGGGGAGGGTGGGGGGTGGCCGAGGTTTCACCAAGAAAGCAAAGACAGCGAGGAAAACAACCTCGAATGCTGTAGTGGCTTAGAACTACCACTTCACACCCTCTTCGGCATGCAGATGTCAGGGGACGTAGATCTTCCTAGCAGAGATTTGTGACTCTATCAATCATCCTGACAGAGATCTATGGCACCTATCTTCTTTTTAGAGATTTGTAACCTTTCTCTTTCCCGCCTACCCCCCCCCCCCACCACCCCCTTTAGAATAATAGTCTCCTCCTCAGAGAAGCTGTCCAAGTACGCAAATAAAAGAAGTTAAAACAGTAAAATGTCACCTGCCAAATTAAAATATTTAAGAAATATTTTCTTAAGTAAAGAATACTGACACACATATAATGATAATCAACAACACGTGTAATAATAGCTTTTCAATTATACATTATAATTATTCAAAGATTGGTACAGAAAGAGCAGAAGACGAAGGATATGTTGTGGGGAAATTTAGCATAGGACATGGAAATGAGGCAGGTGACAATCTAATGGCGTTTTGCATGGAAAATGAGCTAATGATCGCTAACACACTTTTTAAACAACATCCAAGAAGACTTTACACATGGACATCACCAAGAATTAAATAGATTACATTTTAGTGCAAAGAAGGTGGAGATCAAGTATAACATCGACAAAATCTTTACCAGGTACTGATTGTGACACGGACCAAGAGTTATTAATAGCAGACATGAAGATAAAGATAAAAAAAAGACAGTTGCGGGATCAAGACCACTCCGCTTTGATCTTACAAAAATACCAGAACAATACTGTATGGAAATGAAGAATCATTTCGAAATCCTGATGGCTGTACAGGAGGAGATGACACGAGATGAACTGGCTACGCAGGTCAGAGATATCTTAATAACAACAGCTAAAGATGTGGTTCCAGTAAATAAAACACACACAAAATGAATGGATTACAGCAGGCACACTAGAACTGATAAAAAAACGTAGAGAAATGAAGACTCAATGGTAAGTGACAAACAACAACAAAGCGGAATATAAATCTTTAACAAAAGAAGTACGAAGAAACATAAGAAAAGAAAAAAATCAAAACATTCAAGATTATTGTGAAAGAATAGAAGGACATCAGAAGTGTGGAAGAGATAGTGAAATGTTTAAAGAAATGAAGACATTGACGAAAAATGTCACTCCTAAGCTAAATGTAATTTGTGACGAGATGGGGAATATCTTGACAGAGACAGAGGAAATTCTAGAAAGATGGAAGGAATATTGCAGATGAATTATGAAACAACCGACTGTGAAAGCATAAATCTACAGTGTGAATTATTATTGGAGGAGAAAGAACCCGAACCGACAATAGAAGAAATTTTATGGGCAATAAAAAATCTGAAAAATGGTAAATCACGGGGATGTGATGAGATAACAGCTGAATTTATTAAAGCAGAAGGAAAGGAATGTGTAACAATCTATCATGCACTATTTAAAAAGATATGGCATTCAGGTATTTGGCCAAAAGAGTGGAAAAGAAATGTATTCATATCACTGCCATAAAAGGGTAACCTGAAATTATGTACAAACTACAGAACTGTTGCCCTGATTAGTCATGCCAATAAAATTCTGTTAAAAATCATAATGGGTAGACTTCGTAAGAAAATAGAAGTCGATATGGTCCAAGCTTGTTTTAGGCAAGGAAGAGGATCAAGAGATCATATATTCAATCTAAGATTAATAATAGAGAACTGCAGAGAGTTTAATGTTAATCTGTATTTATCTTTCATTTACTACTCAAAGGCATTTGATTGTGTACAACACCAGAAACTTTGGAAAATAATGGAAAAAATGGGATTTCCAACACATTTGATACAATTAACATCACTGCTGTATCTAGACCAACAAGCAGCAGTAAGAATAAATGGTGAAAGAACAACTTGGTTTGACATAAAACAAGGGGTTCGTCAGGGGTGCATATTGTCACCCTACTTATTTAACTTGTATACTGAAAATATAATGAGGAATGTTAGAGAAGATGTAGACAAAGAATATTACGATGCCATAAAATTGGAGGTTATGAAATACCAGAGATTAGATATGCTGATGTCATAGTATTATTATCCACAACACAAAGAGGAATGGAAAAACTAATTATGTCAGTCCGTAAGAACAGCGAAGAGCAAAACCTATTTCTTAATGCGAAGATAGCTAAATTGATGACAACTGACAAAATAAACAAGACAGCTGACATATGTATCAATGAGGAAAAATTTGAAAAATTGGAGAGTTTTGAATATCTTGGATCACTACTACCTGATAATGGAGATACAATGAGGGAAATTAAAAGGAGGACATCTATTGCTCTTCAGAAAGTAAAACATCTATAAATAATCTGTGGAGAGAAACAGACAGAACTACAAAAATAAGATTTTTAAGGGCATGCATCTTTCCCATCTCAACATACGCCTGTGAGACCTGGACACAGCTGAGAAACATATAAATCACCACACAAGATGAAGAATGTAAGCCTTTGAATGTAAATGCTACAGAAGATTTTTTTCAAATTTCATGGACACAAAAAAGAACAAATATATCCATACTACAAGAACTTAATATTGAAGAAGGCTGGCTAGTAAAGAGGATTAAAGAGAGAAAACTTAAATATTTCTGACACATTAAACGTCATGATAATTTAGAGAAGACCATCTTGGAAGGATACATAATGGGAAAAAGAAAGAGAGGACGACCAAGACGAAGATGGCTGCAAGACGTTGTTGACGGTCTGCAAATGGATGCATCAGAAGCAGGCCATCTTGCTCACAACCGAGAGGCCTACAAGAGTGCTGTTAGGGAGGCAAAGTTCCGCAAGGGGCATGCAAATGAATGAGTGAATGAATGTATATATGTGAGAGAAAGATGACAATATCTGTTTCAGTTAAGAGGCTGCAGTTTTTCAGTATCTTCTTTTCGGTGAGTCTATAGGATTATGATGTTGATGATGAGTGTTTTAATACATTCATTCGGTGGGACTATAGCATTGTGATGCTAATGATGAGTGTTTTAACACATTCATTCGGTGGGACTATAGGATTGTGATGCTAATGATGAGTGTTTTAACACATTCATTCGGTGGGACTTTAGGATTGTGATGCTAATGATGAGTGTTTTAACACATTCATTCGGTGGGACTATAGGATTGTGATGCTAATGATGAGTGTTTTAACACATTCATTCGGTGAGACTCATTCATTCATTCCTTTGCATGTCCCTTGCGGAACTTTGCCTCCCAAACAGCACTCCTGTAGGCCTCTCGGTTGTGAGCAAGATGGCCTGCTGCTGCTGCATCCATTTCCAGATCATCAACGATGTCTTGCAGCCATCTTCGTTTCGGTCTTCCTCTTTTTCTTTTTCCCATTATGTATCCTTCCAATACGGTCTTCTCTAAATTATCATGACGTTTAATGTGGCCAAAATATTTAATCGGTGAGACTATAGGATTATAATGCTGATGATGAGTGTTTTAACACATTGATTCGTACAGTCCGAATAGCGCTATTGATAATACTTCTTCATCTTGTGTAATGATAATACTTCTTCATCTTGTGTAATGATAATACTTCTTCATCTTGTGTAATGATAATACTTCTTCATCTTGTGTAATGATAATACTTCTTCATCTTGTGTAATGATAATACTTCTTCATCTTGTGTAATGATAATACTTCTTCATCTTGTGTGGTGATAATTCTTCTTCATCTTGTGTAATGATAATACTTCTTCATCTTGTGTGGTGATAATTCTTCTTCATCTTGTGTAATGATAATACTTCTTCATCTTGTGTAATGATAATACTTCTTCATCTTGTGTGGTGATAATTCTTCTTCATCTTGTGTAATGATAATTCTTCTTCATCTTGTGTGGTGATAATTCTTCTTCATCTTGTGTGGTGATAATACTTCTTCATCTTGCGTGGTGATAATACTTCTTCATCTTGTGTGGTGATAATACTTCTTCATCTTGTGTGGTGATAATTCTTCTTCATCTTGTGTAATGATAATTCTTCTTCATCTTGTGTGGTGATAATTCTTCTTCATCTTGTGTAATGATAATTCTTCTTCATCTTGCGTGGTGATAATACTTCTTCATCTTGTGTAATGATAATTCTTCTTCATCTTGTGTAATGATAATTCTTCTTCATCTTGTGTAATGATAATTCTTCTTCATCTTGTGTAATGATAATTCTTCTTCATCTTGTGTAATGATAATTCTTCTTCATCTTGTGTAATGATAATTCTTCTTCATCTTGTGTAATGATAATTCTTCTTCATCTTGTGTAATGATAATTCTTCTTCATCTTGTGTAATGATAATTCTTCTTCATCTTGTGTAGTGATAATACTTCTTCATCTTGTGTAATGATAATTCTTCTTCATCTTGTGTAATGATAATTCTTCTTCATCTTGTGTAATGATAATTCTTCTTCATCTTGTGTAATGATAATTCTTCTTCATCTTGTGTAATGATAATTCTTCTTCATCTTGCGTGGTGATAATACTTCTTCATCTTGTGTAATGATAATTCTTCTTCATCTTGTGTAATGATAATTCTTCTTCATCTTGCGTGGTGATAATACTTCTTCATCTTGTGTAATGATAATTCTTCTTCATCTTGCGTGGTGATAATACTTCTTCATCTTGTATGGCCCATGGTTTTCTAGTCATTTCAAATGTTGTTTTCCTTTCCCCTGTGCTGTTTGTTATGACCATTCATTTATTTTTCTTCCTGGTCTTCCTCTCTTTCTTTTATCTTGGGTTACTAAGTCTCTAACTTCTGTCTTCTTATGACGTACCCAAGTTCTCTAACTTCTGTCTTCTTATGACGTACCCAAGTTCTCTAACTTCTGTCTTCTTATGACGTACCCTAGTTCTCTAACTTCTGTCTTCTTATGACGTACCCAATTTCTCTCATTTCTGTTTTCTCACGACGTGTCCGAGTTCTCTAACTTCTGTCTTCTTATGACGTACCCAATTTCTCTCATTTCTGTTTTCTCACGACGTGTCCAAGTTCTCTAACTTCTGTCTTCTTATGACGTACCCAATTTCTCTCATTTCTGTTTTCTCACGACGTGTCCAAGTTCTCTAACTTCTGTCTTTTTATGACGTACCCAATTTCTCTCATTTCTGTTTTCTCACGACGTGTCCGAGTTATCTGACTTCTGTCTTCTCACGACATGTCCAAGTTCTCTAACTTCTGTCTTCTTATGACGTACCCAAGTTCTCTAACTTCTGTCTTCTCACGACGTGTCCAAATTCTCTAACTTCTGTTTTCTCACGACGTGTCCAAGTTCTCTAACTTCTGTCTTCTCGCGACGTGTCCAAGTTCTCTAACTTCTGTTTTCTCGCGACGCGTCCAATTTCTCTAACTTCTGTCTTCTCACGACGTACCCAAGTTCTCTGACTTCTGTCTTCTCATGATGCGTCCATGTTCTCTGACTTCTGTCCTCTCACGACGTGTCCAAGTTCTCTAACTTCTGTCTTCTCACGACGTACCCAAGTTCTCTGACTTCTGTCTTCTCGCGACGTGTCCAAGTTCTCTAACTTCTGTCTTCTCACGACGTGTCCAAGTTCTCTAACTTCTGTCTTCTCACAACGTGTCCAAGTTCTCTAACTTCTATCTTCTCACGACGTACCCAAGTTCTCTGACTTCTGTCTTCTCATGACGCGTCCATGTTCTCTGACTTCTGTCCTCTCACGACGTGTCCAAGTTCTCTAACTTCTGTCTTCTCATGACGTGTCCAAGTTCTCTGACTTCTGTCCTCTCACGACGTGTCCAAGTTCTCTAACTTCTGTCTTCTCACGACGTGTCCAAGTTTTCTAACTTCTGTCTTCTCACGACGTGTCCAAGTTCTCTGACTTCTGTCTTCTCACGACGAGTCCAAGTTCTCTGACTTATGTCTTCTCACGACGTGTCCACGTTCTCTGACTTCTGTCTTCTCGCGACGTGTCCAAATTCTCTAATTTCTGTCTTCCCGCGACGTGTCCAAGTTTTCTAACTTCTGTCTTCTCACGACGTGTCCAAGTTCTCTAACTTCTGTCTTCTCACGACGTGTCCAAGTTCTCTGACTTCTGTCTTCTCACGACGTGTCCAAGTTCTCTGACTTATGTCTTCTCACAACATTTATTTATCTGACTGCCCAGGGCTGCGGGTGTCTCTGCTTGTGAAATATCCAAGTTTCCCAGGTGGCTGTATATAGTAATATTGATTTTACATAACGCTGTAATAGTCTATTACTATAATCATGTAATGTTGCATTGCAGCAGCCTCATGGAAATATTCCTACAGGCTATTTTAGTTAATGTGTTACTTATGATCTCGTCCTCGCTGAGTTGGTGAGTCAGAAATATTTCCACTTAAGATGACCAGTGTGATGGTTAACGCCTTCATATCATGCTAGCACACGTCTCTGTTAGACCAACATCCAGCCTGTTCATATGCCAGTTCTTCCTAAAGATGGATATGTCCATTGGAATGCGCTGTCTAGGAACTGTGTGACCTCTCTCCGCTACATAACTGCCGTGGCTGATCAAACTCCGCTAAGAATGTGGTCTTTGGTTCAGTCTGAAAATACATTTCTTATTTGATACTTGTATTTTTTTTAATCAAATGCATGAAGGATCGGATACTCTGGAGAAGCATAATAGCCAACGCCAGTCGGCACGGCACATGATGATGATGATGATGCACAGAATTTATCGATGCATCCGTCGGTGAAAGATATATCTGACACAAGTGAGGTAAGCATTTTAGACAACTGTTTTTGTCTTCAAATATGCACTACTGGCGAGATTCTTCAGATGCCGCGCGTGGAGTGAAGCTCCTCCCGGCCAAGGAAGAAAGTGCGGAAAAGGGTTGCTGTGTAGCGCCGATGTAAAAAGGTGATGGAAAGGATAAAGTGAAGCTTAATCGGTATGTCCAGTAGTATCGCGGTGAGAGCTACTCATACCACGGCGCCTCTGCTCTAGAGGTCGGCCACGTCCGAAATACACCCATACTGGTGAAATATGCCTAAACCGGCTTACACCAGGGGTGAAACTTGATGGCTACGCATGTCACGGTACCTCTGCCCTAGAGGTCGGTCATGTCCTAAACACCCATACTGTGATAATATGCCTAAACCGGCTCAACCCAGGGGTGGAAGTCACTAGTGGCGAGGATTCATCCTCTTGGACAAAAGCTCCATCCTGGTCACAACTAGGAAGGGTAGCGGCCACGATCACAAAATGCTGAAGTCGGAGACACTGGACCAGGGCAGTCTAGATAGGCAACCACCTCTCACCCAGCGGGGATGTATGTGTATCCTACGCTGAGGTTTTCCGGTGAGAAAGCCCAATTCTAGCCTGGATGGGCTACCACCTCTCACCCAGCGGGGATATACTGATATCCAAAACACGCTGAGGTTTTCCAGTGAGAAAGTCCTACTCTAGATAAACCTGGTGCAACGAAAACCACGGTGTCACGCAATCCCGCTTCAGAGACACACCAAGAATAGTATTAGGCTCAAGCCGTGCGATACTCTGAACTTCCTGTGGTCCTCTCGGGAATCTCATGTGGTCCATTGGGGACCACACGGGGGACCACTGGACCTATGGAGGATCACAGGTTATTCAGCAGGATCACAGGAGGTCTTGGTGGTAGAAGAAGAAGAAGAAGAAGAAGTCTTCAAATATCAGCTTAAGATTCTCTCATGCACGTTTCGTGTGGTAGACAGAGATGGATGAAACTCTTATTAATGTGCTTATGTATATCTGCATCCAGGAAGAGTTGACATTATGTGATAGATTCTAGGTACGAGGGGTGATTATCCAGGTACGAGGGGTGATTGATAAGTTCTCGGGATAAGGTACAACGGATTATTTGTGAACAACTTTTTGGGGGTTATTTCTCAACATAGTCCCCTTGCAAGTTTATGTACTTAGTCCAGCGAACCTGGAGCATACGGATCCCTTCCTTGCAAAAGTCACATCCTGTGCCAGTAAAAGTGGTCTACAGCATGAATGACATCAATATCTGAAGAAAATTTGCAACCACTGAGCTCCTTTTTGAGTTTGGTAAACAGCAAATAGCCCGAAGGGACCAAATCTGGGGAATAAAGAGGATGTTCAAGAAGCTGGAAGCCGCATTCATGAATGGCAGCCATTGCCACTGCCAGCTTGTGAACTGGAGCATTGCCTTGCTGAAAGATGACTCCTCTCCTCAATTTCCTTCAACGCTTTTCCTTCAGTTTGACTCGCAGTTGCTTCACAATATTAGCGTAATATGCCCTGGTGACCGTTCTGCCCTTTTGAAGATAGTCTACCAATACCACACCTTTTGAATCCCAAACTATGGAAGCCATCACTTTGCCTGCAGACAGAACCACCCTTTCTTTATTTGGAGGTGGCGATGTTTCCACTGACTGTTCTTTGGCTTCTGGCTGAAGATGATGAACCCAAGTCTCATCTATAGTCACAAATTGCTGAAGAAACTTTTCAGGATCTGCAGAAAAATTACCAAGATTGTCTCTTGACAAGTTGAGACACTGTCGTTTGTGATTAGCTCCAAGAAGTTTTGGGACCCATCGAACAGAGACCTTTGTCATTTGAAGATCATTGTGAATAATAGCATGAACACGTTCCTGGGAGATGCCCAACTCGGTAGCAATGTACCGCTCAGTTAGTCGTCGATCCTCTACTATCATGTCATGGATTCTGCCGGTGGTTTCATCGATGGTTACCGTTCTTGGTCTTCCTGGACGGGGATCATCTTCCAGACTCTCCCTTCCATGTGTGAACTGAGCTGCCCATTTTTTCACTGTGCACTCTCCCCTAGTCTCTACCATATCCTCATGGATCTCCTTCAATGATAAGACCTTGGTGCAGAGGTAGCGAATGACTGCTCGGTGAGAAATCGTATCCATTTTCTCAATTTCTGCCACCCCTTATCACTTCAGTAGCCTGTTTAAAAAAAAATTGTTGAAGTTAATTTCTTGAAACTTGGTGTTTAATCTTACATTAACCTAACCTACAAATGCGCCTAATATCAACTGTGCTTTTCAAGTATTTGTACTTTATGTCGATAACTTATCAATCACCCCTCGTACATGTTCTGGTCAGTTACTTTCTGTTCGGTTATCTGTGCTGATGATTGGTGGAGTCTCTATATTCTGGCACAGATTCTCGTTCAGCTTTACAACTGGAATGGGTCTGTGGCCATCTTTCCAGCGCACAAACCTAAACTTGAACAAACTGTTCCCCCGACTATATTCCCGACATCTACATGATTGATGGTGTCAAATGAACGAGGAAACTGACGCAGTCCGACGACGGAGGAGTTGCTAAATTAGTCATGACGCCAGCTGTCTTAGGGATTTGAAATTTTCCCTTGCGATTTACTCCAGAATCCTTTTTCATGAACAAGTCGTGACATTAGGTAGCGTACATGCTCCTAAATGATATGATTATTGAGGATTAACAAAGTACATTTATCTGGATCATTTTTTGTTTCCAAACGATGTTCTGCGGCACTGTGGTGTACCAGAGAGAGCTTGAGGTATGCCGTCAAATTTTTAGAGCAAAAAATATTTATATTATTTATATGTTAAATACCCGCCAGACTGCCCACAGTAATTTAGTCGTTAATCCCAGGCCAGCGAGAGACGAGATGGCCAAAGATGTGTGCATCCAATCAGGCTCATTTTTCACACTGAAAAAAAGTCTTGTTATTATAAAACAACGTCGCTCTCCAATTTTTCTCATTTGTCAATATATTATAAAATTGTGAGTATAAATTTAATACAGTGTATAAATTTAGAAAGTGTAAAAAATATGCAGTTAGCTGCACGAAAGTTCAGCATTAAGAACACAGTGTGTCGCGAAAGAAATTTGCACGTGTGCCAGATATTCTGACCCTGCCAGATTCGCCTTCACGTCTTCTGATTGTACAAAATAGTCAAGCAATGTAAACCTGAACTTCCCGTATAAAGTGAGTCTTTATATTTCCAGCCTCCTGGAAGTTTACGCAGTCGAAAGCCGGCTTTGCAGGGCAGAATTTGGCTCCAGACGATTATATTAATGGTTTATTAATCCCATCATCCTCTGCCATGGCGATTGTTGTAAGCTATGAAGACCGTTGCTCAGATCTCTAACTTTAAGCCTTCCTCAAGTGCCCCTGACATTCTAGCACTGTGGTGAGGTAATCCTCACTGCCTACGTATGACGGTGTGTTATCTTTGCGCTCACAAAAACGTTTCGCCCAGCTTCTATCAACGATGGCTGAAAATACAAACCACTAAAACTAAACATCACCCTCAGAGAATACGCCTAAGATGGCTACCTAGAACTAAGATTACAAATGAAGACAATGTACGTGAAGTGACCTCTCTGTTTATTAATGTTTGGAAGATTCACAATCAGTGTATTTACAACCATTACCACATAATTATCTAACAACAATAAAAATTCCTTTCTCTTGTGTATATCAACCGATTATAGACTGATTTCTTTACTTTCAGTTCACACTGATGTGTGTACTGATGTTACTAACTGTCATTACTTTCAGCTCACAATGATGTGTGTAAAGGTAAATGTAATCCTGTCATGCCTTAGAGGCACATAGGGATATGGTGTTAGTGCCCATATTTTCCTTGACCTGTCAGCACACTAGAGGGTGATATGGTCAGTATCATGCCTGGCCGCCTTTCCTTCCCCAACTCCAGAAGAAGTCGGGTACCTATTTCTACAGCTGGGTGACTGGGGTGCCTCCGGCCGGATTCAAACCCCCGACCTTCGCCATGAGAGACCAGTGAATGATGTGTGTACCGATATTACTTACTAACTGTCATTACTTTCAGCTCACAATTATGTGTGTACTGATATTACTTACTGTCATTACTTTCAGTTCACAATGTGTGTACCGATATTACTTACTAACTGTCATTACTTTCAGCTCACAATGATGTGTGTACTGATATTACTTACTAACTGCCATTAATTTCAGTTCACAATGATGTGTGTACCGATATTACTTATTAACTGTCATTACTTTAGGCTCACAATGATGTGTGTACTGATATTACTTACTAACTGTCATTGCTTTCAGCTAACAATGATGTGTGTACCGATATTACTTACTAACTGTCATTGCTTTCAGTTCACAATGTGTGTACCGATATTACTTACTGTCATTACTTTCAGCTCACAATGATATGTGTACCGATATTACTTACTAACTGTCATTACTTTCAGCTCACAATGATGTGTGTACTGCTATTACTTACTAACTGTCATTACTTTCATGATGTGTGTACTGATATTACTTACTAACTGTCATTACTTTCAGCTCACAATGATGTGTGTACCGATATTACTTATTGTCACTACTTTCAGCTCACAATGATGTGGTGTACCGATATTACTTACTAACTGTTATTACTTTCAGCTCACAATGATATGTGTACCGATATTACTTACTAACTGTCATTACTTTCAGCTCACAATGATGTGTGTACCAATATTACTTACTAACTGTCATTTCTTTCAGCTCACAATGATATGTGTACCGATATTACTTACTAACTGTCATTACTTTCAGCTCACAATGATATGTGTACCGATATTACTTACTAACTGTCATTACTTTCAGCTCACAATGATATGTGTACCGATATTACTAACTGCTACAATTTGTAGAAACAAAACTCCTGCTGACCGTCGAGGACTCTAAAAAACATCACACCATCACTGATAAAACAGCCACATGAGCTCTTGAAAGTGAGGCTGATGATGGACAACCTGGCAAGAAATGTACAAGCTGAGATCTAAGTGTATAACACTTCTGGCTGCAAATTGTGAAATCTGGAGCGAATTTGTTGCTGTACTGTAAAACTTCACAAGGTGTCTCTGACAGTGAATGGATATGAAATGATACTCTGTGTAGGTCTGAGAATCGTGTGTTACAGTGACAATTTTACTACTTTTTATGCTGTAGTAATTTTGGTTTTACTCCTTGGCAGAAAAAAAAAATGATGCTGTGTCCATACAAATGTTTGAGATGTCACTTCAACAAGCTTCAACTTTCACATCAACTTTATTATCTCTGTTTTTGTTTCAACAACCACCATAAGACATCTTTGTCACAATGATTACCTTGTCAGTTTCTTGTACACACTGCACAATATGTACACATTTTTCTAACACAATTTTCAAGATACCGTAACAGTTAAAATCTGAGTAACATAAATGAAGATAAATATTGGATATACACAGAGTACATGCTGAGGACACAATTAAGACTAGTCCAATTAACAATATTAACACTGTGAAAATGTACATATTACTTTTTTGTGGAAAGGATGAGACTAACATTGATGTAATAAGGCCAGAAAGTAGTAATAACAACAATTATCAAAAAACATGTCAAGTGATATACTATCCCTTAACCAAAGCCAATATCTCTACTACAAACAAACAAAAATGTGTATATATCACTAACTTTGAGTATCATCAGTAAAAGAGATTAAAAAAAAAATAAATACATTTGAAAACCTTCATTCTAGTAGAGAACAGTGAGGTTTATGTTCAGTAATGGGGAACAGTGAGGTTTTGTTTTCAGTAATGGGGAACAGTGAGGTTTTGTGTTCAGTAAATGGGAAAAAGTGAGGTTTTGTGTTCAGCAATGGGAAACTGAGGTTTTGTGTTCAGTAATGTGGGAACAGTGAGTACATTCAGTAATGGGGAACAGTGAGGTTTTGTGTTCAGTAATGTGGGAACAGTGAGGTTTTGTGTTCTGTAAGGAGAACAGTGAGGTTTTGTGTTCAGTAATGTGGGAACAGTGAGTACATTCAGTAACGGGGAACAGTGAGGTTTTGTGTTCAGTAATGTGGGAACAGTGAGTACATTCAGTAACGGGGAACAGTGAGGTTTTGTGTTCAGTAATGTGGGAACAGTGAGTACATTCAGTAACGGGGAACAGTGAGGTTTTGTGTTCAGTAATGTGGGAACAGTGAGTACATTCAGTAACGGGGAACAGTGAGGTTTTGTGTTCAGTAATGTGGGAACAGTGAGTACATTCAGTAACGGGGAACAGTGAGGTTTTGTGTTCAGTAATGTGGGAACAGTGAGGTTTTGTGTTCAGCAATGGGGAACAGTGAGGTTTTGTGTTCAGTAAAGTTAGAGAAGAGAATAGGCAGGATTAGCCTGAAGAAATGAATACCTGAGAAATCAGAGCAGAGCAGGATTACCTTGCCACAAGAACGCAACATACAGTATCAACTAGTGAAGTGCTTCATGGCCAAGTCCTCTCAGGACAAGGCAGTTGCTCATCTACTGGACTCTGAGGTTCTATTCTCAGTTATTCTCCTACTACACTCCTTTCTGTCACACCTAAAGTGCTTGTTAGTTTTATAGGTTAAGTCTTATCTGTTCTGCTCTCTCACTTCACTGATCTCTATTTTGACTGAACACATGTAGAAGTGGTGGTGACAGGAAAAGCATAACACAACTAAGCTTCACAAACAATACACATCAAAAATAAACATGATAACGATAAGTTCATCTACAGTGTCTTTAGTACAAACCCATATTTACAAGACAGATTCTACTGTCTCCTTCAATCAAAGCCAACTCCGAGTACCTGATACATCAGTGTGTTTCACCCTGCAGGGATATACTCTCCATTTTCAAAGGGAACTGCCCTAACAATTCTTCTGTGTACATTTTAACAGCTGAGTAGACTGAGACGGCCCAGGAGCTTGATCCTAGCCCACAGCTTGATCCTAGCCCACAGCTTGATCCTAGCCTACAGCTTGATCCTAGCCCACAGCTTGATCCTAGCCTACAGCATTTTTATGAGAAGATACTGACTATATTACTCACACACCTTGACTTACAATCAAACCTCTAATCATGAGAATACAGTTCATTATTAGCTCCACTACTCACACACCCTCACTTACACACATCTCTTAACATGAGAATACAGTTCACTATTACTATACCATTCACACATCCAGACTTCGACTCATGAGAAGACAGTTCACCGTTTACTACACTGCTCACATATTCTGACTTTGACTTGTGTCTCTTACCATGATAATGCACTTCACTACTGACAGCTACCCACACACCTTGACTTAGCCATTCCAACACACAGCACTGTTAACAAAATATGAATAAGACATTTCTGTACAGAAAATAAAGGACAGTTCAGTTTGTGGAAGTAAACAATACATACTTTACAAAATAAAACATTCAGTTTGTGAAAACATTAACAATGACAATATAAAGCGGCATCTACAAAGTGTTCATATATATGAAAGTTATTCTTTCAGTAAAAATAGAGAAACTGTTTAAACAGAGGCAGTTACAGGACAAGAAATAAAAGAAAGCAAAAATTAAATACTAATATCAGTTTGCAATATTCTTCAAAATCAGTTGTTTTTTTTTAATTGTATGTATACGGTATAATAATAACAGAGAAATAAAACTGCATATCAAATATTTCGGCAGTTCAAAGGATCTTTGAAAAAGGCTTTGTGCCAAAATTTTGGACTGTCTTATGTTCTTCATTTTTATGTACTCATCTTACTTTCTGCATTCTTGTTTCTGTGCACTTTCCTCATTTTTTTGTAAAACTGCAGATGTCATCTCACTCATATAATGGCTTATAAACATATCAATTAAGATATTTTATGTGAAATGGCAAAATATTAACATTCTCTGTCTTTAGTGAGGCATCAAAAGGAGATTTCCATTTCTCAATTGTCCGCATGTTGTTCTTTGTGGTTGTTGCTATGTTCACTAACAGCAGCATCTTCATTTTAGCCAGCGAGTACGTGCTGCAATCTTTGTACGAGTGCAAACTAAAACCTCTTGGAAGCTAATTTCCTATTGATCAACTTGGTCTTTTCTCAAAATTGTTTGATTCTGAAGCATTAAGTGGCTTTTAACTGTGGGGTATTTTGGAAGCAGTTTCATATATTTTTGTTGTATTTAGTGGCTTTCAACAAAATATTTGAAACTGTTTTCATTTTGTCATCAAATAAAAAAAAATAAAACAGACAACTTTTCCTGCAAATTTAACTTATTATTAGATCTTTCTGGATCTTCTATAAATTTAATGTGGAAAAGCTTTCTTCAATGTCTAAAATACAACTGTTTGATTTTGTCTATTTATCATGTTTGGTTTCATTATGTATGTGTATACAGCACATCTATTATTACCTCTCGCCCACTACTTAGATATTCCTAAACTAATCTGGTAGTTCTTCTGTCAATTCTGTATGGTTAAGAATAATAAAATGAATTCATAATTGCAAACACACAAAAAATGGCTGCCTGTTTTGCAAATATTGTGAAGTATGAAACTTCACAAAATTATATTTTAAAATGAAATTTAAAAAAGCTAACAGATGAAATAATAGCTACATTTATGACTGTATTTTGAAAAGCTCCTGATGACTTCAGATTTCTAACACTTTTGTGTAAATACTTGACTGGCTAATATCTAGTTAGGAACATCAGTAATGATGTCAGAAAGTCTCTATCTTCCATAGCATTGTATGCTGTAGGGGCATGAAGTGTTAGTGCCTTCACATTTCTAGATCACTACAGTATTTCAGGTACGGATGCCAGCACTTTGTTTTCCCTGGGAAAAACCAGGTACCAATTCTTCCAGGCAGGCTTGACCCCAGCGCTGGTCAGTCCACAAAAATTTCATCCGAGTGCAAAATCAAATAAAGGGTCTTCTAACTTGCAGGCAACTACATCAACCACTACACCACAGCAGCACCAGAACATAGATCAAGTATGCTATACACTTCTATGCCTTAAAATGGGACATTTAAGGTCAAGAGTAAAGAACATATATGCTATACACTTCTGCACCTTAAACTAAGTCATTTAGGGTCAAGAGTAAAGAAAAAGAATGCAAACATTTCTGCACCTTAAACTAAGTCATTTAGGGTCAAGAGTAAAGAAAAAGTATGCTATACACTTCTGCACCTTAAACTAAGTCATTTAGGGTCAAGAGTAAAGAACAAGTATGCTACACACTTCTGCACCTTAAAATAGGACATTTAAGGTCAAGAGTAAAGAACAAGTACGCTATACACTTCTGCACCTTAAACTAAGTCATTTAGGGTCAAGAGTAAAGAACAAGTATGCTATACACTTCTGCACCTTAAAATAGGACATTAAAGGTCAAGAGTAAAGAACAAGTATGCTATACACTTCTGCACCTTAAACTAAGTCATTTAGGGTCAAGAGTAAAGAACAAGTATGCTATACACTTCTGCACCTTAAACTAAGTCATTTAGGGTCAAGAGTAAAGAACAAGTATGCTACACACTTCTGCACCTTAAAATGGGACATTTAAGGTCACGTATGCTATACACTTCTGTGCCTTAAAATAGGACATTTAAGGTCAAGAGTAAAAAACAAAATACACCATAAAGGTGCAAGTAAGAAATGAGGAAAATGTGAAAATGAGACAGCTGGTCCACGGCAAGTTTTAACATTAAGTAGTCTGGTCTTTGCTTAATGTTCCATAAGATAGTAAGAGAAAAAAACATAATAAACCACTGTATGAAGAAATTCTTTCAGTCCAATCAGATAAACAATAAACTTGTATGATCATTGTCTAAATTCTTTCTATCAGATCAGATAAACAATAAACTTGTATGTCATCTTCTAAACTCTTTCTATCAGATCAGATAAACAATAAACATGTATGATCATCTTCTAAATTCTTTCTATCAGATCAGATAAACAATAAACTTGTATGTCATCTTCCAAACTCTTTCTATCAGATCAGATAAACAATAAACTTGTATGTCATCTTCTAAACTCTTTCTATCAGATCAGATGAACAATAACTTGTATGATCATCTTCTAAATTCTTTCTATCAGATCAGATAAACAATAAACTTGTATGTTATCTTCTAAATTCTTTCTATCAGATCAGATAAACAATAACTTGTATGTCATCTTCTAAATTCTTTCTATCAGATCAGATAAACAATAACTTGTATGTCATCTTCTAAATTCTTTCTATCAGATCAGATAAACAATAACTTGTATGATCATCTTCTAAATTCTTTCTATCAGATCAGATAAACAATAACTTGTATGATCATCTTCTAAATTCTTTCTATCAGATCAGATAAACAATAACTTGTATGATCAACTCCTGAACTCTTTCTGTTAGATCAGATAAACAACAAATTTATATGATAAACTCCTGAATTCTTTCTATCACATGAATTCATTCATTCATTTGCAAGTCCACTGTGGAATTTTGCCTCCCTAACAGCTCTCCTGTAGGCCTCTCAGTTGTGAGCAAGATGGCCTTCTGCTGATGCATCCATTTGCAGATCATCAACGATGTCTTGCAGCTATCTTCGCCTTGGTCTTCCTCTCTTTCTTTTTCCCATTATGTACCCTTCTAAGATGGTCTTCTCTAGACTATCATGATGTTTAATGTGTTCAAAATATTTAAGTTTTCTCTCTTTAACCTTCTTCAATATTACGTTCTTGTAGTATGGATATAATTGTTCTTTTCTGTGTCCATGATATTTGAAGATATTATGCTTCTGTAGCATTTACATTCAAAGGCATTTATGTCACATGTATATCACATGAAACGAACTACAAATTGTTGTTGCTGTCATGTTCGCTATAAAACAAGCCTATAAAAAATATGCATCACAAAGATAATCTTCACTCAAAATCTGGATAAATGGCACAATAAAAACTTGCAAATCTCTCTACCTATGAAAATAAGTGTATGAACAATGATAACATTTAACCAACATTTTGTGGTAAGGCTTACATTTAGGCAGTGGACAAGTCTACAACTGTGGCAGAGCCTGTAGCAGTTAGTTACATAACACTGTACTACATCATATCAACATAGCATTAGTTATGTTAATAAAAAGCCATCCTCCTCCCACCACACACTTTAACCATGTGGTTCACAAACTATTTTTGGTGGCAACTTCCTGGAACCACAAATTATTCCTAAATCTCTATTCTTTAACCCCCACCTCCCCCCCATACACACATTCTGCACAAAGATACACACTTATGCAAATGTACACACTCTGCACAAAGATGCACACTATTACCCTGAACATGGTGTGCTTTTACAGCCTCTAGACTAAGATGGACACCACAGGGGAGCAGAAGTAAGGGTAGACCAAAAGAGACATGGAGAAGAACAACAGAAAGGATGTTGAGCAATAGAGGGCTCACCTGGGCAAGAGCAGAAAAAAAGGCGAAAGACAGGCATTTGTGGAAAACCCTTGCGGAAGCCCCATGTGCCCTGGGCACTTAAGGTTCAGAGAGAGAGAGAGACAGTGTAAAACAATGACATGTTTTGTTCTGTTAGGAAACAGTGGCATTTTTTTTTAAATATGTTATAAAATGAGACAAATGGCAGAGGCTAGCAATGGATGGTATTCAATGTACAAAATTGAAGAGCTCAGTGATAACTTTGGGATCCATCTATCAACAGCTTTGCAAATATAGCTAATACCAATATGTCCAAATATCTAACATTTACTCTATATAAAGTCATTTTTCTGAATGTTACAATTAATGGTCCCGCATTTTTCTGAAAAAACTGCCAACCATTCTTCCAACAATTACTGTGATAAAATGAGTTAAAAATGAACATTCCCAACTATCATATATTACAAAATGAAACTTGGTCACTTACAAAGATCTAGTTCTTGAAATTAGTACTCCTCTTTTGTTCTTTTTTTTTTTTTTTTAATATTTTTAAAGCACCCACTGTAAACAACTCAAACTTCACTTACAAATAGAATGCACAAACTTTACATTTTTTTTTACTTATTTCTGAGGTTTTTCCTTTACAGATCTGAATTAATATCAGTCTTCTGCGAGATCTACTGTGAACACTGAAACATGTGGTGCCAGTCAAACTAACTATACTGAGTATAAACTAAAACACTAAGACTAAACTAAGAAATGTGCAATGCATAATAACTAAACTACACCACTAAATAATACATGACGAATAAACCGAACTAAGAAAGAAAGAAAGTGAATATTCTTGGTTTAATATTACTGATGTGTTCTGATGTTAAGCTTTTAGTCCACTAGTTTTGCAAAGTTTCCTACACCGCTTGATATATATATACATATATATATAGTCATGTGTCAACTTACAGCTGACCGAGTTAAAGTCATTTGTACTTATAGCCAAGTTTAATGTGCTATGTGCTGCAAGTTATTTTGTATTTAATTTACCAACATTTGCTGTTCTACAAACACTATGAATTCACCACAAGAATTCCACTGCTGTGGTTCATATTTTATCATTAATTTTCACAAAGTTACTGCACTAATTTGCTTTCTGTTCATATTTTAAAGTGATGGTAAACATATTTTACTAAAACAATCAACAAACAATAAAGAAATGGCATGCTAGATAACAGCAGAGAATCTCAAATTCAAAATAAAACATTTGAAAATTATTAAGTTATCACAAAATAAAAAAATCAACTCAACAAGGAAATTTAACTGCAAAACTTAAAATTATAAAAAAAAAACTAATATAGGACTACCTGAATTATAATAAAACAATATTTAAAACTTCAGGTATAATGCCTATATTTTATTACACACATGAAAACATCTTTTGTTCACTATAAAAATATTCAAAATATGATTAATATATGACACTTAAAAAGTATTTTAATTCTAATACGTCAGTCAAGAGAATTTTGTAACAGATCATGTAAAATATATGAACGAGAATTATTCATCCTGTACCCCACAGAAATGGACTCTTTACATCTCACATTTTCTTTCCATTACTCTTTTTGTTATAACTTTTTCTTTCCAGTTTTCAAGTACACAGTAAAGCTAAATCTGCTTTATTTCCTGCCAGGATGAAGACTACACTTTCCGCTCCAAGTTTTAGTGGCATCTTTGCTTGCATTTACCTCAGATCCTGGGATCAGGTCTCGAATGGTCTGTGCAAAAACCGCTACAATGTCACAACAACAAATCCATAAATACACACAAACACAAACACACAAAAAGCTAGGACTTGCCTTTTGCTACATGTGTTTATTAGTATTAACCTACACATGTGTGTGTGTGTGTGTGCATGTTCTTTTTTTTTTTGGAGGGGGGGTGGGGGGGCTGGCTCAAATTTCATAATATGAATCCTGAAATGCTGTTACTATCTAAAATTTATTTGTGACTTTTTTTCCTCAATTTTGTTTTTAAATTATAAATTCTAGACTTTTCTGCTAGTTTTATTTTAAATATAGTTCTAACACTATGTGTCCAAGGACCTTTTTCAATAAAGGATGAATTGTCTATGCCTTATACTGATAAGAATGATGGATTATATAATTATGTTTAATCCTCTTGCTGTCAGACAAATCAGCTTAAATAATTCCAGCTACTTCTAGGATTGGACTACTTTTAATTTCTCTTATCTACTTTCAAACAATAATGTGTGTAGATAATGGAATGGCCAATACTTAAAAGAAATATACCAACCATTATACAAACATAACAAAGAGACACTGGATTAGGAAAATCATGACCAAATAATAACTAGGAAAACAGTACTGATTATATGCATAAAATTTAACTTTACTCAAACAGAAAGAATATAGAAGCCTCAAACAATAAAGCAAGCACTCAGTAAATAACACATATGCTCATACACATACATTCAAGCACTAGATATACAACACTCAAACCTTACACATTAAACCACTCAGTGAAGAACATACATGCTCATACACATACATTCAAGCACTAGATACACAACACTCAAACCTTACATATTAAAACACTCAGTACTGAATATACAAACTTCATAGATATATTTAAGCACTTGCACAGAATACACAAGCCTCAAACACACATTCAAGCATCAGCACAGAACACACAAGCCTCAAACACACATTTAAGCACTAGCACAGAACACACAAGCCTCAAACACACATTCAAGCATCAGCACAGAACACACAAGGCTCAAACATACATTTAAGCACTAGCACAGAACACACAAGCCTTAAACACACATTCAAGCATGAGCACAGAACACACAAGCCTCAAACACAAATTCAAGCATGAGCACAGAACACATAAGCCTTAAACACACATTCAAGCATCAGCACAGAACACACAAGCTTTAAACACACATTCAAGCATCAGCACAGAACACACAAGCCTTAAACACACATTTCAGCACTAGCACAGAACACACAAGCCTCAAACACACATTCAAGCATGAGCACAGAACACACAAGCCTTAAACACACATTCAAGCATCAGCACAGAACACACAAGCCTCAAACACACATTCATGCATGAGCACAGAACACACAAGCCACACACATTCAAACACCAGCACAGAACACATTAGCCTCAAACATACATTCAAACACTAATATAGAACACACAAGCCTCACATATACACTCAAAAACTATGTGCAACAGAAAAAATTGTGTTTCTATGAAACCTGTTGCTGCTGCTAAGATCTCTGAATGCTGACTTACATCAATGAAAATATTTTCCGACTTACATCAATGAAAATATTTTCACAAACTCAAATCTGCAACAACACTAAAAAAAAAAAAAAAACATGCACCAAGCACAGAGACTTGTGGCTGTAAAGTCCTATCAGTTTTTCTACTCCTTTTTTTCCCAGCAAAATTCTCAATGTAATTATACCAGAACATCATCTTTATATAAAACATGTCAAAGAAATCATCTGAATCTGTCATAAAAAAACTCCACAGTACTGCGTACAAGGTGCTAACATCATAATAAAAAAAAACCCCACAAGTTATACTTTCACTCTTCCCTAGGCATCCATAAAACATGAGGATCTGTTGTATATTTCAGTATGTTTGGTGCTTCATTTGAAAATTTTGATATTTTTTTTTTCATTTCATTATTATATGAAATATATAACATAATTTAATGTACTAAATCATAACCTAGCTTGAATGAATCATTTTTGTTCCCTGTAAATAATTACTAACATCATTGCAGAAATGAGCCATTTGTCTCAGAAATTGTTTATACTGAATAGGAAAAAGTTCATAAAACTAGTATGACACAGAGCATATACATTTATTCTATGCTTTATGTGGTTGATGTAAAGATTGCTTTAAATAATATCACCAAGGTAGCAATCACCGATAATCATAAACAGACCATGAATGCTGACATAATATATACAAGAGAGATAAAAATTCACCGGGCTGCCATACTGGCTTTGTTCTCTGAATGAAAATAAAACAAAAGGTTGGTGATCATAGCTGAAATAATGATGCATAATAAAACAAAAGGTTGGGGATCATAGCTGAAATAATGATGCATAATAAAACAAAAGGTTGGTGATCATAGCTGAAATAATGATGCAAAATACAAGAAAAGGTTGGTGATCATGGCTGAAATAATGAAGTGCATCATGGTCATGCTGAACAAGCATTCAGTTCAAGCTTCAGCTGTGTTATACTGACATTTGCCAAAAAATGCCATCCTGACCTGACAAAACCATCTATGTCAACTTTTCTTTATTCAAGTAATATTATAATATAGTTACTCTTCCTATTAACTTCTCTACAAGAATGATCATCACAGAACCAGGCATAAAAATTGGAGGATACAATATTAACAACCTTCGGTATGCTGATGACACATTACTGATAGTTGAGAACCAACAAGACCTGCAAAACCTCTTGGATAAAGTCGCTAAAGGAAGCGAACAGAAAGGCCTTACTTTAAACATCAAAAAGACAGAGACTATGGTTATATCTAAGAAACATAATCCACCAACATGCAGTATAAAATTAAACAGAACTATTCTAAAGCAGATGCAGAAATTCAAATACCTTGGAGCAGTAATAACTTCACATGGGAAATGCAGAACAGAAATTAGGAAGAGAACAGGCCGAGCAAAGACTGTATTTCAGAGAATGAGAAACATATTATCCAACACATCCTTATCAGTGAATGTTAGAAAACGAGTCCTAAAATGCTATATTGAACCTATCTTGTTATATGGAAGTGAATCATGGACTGCAGGTCTGCACAAAAATCATTGGAAGCAGCAGAAATGTGGTTTATTATAAGAACGTTATGAATCCCTTGGACAGCAAAAATAACTAATGAAGAATGTATGAGAAGAGCTGGAGAGACAAAAAATCTTGTCAAAAAAAAAAAGAGACAAGGTACTTTCATAGGACATGCAATGAGAAGAGGGGACACTGAAAATATTATAACAACAAGAAAAAAAGAAGGAAGAAGATCAAGAGGAAGACCAAAAGAAATGATACTGGACAGTCTGATGGGATGGTGTGAGAGGAGATCACCAACTGAGCTGATGGCCTGCATGAAAGATCATGTACTCTGGAGATGCATAATAGCCAACGGCAGTTGGCATGGCACCTGATGATGACTTCACTCCTCATCAAATTCTTTCTTAAGTTCTGATTCTGAAAATTCCATTAAAGACCAATTCATGCATGAAATAGTTCAGTGAATAAGTTTTGGATATTCACTACAAAGTACCCAAAACATGTACTACTCATCACTGGGTGGAAGTTCCAACAGACATCCACCATTTGAATATTCAGTGCACTGTACAACATGCAGCAAGCTATAGTAACAGCTGTGCCAGAATCCACTAACAAACAGTCAGACTACAATGATCATATCTTCATGAAACCATCTGTAGCAATGATCAACAATGTACAGAGTATATAAAAAAGTTACAAGATAAATCCAAACCCCTCTGTGCTCACCCACTTCATTTTGGTTTGAAAAAAAAAAAAAAACAAGGTGTTTCCAAATATACTGTCTATCACAGCATACACCAAGTAGTCATCTACTTGGATTCCTCCTACAAAATCTCAAATGACATGCTCATGTCCTTTCTCAGCTCACTTCAGAGTTGCTGCACCAGCCACTTTGTAAAGTTTGTAAGATTTTAGTTCTGACTGTTCACCAAGTAGCACAACAACTATAGCACAATAGCCTCTGTCTAGACTCTACTCTATAGTAACACCCTTGTAGCATAATTAACAATCAAAATGAGTACAAAAGGTTCATGCCGAAGGTGTTACAGATGTGTAAAAAAAAATCCACAAGGATAGTTTCTGAGTATCTCGACAATGGGCTTTTTGTTCATACATGTAACACTTTACTTTTTTTTTTATATATATATAAAAAAAAAGAGTGAGAGAGATGCCAATAGCCTCACAATCAACACAATGAATTATTTTGGCAGAAAATAAAACTTTCAACGCACTGTCCTGAGAAAGTTAATTTGGCAACTTATAAAATATACTGTACATAAAACATAAAAGACTGTGATGTTCTTCCGACAAAAAAAAAAAAAAAGAGTTGGTCCAATGACACAATGATCCACTCATAAATAAAGTCCTCCCAAGCAAGTAGAATGATACAATTATAAATTTTTAAAAAAAAACATTCTGAAAAGAAAATTTGTTTAGTCTATCTGAGTAAATATGACTGTTCAGATCTACCGTGTGAGTCACTGATGTTAGTCCAATCAACAATGAGATCTAATACTCGTTAAAACAAGTTAAAATAAACAACAATCATTTATCAAATAGTGTAAAATTTCTTTTGTCCCTTTTCATGCTGACTAGTGATGCTTTATCCTCTAGTGTAAACAGCTGTTTAGTAGATGTCCATGACCCAAGTGTTTCAGAAGTTCTGATGCTTCCTTTTGTGACTGAGGAAATAATAAAATATACATAAATATGTGTGTTTATGTGCATGAGCATGCGTATGGGTCCATGTGTGTATACCATATTTCCTGCCATATAAGGCACAGCACATTATAAACCTGTGTGCCGTAACATTTTCTTGCTGTAAAGTGTTAGTACTTTACATTTCCACAACAGTATTGGAGGTAAGAATGTTGGCACCTGTCCTCACTGCCTTTACTTTCCTTGGAAAACTCCAGGTACCAGTTTTTTTTTTTTAGGCTAGATTAACCCTGGTCAGCCCCCAAAGAAATGATAAGATGTAACTATAATTTGGCAAGTAACAGTTTGGAAAAAACACTAAAAAACATCACATTTTCTGTGAACTTCACAGCATATGATCAACAGGTTTTTGGTCCATGATTGTATACCACCGGATTTTTTTTTTGCTTACATCTTCTTACATCTTACATCCTTCCCATGCCATTAAATGTCACATAGGGCTGATAGTTTGCCACGTTTTCCTGTTTTCTGCGAGTTTTTCAACCTTATCAAGGGATTGTATGCCTACTAATTTGGCCTCTCTTAACAATGTCCTTTTTTTTTTTTTTTTGCTACTCAGCTTTTGAAGCATAGCATGCAGCTAAACTCATTAAAAACTGGTACATCCACACCTGTAGCTAACTTAATCTGTGTGGGCTAACTAAACTGTCTTTGGACAATTATAACTACTTAACTATGTACTGCTTTCTGCTCTTTCTCTATATTCAAAACATTCTACTGCTAGCTGAGGAGTCAGCCAGCCCATGTAGGTATGGACTAGAAATGGTAAAGAAATCTGCTGATTGGTGGGGTTTCACTCCTTTCACAGTTCAGGCTGTACATGTTGTGATTTCTTTCACGGTGAGATAATATTATTTGCTTCATATAAATCATGGCCATGGTGGCCTCAGTATAAAACTATTCACTACCCTAACAAACCTGCCAAGGATTTTATTTTAGAAATATTTTATATATATACTACAGTATATATGATCTGGGCATTATAACAATGTTAGCAAGATACACATGAGAGGCTGATGATCGATTTTTTATCCACATAAGGTTTTAGCACCAAAATACCATCAAGCTACTGCAATAGTCTTACATATTTTACACAGGTGATACATCCATACTCACAAGTAAAGAATAAAATGTTACAGAACAAAATCATAAATACAACGTATCACTAAGTCTACAGAAATAAATAAAGTAAGGTTATCAATCAATGTGCCGCTGTTTGTAATCAGTCAGTCAGTCATTTGATGTCCCTTGCAGAACTCTGTCTCCCTAACAGCTCTCCTGTAGGCATCTCAGTTGTAAGCAAGATGCCCTGCTGCTGATGCGTCCATCTGCAGATCATCAATGATGTCATGCAGCCATCTTCGTGTTGGTCTTCCTCTCTTTCTTTTTCCCATTATGTACCATTCCAAGACTGTCTTCTCTAAATTATCATGATGTTTAATATGTTTGAAATGTTTAAGTTTTCTCTGTTTAATCTTATTTGCTAGCCAACCTTCTTCAACATTAAGTTCTTGTAGTATGGATATATTTGTTTTGTGTCCATGATATTTGATGGACTCTTCTGTAGCATCTACACTCAAAGGCATTTATGTGTTTCTCAGCTGTTTTGTTAAGTATCCAGGTCTCACAGGCATATGTTGCAATGGGAAAGATGCATCCCCTTAAAAATCTTATTTTTGTAGTTCTGTCTGTTCCTCTCCACAGCTTCTTTAGTTGTTTTATTTTTGTAGTCAGTTTTTTTTTAAATATTTAATATGATATCATAATTTAATCATTTATAATCATATATATTGCAGTCTGGCCTTGTCTAGAAACTAGTGTGTTAAACTTGAATGTTTCATCTTGGTCTAGTACTGATAACCTCTACCCCAAAGCCTATGTAAACCTAATCATCAAAGTACATGATGCAAGTTGATGTTTGGAGATTGTTTTTAAAGAAATAAAGTGCCCCAAGTACCACATGTGATGAAAAATATGGTATATACAAAATTTACATTTTTTAAAAATCAACATTAAAAAATGTATTCATTACCATAAAAAGCAGCACAAAAAATATTCATTACCTTAAGAAACAAGCAACATAAAAAAATATACAATAACAAAAGAAACAACACAAAACTAAAATTTACCATAAGAAACAATCAACACAAAAAGTATACAATAACAAAGAAAACAAAACAAACCAAAAAAAAACTACACAAAAAGCATTTCTCTCTCTCTAAACCTTAAGTGCCCAAGACACATGGGGCTTCCACAAGGGTTTTCCACAAACGCCTGTCCTTTGCCCTTTTTTACCCCCTCTTGCCCAAGTGAGCCCTCTATTGCTCAACATCCTCTCTGTTGTTCTTCTCCATGTTTCCTTTGGTCTACCCTTACTTCTATTCCCCTGTGATGTTCATCTTAAAGCTATTTTTGGTAGTGAGTTGTCAGTCATTTGGAGCACATGTCCCAACCATTGCCAGCATCGTTCCTCAATAATTACTGCCAGTGGCTTCATCTACATTTCTGCCAACAAGATGTTTGGCCAAAATATTCTTCTAATCCTTCGTAAACATTTAGTCTTGAAAGAATTCACCTTGTTTTCTACAGTTCTGGTGAATTTCCAGCATTCATTTCCATGGAGTAATACACTTAGAACATATTCTGATTTTTTTATTCATGCTTAGTTTTTTAGATGTCCATATAGTCTGCAGCATTGCAAAAGCCTGGTTTGCTCTAGTAAGTCTGCTGCTGATGTCCTCTGTGCTGTCTCCATCTTCTACTACTCTACTGCCAAGATATACAAATTCATTGACCTCCTCCACTAACATGCTATCTACTCTCGGTGCATTTCTGTTGTTCACATTTTGCTTCAGTAACTTTGTCTTTCCTATGTTGATCTTTAATCCTATGTTGTTTACATTCTGAGTTAGCTTGTTTACCTTATCTTGCATAAAATCTTGACAGTAGACAAATGTTGTCTCCAAAGTCAAGGTCTTCCAGCACTGTGTCGAGTGTCCATTGTAATCCTCTGCATTTATCTGATGTTGCCTCTTTCATTAACCAGTCTAATGCTAAAATAAATAATGTTGGTGATATTTTATTCCTGTTTGTACCCTAAAGCTGCTGGAGGTATGTTCTCCACAGATCACTTTGCACTGAAAACCCTTGTATAGAGCTCTGATGACATTCACTATCTTATGAGGGAGGCCATGCCATCTTAGAATTTTCCACAGTGCATCTCTATTGACACTGTCAAAGGCTTTCTCAAAATCTATAAACAGTGCATATGTTGTGCTATGCCACTCATTTGTCTGCTCTAATATTTGTGTAAGTACAAACATGTGGTCTATGCATGATCTTCCTTTCCTAAATCCTGCCTGCTCTTTTCAAAGTTTTCCCTCAATTGCTGGTACAATTCTGTTGACAAATAAGCCAAAATACTTTGCTGGTGAGTGGCAGGAGAGTAATGTCTCTCCAGTTCCCGCAGTCTCTGAGGTCACCCTTCTTTGGTAGTTTTACTATAAGGCCAGTTTTCCACTCCTCTGGGGCTTTTTCTGATCCCAAATTTGTTGTAATATCCGGCAAAGTTGTTTTGGTGTTTCTGTTTCTTCTACTTTCAACATCTCAGCAGTCACTTCATCTTCACCTGGTGCCCTGTCTAATTTTAGCTTCTTTATTGCCTCCTTTACTTCACTTATTGTTATTGGTCCTGTATTGATGTTTAGTTTCATTTTTGCTTCAGGTATGTCTATTGTTTGTGCTGCTTGTGTTCTGTTTAGTAAGGTGTTAAAGTGTTCCTTCCATTTTTCAATTGTTTCTCTTTCTCCACTGATAAGTTGCCCCTTATGTATCCTTATTGCACTCCACATCTTGTGCTGAATTTACCTGTCATCTGCTTTGTGATTTTGTATATGGTTTTCATGTCATTTGCATATGCTGCTTTTTCTGCTGCTTCTGCCAAGTTGTCATAGTATTGACGTTTATCTTGGCAGCATGATTCCTTCATCTCTTCGTCTTTTTGTGCATAATAAATTTAGATTTGTTCTTTCAGCTTTTGTGTTTTATTGCTCAGTAATTTTTCTTGATCTCATTTCTTTGCTCAATTTTCCCATGTGGTCTTGCTTATCCATTCCTCTTTACTCCTGTTTCGATATCCCAGCACCTCTTTTGCCGCTTTCTGTAGTGTTTCACTGAACTCTAACATGGATATTTTTGCTTTGTCATACTATTAAGAATTCATTTCATGTTTCCTGGTCTTTCGGTTTTGTTGCATCAAAGTGTGCCTTTCTTGATTCTCCAATTTTGGCATTCCAAGGTTGTGATCACTTCCTACATCTGCTCTTTTCCTTACTCTCACATCTTGTAGTGACTGTTTCCACTTGTTGTTTATTAGTATGTGATCAATTTGGTTTTCTGTTGTTTTATCTGGGGACCTCCAAGTCACTTTATGGATGTTTTTATGTTGGAAAATTGTCCCTCCAATGATCATCATGTTTTATTCACAGAAACCTGTATAGTCTTTCTCTATTTTCATTTATTTCTAAAATTCCATCTCTTCCCATGATTCTTCTTTTATCTCCATTTCCCTCACCTACTTTTGCATTGAAGTTGTACTGTTTCTACTGTGTCTTGGAGGCTGTTGTAAAAATCTTTTAATTCCTCTTCAGCTGCTTCTGTTGGTGCATAACAAACTATAATAGACAGCTTCGTGAATCTTGAGTGAAACCACGCATATAAAAATCTCTGATTTATAGGGGTCCATTTCAGCAGTGCTCTTGATGTTTCTTTTGTTATAGTCAATGCTACTCTTCCTTCATGATTACCTTCTTTACCTGACCATATTATTGTATCTTCTGTGTGCTGTGTTGTTAATTTCCTTCTGCCTTGTACTGTCCATCTTGCTTCTTGTATTCCTAGTATGTCTAGTTTGTATCTGTGCATTTCCTTGATGGTTTGTGCTAGTTTTCCAGTATGATTAAGTGT